>OW026324.1:9335133-9935133 GCA_932273695.1 Apotomis betuletana
GCATATTACTGCGGACTCCGGGAAAGAAAGGCTTACCGGGTGATTAGTTATGACCAAATACTTAAATAGTTTTAGAAAATATATGAAAAACACTGTGAGTGCCTATAAAATTTCAGGAATTCCTTCGATTCCTCATGGATCTCTTCATCAGATCTTCGCCAAAATTTTATGGGACCAACTTGGAGATGTCTATTAATGAACCTAAAAAAAAATACCACATCGATCATAAATGACGGAGTTCTGAGGTAACAAACATTAAAAATAATAAATAAAAAAATACAACCCAATTGAGAACCCCCTCCTTTTTGAAGTCGGTTAAAAATGATTTATCTTATCGGCAGTACCCGTAGTGCCATACAAATGATGCAAGCCTACTCGCTTGTTAAACTAATATTTTTTTAAAGTGATTATACTTTAGTATAAATACGCCTAGAAACCTAGAAAGCGCTTGAAAGTGAAGCCAGTTTTGTTTAGCCACGGGCTACGTTTCGTGCGTGTGCGCATCTGTCACAACGTCAATGTCACGAGCAAGTCTCTACGATTGATTCATAGACACGCACATAAAACCAAAACGACGTTGTAATCCAGTGAATAAAGGGCTTCTACCTTACAAACGGTCCGGTAGTTTTTAATCCATACTAATCCATACTATCCATACTAATATTATAAATGCGAAAGTGTGTCTGTCTGTCTGCCTGTCTGTCTGTCTGTTACCTCTTCACGCTTAAACCGCTGAATCGATTTTGATGAAATTTGGTATGGAGATAGTTTAAGATCCGAGAAAGGACATAGGATAGTTTTCATCCCTAAAAAGATTTTAAAGTGAGTAAGTAATTCATGATGACATTGATGACCCTGTCGAAAATGTAATTATTAGACCAAAAGCACAATTGCTCTTACATTTGCTTAGGCGCTCTTAATAATCCCTTTTATTAATTAAGGTGACTAGGCGGATATCTATCGTGTTGTACGAGGTTGCTTCCATACTTCCAAGTTCCACGCGGACGTAGTCGCGGGCAAAAGCTAGTATTATAAATGCGAAAGTGTGTCTGTCTGTCTGTTACCTCTTCACGCTTTAACCGCTGAATCGATTTTGATGAAATTTGGCATGGAGATAGTTTAAGATCCGAGGAAGGACATAGGATAGTTTTCATCCTGGAAATTATACCTAAAAAGATTGAAAAGTGAGTGAACATTTCTGTTGGGGTGCGGTGACCCTGTAGGAAATGTAATTATTAGACCAAAAGCACAATTGCTCTTACATTTGCTTAGGCGCTTTTAATAATCCCTTTTATCAAGTTCCACGCGTTACGTAGTCGCGGGCAAAAGCTAGTTTTTAATATATTGTCTAGGATGGTTAGTGAGTGTTTAAAATGCAAAATGCACAATTAGGCCTATTTTGCATTTTAAAGACTCACTAACTATCTGAGACCACATATCAAAAATTCAAAACTACCGGACCGTTTATAAGGTCACCCTTAAGTACTTTAGTCTGTATTCACCTAACTATTGTATGAAGACTCATTCTAGGTATACATATTCTAAAGCTTATACCTAGATATGTCAGGTAATTCCCCAGTCCACTTATATGTGTTATCAGCAACATTTGGTTAGTGTAGGTTAAGGAAAATGACATATCGTCGGGGATAGTGCAATACCGCGTAAGTAACAAGTGTAGATACGAATCAATATTCAAACAAATGCTAAGCATTTTATTGAAATGAGAACTTTATCGACAGCTGTTATTTACGCGGAGCATTATCCCCGACGATATGCCTACTTGCCTACCAACTACAGATGTAGTGAATGTTTTGTCATCGTGTTTTCTCGGAAAAGATCGGTTTAGTACGCTTTCTCTATAAACTACAGTGAAAAAGTTGAGATAGATATACACAAGTCGAGTTAAGGAAATTCCACGACTTTGTACCCTAAGGGTAAAATACGGGACGCTTTTACTAAGACCACTGTCCGTCTGTCTGTCACCAGGCTGTATCTCAGGAAGTTGAAATTTTCACAGATGATGTATTTCTGTTCCCGCTCTAATAACAAATACTAAAAAACAGGATGAATGAACTCGAATACTTGTTCCCGGGTAATGCATGTTATCTATATATGTATTTATATTATGTATCGTCGTCTAGTAACCCATACGCTTTGCTTAGTTTGGGACTAGGTCGATTTGTGTAAAATTCTCCTTTAATATTTAGTTTAATGTATATTTATTTTATACGGCGTGGGTTTTTAAATGTTTATATTGCATCAAATTTTTCAATGCTTCGCTTTAGTATGAATATTCAGGGTGTTCAATCCAAATGGTTCAGTAGGGACAAAACTACGAGTAAAACTGTAAGAGATAGGATTTTAGATTTAATAGAAACTGCTTACCTACCGCTATGAAATTATGTATGAGATTCACAAAAAAAATGCAGTTTTGATGAAATCTAAAGTCGACGCCATGGTTCATAAGAAAAGACTTCCCTATCTCTTATAGTTTGTGACCTCTCCCTACTGACCCATTTGGATTAATCACCCTGTATATTATCTTTAACGAACCGCCCGGCTTCGCACGGGTGCAATGCTGATATATTATGCATGTATTATACATATAAACCTCCCTCTTGAATCACTATCTATTAAAAAAAACGCATCAAAATCCGTTGCGGTAGTTTTAAAGATCTAAGCATACATAGGGACAGACAGGAAGCGACTTTGTTTTATACTATGTAGTGATAGTAAAGATAAAGTAAATTCCCCTCTAAATACGTTCCTAATGTTTATTGACAATGTAACAAACAACGTTCGCTTTAACAATTTTACAGTAAATTACAAATGGCGGATCAGCAAAAAAACTACTTATCAAATACTTAGTATACTTAGTAACTTGAGACAAAGACTGTATTTGAGTTACATCATACAATATCCTCTTCAAGTAAGATTATCAGTTATTCAACGTAAAATAAAACCAAGTGCGATTCCGACTCGCGCACCGAGGATTCCGTAAAAACACTCATCCCATCTTAACTGGCCGGGTTGATTTATAAATTTATGAAACATGTAATGTCTCATACACACCACATTTTTTTATTAAAGCCTTTAATACAAAGATCAAAGCTTAAAGAAAAATTGAAAAAGGCTACCTGATGGAAGAGAGCGGGAATCGAACCCGGTACCTCTGGAGTGCCGGTCCAGCGCGTTAGCCATTTCGCTACCCTAGCTCCAGGAAGACCTGACGAATTTTTCCTTATGCTTTGTGTGTCGATCTCTGCAGTGTTTGATTTGAAAGGTTTTTACACCTTAGCGACCATGCCGGGTTGAGTTATGTTTGCACCTGATATATAAGTTTGACGACGCGTTTGGCTCGGTTTGTAGACACTTGCCTACTGAGCCGGCGGTTCCGGGTTCGAATCCCGGCCAGGGTAAATATTTGTGTGATGAACTTCGAATATTTGTCCTTGGGTCATGGTTGTTCTATGTATTTAAGTATATATTTATCTATATAAGTACGTATATCGTCGTCTAGTACCCATAACATAAGCCTTCTTGAGCTTAATTTGGGACTAGATCGATTTGTGTGAGGTTGTCCGATATAAAAAAAAAAATTAAAAAAAAATAAGGCGCCGCTTACAAATGAAGCGCAGTTAACGCAACCGGTCAGGTTTGTTGTATGGAATATCTTATATAATCTTTTTAGTATTTATTGTTATAGCGATAGCGGCAACAGAGATACATCATCTGTGAAAATTTCAAATGTCTAACCATCGCGGTTCATGAGATACAGCCTGGTGACAGACGGACGGCGGAGTCTTAATAATAGGGTCCCGTTTTTTACCCTTTAATTATGGAACCCACAATTATTATATTACACCAATGATACAAAGATCAAAGCTCAAAGAAAAATTTAAATGCTTAACCTGGCGGAAGAAACCGGGAATCGAACCTGGTACCGGAACGGGAACAATACAAAGATCGAAACTCAAAGCATAAGGAAAAATTCGAAAGGTTATCTAGCTGTTTACAATGAAGCGAAAAATTGAAAAATTTAATGGCTCAGACAGGATTCGAACCTGCGTCTCTAACGGCTTTCCGGGCCACACGGGCGTCCTACCAACTGGACCACCGAACCAGATGTCAGAGCTATTGAATCTTTCAACCAGTTGCTTCAACATACCTTAGGGTGGCATCGTAGCGCCATCTACCGTAAAGATTTAGACTTTATCGTCGGCACCATCGTCTCAAATTTGTTGAGAATCGATAGTAACGATGTGCTACACCCGAATTAATTATTTTTTATTAAAGCAGTAACGTCTGCTAACGTAAATCAAATGTTTACAATGAAGCAAAAATTGAAAAATTAAAAAAAAATATTGTTCAGACAGGATTCGAATCTTTACGGTAGATGGCGCTACGATGCCACCCTAAGGCATGTTGAAGCAACTGGTTGAAAGATTCAATGGCTCTGACATCTGGTTCGGTGGTCCAGTTGGTAGGACGCCCGTGTGGCCCGGAAAGCCGTTAGAGACGCAGGTTCGAATCCAGACTGAACCATTAAATTTTTAAATTTTTCGCTTCATTGTAAACATTTGGTTTACTTTAGCAGACGTCACTGCTTTAATAAAAAAAAATTAGGCTAGATAACCTAATTATTTACGTTAGGATGGTGGAAAGGTTCACACGGTGGACCGGTAATCCAGAGGTACCGGGTCCGAATTCAATTTTTCTTTGTCCATTGACCTTTGTATCAATGGTGTTTATAAAGTTAATAATAAAACGTTTAAACAGCAGGGACTTCACCGTTAAGTACCATGATAATGAGAACTAGATACGTTATCGTAAAGTAAACAAACTGGTACTTGTTTACATAAAGAGGTATTATAATAGTAAAGCCATGGCACATACGACATTTTAGTTATAGTATTTGTCGGCAAACTATTAAATATACATTAAAACACGCAATTACAATAAACTTACATGTGGGTCGTAAGCCAAACAGCTGAATTATATTTTTTTGAGTGGTGTATTTTTTTATTTCATTGCATGTGTTTGAGAAAAGCACTATAAATACATGCCTTAGCCGTGAAAAGGGCTTTCCGGCTTCGTATCACTATCCGCCTATACCTACTCACCCGGCAAGCCCGTCTTTCCTCGCGTCTGCTCGTAAGCCAAACATTTGGATGCGTCTCATACCTTAGAAAAACAATTGTCATATTTTCTTTTGACCGAACAACCGTTTGGTGAGAATTTTGAAAATTTCTTAGAATGTTATTTTTTTTCATATATCGTTATTTCGTAGAAGCACAATTAGTAGAAAGTCATGTCTAAAAACAATTATTTGATAGAATTAAAGTTTGATAGAATTGAGGTTTAATAGAATGCACTTTAAGAATAATACACTATTCGTATAATTATACGTTTCAATAATCTTATTGTCAATTTCACGTGAATTTAAACCGCTCAATACGATAATTAAATATACGTTTCATATAATTTTAAGCACAGTTAAAATCAAGGTAACATATCTCGAACACTAAAAATCATTGACCGAATTTCATTTGCAAAACAAATATTAGCAAACTGGTTTTTACAAAAAAATGCATTGTCATGATGGCGGATTGTAGTAGTTTAATGTTATAATATGTGAAGTCCGAAACTAGGGCCCTCGCTGGTTAGGACGCGTGCCGACATAGAGCACCCTAGAGTGTTTTTTGTAAAGCGGGAGGCGCGGAGGGAGAGCAACCCTCGTCCGCCGTGACAAAGTTCTTTCTCAAATCCGCAACATATACTATTATTTAGTACTGCCACTGTAAATTCAAGGTTAGGGTATTGAGTAGATGCGCAGAATGTGTCACTAAAGTGGAACGAGTGATATGTGTCTTTAGCTCACCGAGATATGTATCACTCTTTTAGCTCAGTAGATCACATCTTTAGTACTGAGAGAATAAGTTTCTGTCAAAAATTTCGTTTTTGCGACAAGCTTTTATAGCCGACTGTACTTTTCTTTGAACATCCATCAATTGCTCACAGATACGATTCTAAAGAGCCCAAACTCGATATGAATGTTTTATTTATTACGGAGTTCTTATGGCCACCTTCCAGCTCCATTATCAGATCAGCTCCACGTCATCATGATATTGCATTGTCACGCGTATTGCATATTCGTGCAAAATTTCAGCTCAATCGGAAACCGGAAAGTGGGTCAAAGCTTGTAAAAAGGTACCCGTTTCAATTTCCTTGACTGTGCATTACAATACAACACGAGTTCGAATACCTACCCACCTACATATCTCGTACATATACCTAGTTAATACTGCAACTGTGATTCCCAACACGAAAGGGGAATTCCTTAGAAGAAATCGGAGACCTTCGGGGCGTATGTGGAAACGGAAAATCCCAGCCGATAATATTCGCACAAGTCATAACTCTCTTTTTGCTTTATGCCTTTACAGTTCTCTCGGGTTGTTCCGCCCGAAACGTGATACTTCGAAGAATGTTATAACGCACGTTATGACAACATTTCATTGCGTGATTGAGAAAAGATATTGTACGTACCAGGCCTCCGGCGGGTATGTCCACGGACTCATGACGCGATCGTAGCGATGCGCACTGTCGCCGTACGAGGTCCACGTCCTTGGCAAGCACGGCGAGGTGGAGGGGACTGAAAATAAATAATACAATAAATATGTTTATAATTAATGAAGCGAAAAATTTCATGGTTCAGGCAGGGTTCGAACCTGCGACCTGCGACTCCAACGGCTTTCCGCTCAATGGCTCTCGCGTCAGGTTCAGTGGCGCAATAGGTAGGACGCCCGTGTTGGCCCGGAAAGCCGTTTGAGACGCAAGTTCGAACCCTGAGCCATAATTTTTTTAACCTTTTGACCGCCACAGTCGGCTGTGGCCGTCAACAAAAAATCGTGCCCCTGACGCCACGTCGGCCACAGCCGTCCAAATTTCAATGATCAAAAACTTTGTAATTCTAACCGCTACAAGTATTTTTCAATCCCTGTTGATTTTGGGGCACATCTTTTTTTTTTACTCTGGCGTCAGTGGCACGGTAAATTGCTAGACCGCTTGGCGGTCAATAGGTTAAATTTTTAGCAAACATTTGATTTACGCTAGCAGACATTATTGCTTTAGTAAAAATAATTACGATATATAAATCATAAAAACGGTTTAAGAGGCCTTATTCCTTTTAATAGTAGATTGTACAACAAGTGCATAAAACGCACCATATTACACGAGACGTTTATCCATCCGAGCGAGCTTGCGAGCGAGGATGAATATAAAGTCGAGTGTAAAATGCGTTTTATGGACGAGTTGCACACTCTACTTTTCACTTCGATTGCGAGGAAATGAAACTGGATCATGTAAATATTATACTTAAAAACAAATTTAATAAAATTTAAAGTTACATTAGAGCAATGAGAAATATTTAAAGTAATAGTTTTTTATGGCATATTTAAACATTTATTTATTTATTCATTTTTAAAACATTTTGTTTTTTATATCTATGATAAATTATTGTTGTATGTAAATATATAATATATTGATTTACCAAAAAAAAAAGTAATTTGTGATAATAAAAATTACAAGTTTATTCCAAGAAGTTTTATGTACTTTGGCTGTTAGTATCTTTGCCTTGGTCTTAGAATATTAACGAAACGAAATAAAACAAAGAGTATATTCTATGAAGTTTTAAGTTTTTTTTATTAAGGAACTTTTATCATTGGTATTATTATGACAGCTAAAACCCGTTCCAGACCTTCCGATCCGATCCAATTTATCGGAAGAAATCGGATAATGTGTAGTGTATTAGAAAATCGGATCGGATCGGAAGGTCTGGAACGGGTTTAAGTTTTAAGTTGTTCGCGTGGCTGTTGGACCGATCGCCTTGGTCTTCGACGACGATTTTACTTTATGCTCTAGAGCATAAAAAGCGATTTTATGTCGTCTACGCACAGCATAAAGTCGAACTTTTAGAGCATGAGAAGTGAAAAAATAATTTTGTCATATTATGACAATTATATTGATATTTCCGACCAACTTTTTGAAGTGAATAATACTTTTCCCTGAGTTCTAGAAAGTAACATAGCTATTTCATGCTTTCGTTGCCTACATGTTTGATCATAGAGGAAAATGTCCAAAAACCGTTTTTATAATTATTAAAGATGTCTCACAATAGTTTTAATAATATTATAGCATAAAAAACTATCAATATAAACAGAATAAAACCGTTTAGGTATTTTTTATCAGCCCAGCCCATTATTAAGTTAAATTTTATTGTACTATCGCAATCAAAAGAAACACGTGGTATGTCCTTATCATCGGAGCTCGGAATAGGTAGTACCTATTTACCTAAACATCGCGCGAGGACGTAATTAAGAGTAGTTATAACCACCAAAAATGTTATCATTTATTTTTTATCGATTTTCCTTGATTAGTTTTAAGAGCCCACCCATGCAAAATTCGTCAGGTGAATGATCCTAGATCTCAACATCCATAGTGATTAAAAATCTGTCCCTTGAAAATAAGAAACTTAAACAGTTTTTCTTCAATCTTGTCAACGTGAAAACACGATTGGTAATAATTTTCTCGACACTTTTATCTCTCAAACATAACCCTTTTTTTAGATATTTTCAGTTGGATCTTCTAAACCCTTCCGTTTTTAACAATGTTTTTTAGCTTGATGCTAGATGCACAAAAAATTACAAGTTCTCAAAAACTGTAAAACTATTTTCAATATAAATTGCACACGTTTATGACACAACTTAAAAAACATGATTATTATCGGTGGTTATAACTTATTTACGCACTCTAGCTAAGTTGAGGTAAATAGGCACGACCTATTCTGGGCTCTGCTTATCAATATCATTGCCTTTTAAAGTACACTAGTCATACAATAGTTCTGAGAATTACAATTCCAGTTTCTAGAACTGTATGAACTGGTGGTTATGATAAGATATTTTATTATCTGATAAGCGTGGGGCAAACCCTTCTATTAGTAGCACTGTAAAATAAGGATAATATAACATAGTGATGACTCCGGGACTTTTTTTGTTAAGAAAAAAAAGTTCCGTTTTTAACCTACTTTAAAAAAGGAGGAAGTCTAGGCTTGTTTTTTATGTATGTTGATTGTCACTGATTCACTTGTACCTTTTTTTTCATTTTCTGATACCAATATCCCATAAATAGTTGAAATCTGTCAAATCTGTTTTGAAGTGTAGAGGCCGCAAAGACACATACATACAAAACATCAATAAAATGTTTTTTTCTTAATAGAAGAATATTTAATGTATAAGACATATCTAATGAAAATAGATAAATAAAACACAAATCGACCTAGTCCCCAACTAAGCAAAGCTTGGACTTTGAGTACTAGACAGCAATATACATAATATATAAATACATTATATAGATATAGATAACATCCACGACCCAGGAACAAATATTCAAGTTCATCACACAAATATCCCTAGCCGGGATTGAAACCCAGGACCACTGACTCAAAAGGCAGGAGCACTACAAACAAACAGCATCATCAGATCATTGATGTCTAGTTAATTAAGCAAGTAACACTGGAAAAAGAAATAAAACCGCGTCCACTGGGCCACAGCCGGAGGGATAGACCCAAAAATGCTGGCTTGATGTCGTCAGGGATGACATGCGTGCAAATGGTTTCACAATACAGGATGCCAAAGACCATGCGAAGTGGAGAAGAAAAAGGCTCTGAGGCACTAGCTGAGGACACAACCGGTAAAAGCGAATGCTACGTTTACACTCTTACCAAGCCTCGGCAAGTGAGCAGGACGCAGTCATATGTTAAAGTGAGACGGAACTACATCGTGCTCACTCTAACATATAACTGCGTCCCGTAGGCTTGCCGAGGCTTGGCAAGCGTGTAAACGTAGCGTGAGAGATTGGAAAAAAAAAAAAAAAACTCACTAATATCCATCTTCATCTTGTTCGAGGCACATTTTGAAGTCAATAAATGCTTGATGCCACAACAGCTTCAGCCGTTCCTCATGCGTCACATTTTTCAGTATATCCGGTGCAGCAATATGGAAAATATCCTCTGGTTTCCGTGGTACCATGATTTTGCTACCGTCTCTCAGTGGAATAAATGTAGAATTCAACGTTTTATCCGTCACTTTATCAATCTCCATGAAAAATTTGTTGGTATTGCTTAAAATACTGTCGGATACATTTGATAGGCCTGATAAGGATACGTTACCAAGACTGCCGCAAGACATATTGCTTTCTTCATCAAAGTGTACTGATTTTAAATCTGGAAGATTTGATGTATTATCCTCTTTCTTAACTTTAAGTGAATCCTTTTTCGGGACGTCAATATTTATAACAAACTTCTTCAATTTGTTTGTCTCGGTGACCACATATGGAGCCAACGGCTGCCGCCGTATTCGCTTTCTCTGTTTTTCTTTTGTAAACATATTTAACCGAGTATCCACAGTTTGGCACGATGTATCCACAAGTTTCGCTTCAGGTTTTGAATCAGTTTGAGAAGCTGTCGCTCTGAGTTGTTTTTGAGCTGTTAGTAAAGCCAGTATTCCTCTTATTTTAGTTTCCTCGTTGAATACTGATGATAATGCTGATAAAACTGTCTCATAATTCTTTTGTCCAATCACAGAACTGACGCAGTCCGAGGTAGTTTCCACACTGACGCCGCGCGAAGTACATCGCGCGATCGTTCGACAGGACTTACTGACCAAATTTAACCTATTCACGATCAACACCTCCTGGGACTCCCCTTTCAAAAAATCACACTGTCTCGACGAGTATATGACCTCATCTTTATATTGTTGGATAGTTTTCGCTGGTAACTTAAAGTTAGTCAGCAATTTAGGCGACTTAATGACCATTTTCTGTTTATTTATTACTATAGGCTTTAAAATTAGCTTTCTCGGGGCTGGCGTTTCAGTTGACATTTTTTTTGTGTTGTAACGCGTTGTTTGAAAGTTCATCAATAATCACATAAAATCACGATTTCTTACACTGTCACAAACTTAATATTGTTATTTTTGAATACATTGCGCAGTGCTTGCACGTTAAAGTACGTCAAGTGTCAAAGCGCATCACGAAAATACGTAATAATTAAACATAAGTACATTATTGGGTAACCCCAATTGAAGGACAATCTACTAAGTACTTCGGATGTAAAGCCCCCATATTGGATAGGTTGACGTCGGTACAGTGACCTCACCAGCTCCTATTCACGTAATGTTGATATAAAAAAATATCATTTTTGGTTTCTTAAAGTTGTGAAATATTATAAATAATAACATTAATAACCAAAACTAAGTAAAAACTTGGTTTAGAGTCACTTTTGGTCAAGAAAACATTTTTTTGTATATATTTACAATTTTTTAACTCATTACGCTATTACACTTACGTGGATAGAAACGTTTAACATTGTTGACAGATTTTATTTAGAGTTGCCATGAATTAAAAGCATAATGTGGGAAAACCCGATCAGGGTAACAATAGACTAAAAACAGATTTTTATTAGATTCGGATTACCCGATTTTTTCTTATTTTTTTATTTTACCCGATAGCTACAAATAATAAAGATACTTTATGTAAACATATTGCCAAATTGAAAGTAAGTACATGGATCTGCGATGATGTTGGCTAACATGTTTTTTCCTTGTTATTAGTTCCAAATCATAAAAAATGAAGGAAGCTAGCGAAACCACAATTTCAATCAACTATCGCTTAATCTATAGAAAAACATATTTATGCCCTGGAAAGCCCCAAATAAAGATCTTGGCTATTGATGTCACGACTGTACCGATTACATAAGCGATTGATGACCTTGTTTGTGTAGAATGATGATTTTGATATTGATACATTATAGAAATTGGACGTCATTAAGTAATTATTAGTCATTAGGGATCGGAAATTCAGGTGGATATTTACCTAAAGTTGACTGCTTACTCATACCTCAAACAAAGCCACCTATACCTACAACTGAACAACAAAGCCGCCGCCAAAGTTTAGGTACAAAATCATCAGATTTTCCGATGCCTAGTAGTCATTGTTTCGATTCGTTCCAACATTGCCTATGTCTACCCTTGGGTTGTCCAGTCTGGAAGATATTAAATTCGTATTGTAGTTTTTTAATGCAGTTTGAAAACGAGATTGAGAGGTTTTTACATGTATTGTTTGCTATAACTGTCTGCTATAGGAATAAGATGAAAATCAACCAAAACCTCATTCAACTTGTTGGTATCACACTAGAATAATAAAATAGTATAGAAAGTTAGTGATTATTTTCATTTTTGTTATATAATATTATGTCCTAGAGAAACGGGTGAGTGCTTAATGTTATGTCTTATAAGATCTATACATTTTTAGTTTATGTTATGTAGCTAGTTTAAGTACAGTTCACAGAAAAGTGGTCACTTTAATAATTTACACTTGATTTTTATTAGGTACTTTAGAATGTTCATGTTCCCTTGGCGGTACACTACGTTTACTGACACTTTACCTATATTTTTTAATGAAGTAGTTTATTTCACCAATTCTTCGATTATATACCATTGGGTTCTACTGTCCATATTCAGCATATTGTGGCCCAAGGGTGTTATCATATTATTTGACAGACCCAATATTTGGGTTTAGTGCAGTATATTTTCATCCTTTACTCGTATCTTCCAATCATCTATTTATTTAAATTTTTAAATACTGTATGATAATGGTGGACTTAATGCTTTAAGGCATTCTCTACCAGTTAACTACTGGGTTAGAAAGAAATATGTATTTGCCCTAGTATCCAATCTCTTACTTCCTCCAATTGAGTCGAATGAATGAATGAAAATTTATTCGTTAACAATACACATACTGGACAACACATTAGAAATAAAAAGTTCAAGTTCTCAATGCACAAATGAGTTAAGATATTTACATCGCACATTATATTGTGCCAATTTTGTCTGGTACAAATGTCTAGTCTTGTAGGGACAAAAATGGATCTTTACTACATTAACTTAAAAATAAAATTCAAAGTATGGCATTGTTACCAGATGGGCATTTGAGCAAAAACTAGTTTCTAAAGTAAAAAATCATATTCGAATATTTTAAATTTTAAGAACCAAGGATAAGATCCGAATGAAAATTACCACAAATATAATAAGTAAGTACTAGTGTGGTAAGTACCTATCAGCCTAATCAATATAAGATGATGTATTTTCTAATCATTGTTTTTAGGGTTGCGCACCCAAAGGGTAATAACGGGAATCTATAACTAAACCTCCGCTGTCATCTGTCTGTCTGTCCGTCTGTCAGCAGGCTGTATGTATGTATGTACGAACATTGATAGCTAGACAGTTGAAATTTTAACAGATGATATGTTTCTGATATTTATTTATTTTTGTCTGATATTTTTTATTTGTCTTTATTTATTTACTCTGTTGCCGCTATAACAAAAAATACTAAAAACAGAATTAAATAAATATTTAAGTGGGGCTCCTATACAACTAACGTGATCGGTTGCGTTAACTTTGCACCTCATTTGTAACCGGCGCCATACATACCAGGTGCAAACTTAGATTAACCCGACCAGTTAAGATGGGATGTTTGTATTGCATGGAACCCCCGATGTGCGAGTGTGACTCTCATTTGGCCGGTTTTTATGGAATAAGAAAGTACGAAAATCAAACCAAATTACACGCTAGGTATTTTCTAAATTAAATTAGTTTATAGTTATCTGTATCTCCTCAGATTATAGTAATTAATTTATATCGCTGTTATAAAATATTGATAAACTTATATATCAGAATTAAGAGCTTTATTTGTGACAATAAAATTAAATAAGATTTGATCTTGTTTTAAATAATAAGAATGTGTTTGACTAACTGGCATAATAGTAATATAATGTAATGAACACTATCATGTTATACTATCCTTTGTCTACTTCTTAACCCTTTTTTTGGCAAAGACAGAAAAAGTGTACATTTTGTATTTTTTATATTTTTTGGTCTTTTAGGTATAAAATGTGATTAGAAAAAATAGTAAAAAAAATCTAGCTTTTCCAGTTTTCCCGAAAACTAATGTATACCACAGTATACAATGCCAATAGAATGAAGTGAAGTGAATGTATACTGTGATATACAATGTCAAATATGCAACAGAAAGGTAATTTTAAATAACAAAACAATTTATTTAGAAATTATTATTTTATTATGAGCGAAAGCTCAGGAAACATTTTCGGGGGTCTTTCCCTGTCACAAAACAAAGCTTTACATTGCATTTCAGGCAATATGACTTTGTCAACTTCTGGCATATCAACTATGCCCGTTATAATTTGTATGGCAATAAAATCCACAAGTTCATGGTCGGTTAATTGAATCGATTTTCCAGTTTTTTCAACTGAGTAAATGCTAGTCTGTTCTGTTATGAAGGATAGGTATTATATCAGGAGAAAAGAATTTGTTAAAATAATCAAGGGATGAATCGTCTGGTATGTCTTCGTATTCGCCGTTATCTTGGTGTTCTAGTATAGCTGCATGTTGAAATACTGCTTTTTGCTTTTTAAACTTTTTAATTTTTTTAGCCCGCTTCGCCACAGGGGCTATTCGTTTTTTAGCCGGAGTTTTTCTTGTGGTTGATGGTGTGGCTCGAGGGGTAGCATTGGTTACAGATGGAAGGGACGGTAATGAAGAAATTAATGGCATATTTAAAAAGTCTGGTTCCTGTGTCGATGAGCGGCACATTTTTTGAATTGTTGGGGTCAAAGGAACATTTTCTTCGGCGCCACAAGGTTCTATTTGTGTATTAACTCTTTCTGTGACGTCTTCATCAGAGCTACATAGTAAGCGTCCAAGCAAAAAATCCAAGGATGGCGTTGAAGACGAGTATTCAGGGGAAGAAAGGTCCCTAAATACTTGAACCTCTGTTTTATCATCGCATTTGGTATGAGGGACAATATTTCGCAGATCTATTCTTTACCACATGCTGTTAAGAAGCAAAGAAGGAAAAAAAAACAAAAACACCCCAAAACCAAGCTGCATTCATATTTGACAAAGTATATCCCGGTATACATACAAATTAAGTCCGTTCTTGGCAAAGTATATCACGGTATACATACAAGTTTAGTTGCCTTAGTGCCCGTTCTTGGCAATGTATACTGTGAGATACAAACAACTTTAGGCGATTGCAGTTAGTGGTAATTAGTGCAAATCGAAATTAAAATCTGACACAATCCAATGGCAAACATTTACAATTATACCTAAACCGCATTTCGCCCCAAAACATTGCTATAAATATTTTAAAAAGTAATAAATACTTTGCTTAGCGTGTGTGCACTCCGCAGGTCCGCCAATTTGGCCTTCGACTGTCGGCTAAAAATTTTACTAGTACTCAGAACTATTTTTGCCTAAATTAGGACAAATTGTGTGACCAGATAAAATATTAAATTTTCACTTAGATGTTTCGGAAGACTGTGTAGATTTTTTTTTTGTGAATGTATCTCACAGTATACGACGTCAAATAAAGGGTTAAATATATTATCAATAGTTCTTTTTAATGGAAAACACGAACGAAAAAATAATAGAAAATACGTAACGGTAAAAAACTGGCAGCATTAGAGACAATTCCGGCATTGAACGTTTTCGTCCACGTGCCGAGAACCCTCAAGTTTTTCTGCTGGTGTTACCAATGCCAATTTAAATTTGCACCGCTTACCACAGATTATAGCAAGAAAATCTAAGTAAACAAAACATGAAAGTAGGTCAAACGTCAAACCAGTTTTAGGACGAAGCGCGGGAAACATAAACGCGTCGGTCATGGTTTTGTTTAGTTGTTTTAAATAATTTGTTATTTTGATACGAGTTCATACGTCAATTTTATTTATAATAGTTTCACCTGAACTTTATTTTAATTTTATTTAGTTTCACAGTTGACCTATTTATTCTTATTTCATAACATTTACATTTAATGTTAACAAATAGGCCTCATACATTTTAAAATGTTTTTTTTTTATTATAATGACAAATATATTGATAATTTCCATGGAAGATGATAATTTCAACCGTTTCAACCATAATTATTTTTTATAGTGAATAATACTTTTCCCTGAGTTCTAGATTTTTAAACGAATAAGAAGCCTTAAAAAAACTACAGATATTATAACAAACCGAATATTTAGTTATCCAAAGAGTGATATAGGTAAAAATAAAATTAAAATCCTTTCGTATGTCATGATGATGTTGGATGTCCAGCTGGGCTAACATATTCTTGCCGCGTCATTGCTGCCATGATACGTTAAAAGAACGTATCTTACTATGACATCCGTATAAAGATACGACCTTTTACCGTAATACGGCAGATTGCATGTCCCGCGACTCGGCAATATCTGTCATGCTCGCACGGTATTGAAAAGAAAGTGACAGATAGTATATTGCGGGCCATGGTATGTTGCGGGCGATAGTCGTGTCATAGTTGTGCTAAAGGTCACTGTGATATGCGATTCTTTCTCGTTCGAGATATGTAGGGTAAATCGCCAATAATTGGCCACCGTTCAATAACTGGCCACCTCAAACTAAAAATGAACTCTGTTTACCTATAAATACAATTCATTTTAGTATAAGCTGTTAATTACTGGCCGCCCTTCAATAACTGGCCACGATATAATAAAATGAATTCAGTTTGTAGGTGAACAGAGTTCATTTTAAGTTTGAGGTGGCCAGTTATTGAACGGTGGCCAATTATTGGCGATTTACCCTATCTATCACTTTCTGTGCAGTACTGTGAAAGAGTGACAGGTGATACTATGCCGCGCGCCAATGGCGAAGCATAGTTGTGCTAGACGAGCCGATGTTCTTGCCTAGTGGCGTTCAAAAGGTTAGAATTTAGGAAACTTGGGCAAGGTGGACTTTCCGATTGTACAATAAAATGGCTGCCAATGACTCGAACTTGTGACGATCATTAAGAGGCCTTTATTCCTTTTTTTTATAGTATGACAAATATATTGATAATTTGAACCAATTTCAAGTGAATAATACTTTTACCTGAGTTCTAGATAGTAACGTAGCTATTTCATGCTGCCATTGCGTGCAGTCGAAAATATGTAAAAAAAAACTGAGTGAATTTTGGCAATTTCAACTAGTTTTTGAAGCAAAAATTATCAATGACAAATTCAAACTGTAGGTTCCAAATATATACCAATAAATCGCAATGGGCCTGTTCTAAGTATTAACATTGATAATATGTTAAGAAACATGTTTGATCATAGAGAAAATGTCTAAAACTAAGTATTTTTGAACGGATAAGAAGCCTTAATCACTTTACTCTAATTCCCATTTGATCTAATATAAATATGAATATAAAAGGGGCTGGAAAACAAAAGAAAATGTCAGTATAAATGTAAACATTTACTATTAAATCAGTACAAAACTAGTAGCATTTTTACAAAACTTTATTTTATATACTAAGGCACTACAACTTATTTTACCGCCATCTGCAAAAGGGATCTTATGTAACGTTTCGCCAAATTATCATTCGTCCGAAACTATTTTTTTCCTGAAAATGTTTTCAGGATTTTATAAACATCGTTTTAAAGAGCCCAAGAGGTTAGGTTACATTTGTTTTATAATTATTCTGAAAAATTAACAGTTTTGGACAAAAATGGCTTTCGGACCAATTAAAATTTGGGAAACAAAAATTAGTGTTTCATATAGGTTATTGAGATAATGTCTGGTGACAACCAAAACTCACTTTTTTTTTTTTCATTTAATTACTCTTCAGAACCTCTAGTTTTGTCATTTTATACTATTAATAAATTATGATTATGATTATACGGCGATATATTAGGTACATACCATGATTTATACTGTTTTATAATCGTTAAAGTCATTTAAATACAAAAAGAATATTTTGAAGTCTAGTAAATAAATTCAATTAAATACTAAAAAAAATATTCTTAAGTCACCGTAAAGAAAGACTTTTTCATTTTCTCCACCTGGATATTACGGGTACATGCGGCAATATGTTTAGAGCCAATTGTTTTAAATTCTAATCGGTGGGTTTAATAATATATTTTTCTCAAAATCGCCATAACGTGCTTTAAATACAGGCTTTGAAGTGTCACGTTTCGGGCGGAACAATTCGAGAGAAAGAACTGTAAAGGAATTTCACACAAAATTGAAGGCCTAGGCCGGGAAATAATTTTTTTTAAACATGGCGACAACAGCTGATTTTTTTTATGAGTGTTGTATTTTTTTATTTCGTTGCATATGATTGAGAAAAGCACTATACAACTATACATGCCTTAGCCGTGAAAAGGGCTTGCCGGCTTCGTATGACGTCGGCCGTCTATACCTACTCAGCCGACAAGACCTTATTTCACGGCGTCTGCAGTAATGAACTATTATACTAGGTCGATGCAGAGTCAGCCACCGGCTAAGCTTGCACCATAGATTGGAGCGGATTTTTTTTTTCCAAATATCTCTTTGTCACGACCTAGCGAAATTTAATTCTTGCATTTTAAAACAAAAATTTCTAAAATCGGTTGAGAACTCGCTGACATCTGCGCATTGTTACGAAGTCCATTCGAGTCGATCCATGGGAGCTTCGCTCGCTCCGCTCGCTCCGCTCCAACTAAGTAGGTACTCAAATTCATCATGCTCAATGAAAATGATAAAACAGCGCAAATCACGGTATCTAACATATCGCCATATTTTTTGACTGAAGAAAATTACAATTAGCGACTTAATGGACTTTAGAACCACGGTATGCTACCAAACGTCCTAACCGTAGCGATCCATTCTGCTATGACAAATTATACTTATATCTACGCTAGAAAACTATGAATTTGTAAATCGGTGGGCGCCAGTCTTTTTCAAGATACAGTCTTTAGTTATTTTGCGACGATGCCACCCGGCATGGGCTTGTGCACAAATCACGGGTTCAATAGGGGGGGGGGTCACGAAAAAATCACGAAATATCACGTGGGGGGAGGGGGGGGTATAAGGAGACCTCACGTGTATTTTTCTATAGTGAACGAACTAAGAAAAAATCGATATTTTTTCTCGGTTTTGTTAAAAAATTAATCTTCACTTGTTAAATACTTCAAAATAGCGAGTCTATTTTTCGAAATTTTGGCAGTGGTAGTGAGGGGGGGGGGGGGGGGGGGGTTAGCAAAGAACCTCACCAAATATCACCAGGGGGGAGGGGGGGTCAAAAAGTAGCCGAAAAAATCCTCACGTGATTTGTGCACAAGCCCCATGTAAGAAGCAACTGGTTGAAAAACTCAATGGCTCGCGCATCAGGTTCGGTGGTCCAATAGGTAACACTCCCGTGTTGGCCCGGAAAGCCGTTGGAGAACGTTCGAACCCTGTCTGAACCATTAAATTTTACGTTTAATTGTAAGCAGTCTTTAGTTCTTTCAGTTTAATACCTGTCACATTCCGTTTTAAATGCACTTCTTTCGGGCTTCACAAAGCACCCTGAAGGGCTATAGTAAAAATAATATAAGCTAACCTAATCCACTTAAGAACTGAATACCATTGAACAATCCACAACTGGTAAACCACAAATTAAGATAACGAGCTCGTAGTAAAACCAGATTGTAACCACCTTGGAAGGTTAATATAGATTATCGACTCTATTTCCTTGGACATTAGACTACAAAATGCACTAACAGAATAATGGTGATCATAACTTTTTGGAATTTTACAACCGTCCGACCCTCCACAAGAACGTATTCTCTTGAAAAAGGACTATGATCTCTCGTCAACAAACATTTTAAACCTATTCAACAAGGAATAAGGTTGAAAATTCAATATCCACGCAATGTAGTTCTAACCTTTTTTTGTAAGTAACTGGTTGGCGCCAGGTTGGCGCTTAAGAGAACAAAAGCAGATAGGATTGTATTAGACACAATGCTATTGTGAATGCAGGTAAGTGGATTAGCTTAGCTTATATTATTTTCACTATACTTCGATGTCCGAAATTCGAGCGTCGTATAGTGCCGTCCCTCTCGATCTCCTGACAAACTGTATTTGGCCAAGCGGGATGACACCATACGACAAACGGACTTCGAATATCGCAGTAGCCTTCATGATTGGTTCTCCTCCGCCCCGTCAGTGAACAGGCAGCCTAAGTATCGTGTGATGTATCAAAACTACACTTGGCAAGGTTGTTCGAACATGATTCTATTTAACCTCCCGACGACCAGCATTCATAATTTGTCAATTTAATTTTAGCCTTATGACAAATAGTTGACAGTTGACTATGACACTGGAAGTCAGGAGGTTAAAACACATAATGCTACTATTTTTTCCTATTCTGGTTTAACTTTTTGAGTCTCCATGTCGTCTAGTGACAAATTTAATGTATAAAAAACTGGCTGCTATCTCAACTTCTAAACATTGTTTCCCATTTGTAACGTTTCAGCAAATTTTCATTTTATAAATATTGTCACAAAGGTAAATTATGAAAGAAAAATGTAATGTGATCCACTGCAATGTAAGCAGGACTCGAACCTTTGACCCTACGTATCCGGCGTAGTGCTCTACCAACTGAGCTATCACATCGTTACGAAGATTGGATAAAAAAAATCTATTAAACATTTTCATTTGTCCGAGTAGTTTTTTTCTTGAAACCCTTAATATTTTCAGGATTTTATAATATTGTTCTAACAAAAATAGCTTTCCTTCAAATGAAAATTTGGCGAAACGATACAGATGAAAAACAAAAAATCGGACTTACGATAGGTGTTGTCTACCGTTATTTATAAATTGTATTTATCTTGTTTATTTTTGTAAACTTTTATTGGTGTGCAATAAAGTATTATTGTATTGTATTGTATTGTTACTTAATAAAGACTGTAATTCAAACAGCTAATAAATTTTTGAGCACATCTATTTTTTTGTTATAGCGTCAGGGTATCCCAATAAGTTTGTGTAAAAAAAAAATTGACACGCGTTTACTGCCGACTATGCTTTACACAAACGTTAATTATCCATCAAGACCAATCAAATAAGCTCAAAAACTATGGGTTTGTCTTGTGATGCTTAGGAGTTTCTACGACTTTCCGTCTCCATCATCAGATCAGCTCCAAGACACCAAATCATCGTATTGTCACGTGTTTTGTTCCGATACTACAATAAGATTAGTAAAATTATTGGGAGACAATTTTTTTATAAGTTCATTATTCTCTTGCTGTAAGAATCTACAAATAGCCGCTCTTTAATTTTTCTGTTTTACCAAAAAAAGTTTCAAATTGAACTATCGAATTTCAATTTGAAACTGACAAGGACTATACAAATAATGGTCTTCTAAAAATTTTACATGCCTTATTAGAAGTTTGTTCAAATTGACTTCTAAGATTTGATTTACATTGTTTGTTACAAGCTCACAAACTTAGTTACAAGTGATGCTATAAAAATCATAAAAAAATTGAATCTATAAAAAGGTTTTATGAGAACATAATAAAATCGTAAATAAATCTTAACTGTGAGTTAAATCAAGTCAAAACAACCTAAAGAATATTACCAAGTGTGAATTTTGATGAGACCCTAGTCTTGAGATCAGTTAGAAATAATGAAAATGACATGAAGTAAGGACCAAAATTACCACTCTCCCAAAAGTAACCAAAAAATTACCGTTTTCACAAAAATAACTCTTAACATGTCTCTTTCGAAATGCAATCAGTTGCAGAGAAAAACACCTCTATTGGATGTATAAGTGGTTACATTTCTCAACATATTCGTATTCAAACGATCTAAGAAATTCTATGTACTACTGGAAAATACTCACAAGATTACTCAAGAAGCGGTTGAGAACCGCACCTTTTAAAAAAGCAAAAATTAAAAAGTAGCAATACTGTAGTTTCGTCCCTTTTTAATCAATCTAAGAAAACGGGGACAGTACTTTTACTTTAAGTACTACAGTTAATTTCTCTCTTTTTTGTCAGAGGTGAGACCGGCCGGAAATCCGGTCAGGACATACGAACGAATTTCACGCAAGTTAAAACAGAGACGTGTCGCTCGGTCCGTTAGAAATGTGCTCATATTTCGATACCTTAGTTCACAGACGTACTAATTGTATTAGATTTTTTTGCCAATGAAATTTAATCCACAAAGAATTGTGCACTAATGTCCTAATTGTAACTACTTTTTTCCGACAAGTTTAGTACGGTATCGATTTGGAAACTGTGCATTTATAACCAACCACCAGAGGAATGGACATTTTGGGAAAGTGGTAATTCGGAACTTACGTCTTACATGAGTGTGCTCAGTCTTACTTACCTTCATATGCTAATAAGTAGGTTTATTGTATATTTAAACACATCGTTTTCATAATATTAGTTCAATTTACAATTAAGACAATTCACAAATTACGCCACAATTTCGAGAAGTCGCAATTAGATGTCGTCTGGTAACAACTATAATTCACTAAATAAGATAAACGTCCCTGTGCTCGATACTGTCCCTATGGTAAAGTTATTATTATTAATAACACAAGCTTCGAGCCGTATATGGCGGCTCGAAGCTTGTGCCAGTATCAGTTTTTTTGGTTTATAACCAATGCATGACTTCCGTGTTAAAACAGCTCGTATCTCAGCTTGAATCTACTTACTAGATACGAGGTTTTGAAAAGCAGTGACAGAAATTGTAGTGAATTTTGGTTGTCACCAGGCGATATTCTTATACGAAATATAATGATTCGAATAAGAGATTGTGACATTACATTTGTCACATTTTGTAGCCTGATCCAAGTGTGACGTAACTTATGACGACGCGATTTTTTTGTACAAACTTCTTTCACGAATCAACTTTTTGACTGTCTCCGGCGTTTATTAGGTTTTAGTAGTTTATTAAAAAAAACTGTTTATTAGGCTTACCAGTTGGGACGTTAAACGTTTTAACGTAAACCTTAAATATATATCAAAAACATAATTTGAATGTTGAATTTTATAACGATATTTAAAAGTTGTGGACACATTTGTGTTAAAAAAGTTGATTCGCCCTGATACGAAATTAGTATAAATCTACTTCTAGATGGCATATAATCAAAATGGCCACTTTTTCACCACATTAATACACACAACATGTGTCGAAAAAAATACTGATTCAAAAAGTGCATAAATAATAAATTAGGTAGAAAATTAGTAATAATATTACTAAAACTATCGTGAGACATCATTAATAATTATAAAAACGGTTTAAACTCACGTAAAAATTGCCAGGAACGGCCCGACATGATCCGAAATCATATCATGACAGCTATCAGTGCTGCTACATGACTCACAGCACACGAAATTTTTACCGTTTTTATAATGATAAAAAATGGTAATATTTTGAAAAAGTGGTAATTTTGATCATAAGCCATCTACATATTTGTTGCATAACTTTGCCCATACGTTGTAACTTAACTACTTATGTGTACAAAATATACATTATTTTATCAGTCTAAACTGAAGGCGGGACATTTTATATTTCGATTTTTTACATTTTGACACAAGGCTAAAGATTTATTCATAATTAAAGCCTGACCAGAAATATATGAGGATGCGCCATATTGCGGAATTTCACTGGAACTAATTTCTTACACTGGCAATGATTTTATGATGGTTTGTCAACAATGTCAACGTCATTCGTGGTGGTTTCTTTAAAAGACGAATATTTAACAATATCCAAAAAAAATGCCGAAAAGCATTCACAGTCGTGAACGTAAGATTATAAATAAAGTGTACACGTGTTTACTACACGAAAAACAGTCAGGAAAAGAGTGCATTTCATTTCATAGGAACTGACAGGTACTTGAACTAATGTGATTATAGTGCGATTGCGATTGGTTGCAAAATTGTTGCCATATAAATCTTATAAATAGAGCCCCCTTGACAATCCTAATATATTTCTGGTCACGCTTTACAACAGTAGATTTATTATCTTTAGGGCTAAACACAATAACTTTGTATAGACTGACAAGTTGTTTTGTTGTATAATTAGTATCATTTTAGTAGCAGTTACAGTACTTAGTTCATGTCACTTAGATCATTTTAGTAGCAGTTTATACATCACTTAATGAATGAGGGTGCTTTAAATTTTTAATTAAGATTATTTTGTATCTACTCTGTAATATGATGGATAGAGTTGATGATATAATAATTTAACAAACACCATATTGTTTTGGTGCCTTGTGATCAGTGAACAGAAGTCAAACTTTTGTTGTTTAATACAAATGTGTTTAGCCTCAAAGAAAATTGAACTACAGCAGGTGGTTCTATGAGTTTGAGACTTATGTGTATCAACAACTATTATATGAAAACCAATTTGGATTCAAAATGAATTGACAAATCAGCAATTCATAGCTACCTTATCTATAATACTATCACAATCTGGTTTATTCTTAACTAAATTATCGTTTTTACAGATATCTTTACCTTGATATACAGGTTCATCTGTTTTTTCATCACTGGTGGGTTCGCTTTCATTTGTCATATCATAATTTTCTTCATCTGCTTCATTTCGTATCTCATCACTGGGATATGTGTGGTTTACACTACTACTTGTATCATTTTGAACACTTCCCTCGTTTCTTCGTGAATCTACATTACTTGCGTAGCTCTGTATTTCACGTTGCTCATCATGTTCAGATTCATACATTTCATCAATTATATTTTCACCATTTATACTTGTATCGTAATTGGTATGCTTGATATTTGCATCACTAAAAACATTTTCATCCTTTGTATCATCAATAATTTTGGCTTCACTTATAAATGTATTACATTGAACTATAGCTGTATCATTTCGATTTTCATATATCGTGTCGTTCGTATTTCCTACATTATCTCTCGCTTCACGTATATCTTCATCCATAGGCGTATCACGATCATTTGTGTCTTCCATATCATCATCATGATTTCCAATATCATTTCCGTCTTCACATTCACTTTTATTTGCTTCATCAGCTATTTCTCTATGCAAATTACCATCTTCAATGTCTCTTGTCTCCTCATAATCAGAATCATCACTTTTATCTTCACTCTTATCTTCAGATGTCTCTGGATTAGCTTGATTTGTCAGCATCGACGTTAGTGTCCTTATATAAGCTTCCATATTTGACGCTAGTGCTGTCATTATCTGATTCTCAACTGTCAATATACTTGATATGCTATTCTCTGGTGCCATTCTCATACTAGTCTTTAACAGATTTGCTAGAATTGGATTAGCTCTTAATGTTTCTTCGCTATCCTGAATGTTTGCGCTATAATTCTCTTTTTCGATATTGTTTGTTAGTGTGTCGTTTTTGTGTGTGCGTTTGTGTAGCAGGAACACATCTGGGTCTTTAAAGCATTTTGAGCATTCCTGGCATTTGTAGGTGACATCTTTTGGTGCGGTTGCTGGGTCTTTTCGGAGGAGTAGTTCTATTTCGGAGACAGAGCTCCCTGAGGGGCTTGGTTTGATTGGATCTGGCATTTGAAGAGGTTGGTCTGAAACATAAGTACAATTAACTTAATAAAAACTTCATTAACCTCATGACCGCCCAGTTCATTGACGAAAAACTGTGTCTTGGCCAAGCTGACAGCAGATAGTACGGCATTGTATAACGGCAAATGACGTCGTGGCGCCTGGGGCACAGCGTTCCGTCGACGTGATTAGCAGTCTTTGGCGCTCAGGGCTAGTGCACAAATCGAGCGAGGTTTTTTCGGCTACTTTTTGAAACTCGCGTGATTTGTGCACAAGCCCTCAAAAGGTTAACCTTTTGAACGCCAAGTGATAAAATAAAGAAGTGCTCCAAAATGTACATGGATTAAAAATTTATTTATTAAAATATTTATTAAAAAAAAAAAGCTACTGCTTACCACTAGCGGCTACCGGTTCAGACGCACCAGCTGCCTGCATGGCCAGCATTGTCTGCATGTAAATAACTTGCGCCATCTGCTGCTGTACCTGAAACAATAAATAAATAATAATAATAAATATCAGACAACCTCACACAAATCGATCTAGTCCCAAATTAAGCTCAAGAAGGCTTGTGTTATGGGTACTAGACGACGATATACGTACTTATATAGATAAATATATACTTAAATACATATAACAACCATGACCCAGGCACAAATATTCATGTTCAAATAACAGTTAGTTTTAAGTTATGATTATCACCAGAGGGCTTAGACGGCCAGGGCCCCTAGGCATTTGGCATTTAGGACCCCCTCCCCTATCTCGATAAGTAATAAATAAGGAGAACATAAGTATGGTGCAAGCATGGCCATCTTAAACTAGGCTGGGGCCCTTGGACATACAAGAATTTGGGGCCCTTATGGAAGGTAAAAAAAAAAAATTGGGCAAGTGCGAGCCCGACTCGCGCATGAAGGGTTCCGTACCTATACATATATATAATCTATAACAAGTTTGTTGTATGGGAGCCCCCCTTAAATATTTATTTTATTTTATTTTTAGTATTTGTTGTTATAGCGGCAATAGAAATACATCATCTGTGAAAATTTCAACTGTCTAGCTATCACCGTTGTTGAGATACAGCCTGGTGACAGACGGACGGACGGACGGATGGACGGACGGACAGCGAAGTCTCAGTAATAGGGTCCCGTTTTTACCCTTTGGGTATGGAACCCTAAAAAGCGAATTATAATAATATTTTTTTACTAAGTATGACCATTATTGTGTGAGAGAAATTGTCGGTCCTTCGGGGCCCCTGAGAGTGGTCTGTGGTGTGCCCTTATGGTGAAGACAGTATTGGGTGCAAGTCCTTTTTCTGGGACTGGGGCCCCTAGACTGGCTGGGCCCTTAGGCCCGGGCCTTGTGAGCCTAAAGGTAAATACGGCAATGATTATTACCTTACAAATATTTGACTTACCATGGGATCCACTAGGCTGGGCTGTGCTGGTGCCCAATAGCCAGTATTCCGGCGAGTATACGGAGCTGGTGACTCTGACGGCAGGTTCTGCGATGGGATGGCATCCTTCCGTAGTGTCCGCCATTGTCCTGTGATTGTTTAAAAGTAAGTTTATCACACACAAACTTTCTGGACCCACTAAGGATACTTTTATAGTTAAATCTATTTAGTGATAAGGTCCAAACTATTACAATACAAGCGGAAAGGGACAGTATCATGATAAAAACAGATGTATAATTAACAATGATACTAATAAAAATTGTGCCCATGTAAGTGAACTGTATTCAAAGTATCAAATGTATTTTCGCGCTTGCGACTATCCAAACGCACAAAGTGAAACCAATAACCATCATGAAACATAGTCATAGACATCAAGAAGCGGCAGATGCAGAGTTGCATCACCTGACGGTAAGCTAATATATGTGTGATGTGATGTTATTTGTTAATGTAATAAAGAATTGTTATATTAGATTGTAAATGAGACAGATCGATTTCCCATCATTAGTTGTTTTCCTTCAACATTCTGTCTCTCATGCCATCAATGTATACTCCATCTGTGCTGCACACACCATGCTTAAAAACGCTATCAATTTGAGACCAACAGGATAGTTAAAAATTAACTGATGCATTGATAACAGAGCCTAAAGATAACATCCTATTCTGGTATTGTCTCAATCTATATTCATAGTAATTACCAGAATATCATATAGCTGTAAATGGACCTCAAATTTATCAGCAAAACAAATAAAATGATTTCGTGGTGTTTAAACAAGATTATTTGACATGACTACGTGCTTGTTTTTCTTGGCTTACCCTTATTTTTTCCCACGCTCGTTATTGTGTAGTCCTCGGGCTTAAAATGCAAACTGCACACTTTAGAGTACTTTGTATAAGGCTTTCCTCTCTTCAGTATTCGATTCCACAGCTTAGCAAGCTCCTCATCTCTGGGAAATTGGTGGAACGAAACATTCTTGGCTTTGCCGGCCATCGAAGTACAACGCGGGACGGTGCAGTAATATGGCATCTTGTCGCTAGCTGGGACGATGCATCAATTTACTAATTATCATAGCTATGTTATGCACGCATTGTTGTTACGGTACAAGGGGAATAGTTATAAAAACAAACAAAACTTCGCGCACAAACACCAAGCGCCGACATGATCAAAATAAAGAAAAAAAGTCAGGTGTTGCCAGGATGAATATTTAACGCAAAAAGTAAAATGGCTGTCTGTGGATTTAAGGCGGCCATTCATGGGCATTGGTTTATTGTAGAAGAGGTAAACATTTAGTGAAGATTAATATAAGTTGAAATTGGTTATGATTTAAGGAAATAATCTTTTAAATTATTTTCTGTAATAATTTTTGCCCAAATAAAACATTTGGATGGATAATTATTAAAATAATTAGTAAAGAATGACGTCTGAATGCAAATTTCTTAGTCACGTTATTACTAATCGAGCACCAAAACATTGTCTGTGGTTGCCCGGAGCCATTTTTCTGAAAAAAAGTGGTGATACATGTCAAATATTTCAACTAACTCAACTTTTCAAGGCTATAGTGTGATGATTTCGATTTCTACAAACGTGATAACGATTGCAACAAATAATCAGTTTTAGCGGCACACTGTCCCCGTCTGTTTCCTGTTGGATGTGTTATACTTGATTCGCGGGCGGCATTTCACATTGCTGCCGGACCGAACAACAAAGGCACACGGTCGCGATGGGTTATTACTGCACGGTGCCTCAGTGTACCTCGCTCGCCGGGAAGACGAAGAATGTGAAGTTCCACCGGTTCCCTCGCGATGTGACCATGGCGGACAAATGGAATGTGATCCTTAAACGCGGGAAGCCATATACGAAGTACTCCAAAGTGTGTAGTCTCCACTTCACCCAGGCAGACTACAACGTCACAAATATGGGTAAGTCTCGCCAGCCGGGTTTTCCCAGTTCTGGTTAACGCTACGGCTGTTGTTCACTTTTCTCCTCAATGAGTCATCATGTCTATTTTATTTGTTTTAATAATGTAATCTGCATCCGTTCAAAACTTTGATTGCTAGCGTTTTTTGTGTTTATCTGTTTTTATTAGAATCTTATTGGGTTAAACCAATGGTAGTGCTGGAACTGGAAGTTATGCAATGTGATGACAATGCTCTTGCTATCTTATTTTGTTTTGACCTTTAGCTCCTTTGACTATCTGAATTTAAAAAGTTTGCATGTAGGGTGTTGTTGCTATGTGATAAACACATTTCTAATAAGATTATCGTCATGTATATATTCTGTCATTTTTTAGATACAATGTAATTAAATCTTTTGTTTGAATACAAATGATTGATTTAATTGTGAATTGGCATTTTAATGATTTTTTTTATTTCACACAGTATGCACTAAAGTCTTATACACTATAATATGTTAGCTAAGAGTCAGTTGACAATACATGCATCTGTATTTTGAATTAAGAAAATTCATTGGAGAATGAGTTTATTCGTGAACTATACACAACATTTGTATCAAGGTATCAATTAAAAATCTACTTGAACTTACATTTTGCATGCTTACTTTTATGCCCTTTTTCCCACTGGGCATTTTGGGCCCATGCCCAGAGCCCCCAGTCTCAAGAGCGCCTCCAATCCCCCATGTGGGGTCCCAACAACTCCTGAAAAGACATACCTAGATTAAGATTTTTGAGGTTTTAAGCTGCTTTATGGAGTGCCAAGGCCTGGCATGCTTTAAGATGGCCCTTTTATGTAAAAAATATATTCGCATCATTTTAAAAAGAGTTGTTAAGCCATATGTATAGCGATTTTCAGATTGACAAAAAATTATGTTTCGATGATAAAGTTACACTAAACTGAAGCCAGCATTGCACTGCTGGCTTCGGTTTGGCCCTATGGTTCAATGGTAGAGAATGCCTAGTGGCATTAAGTCTGCCATTTGTATTTTTGTTGTGCAAGAAAGTCTAAAAAATAAACATATTATTTAACCTTTACAACATATGTATCCTGCTATTCTACGGAAACAGATCAGACAAGAGAACAGACAATTATTATTATTTATTTATTTTATTTAGTTAAACTTTATTGCACCATACAAAAAAAAGTACAAATGGCGGACTTAATGCCTTATTAGTGTTAAGGGAAGGGAATGATATGTTCTGCAGTAATTTCAGTTTACTCTTCAGTGGGGCGTTCAGTTGCAGGAGAGAGGCCATGACACCCGTTCCGAGTCGTTCTTGGAGCAGAGGCTGTCCATCACGATCCAGCGCGGTAACGCGGCGAGCGTGTTGGGCACTTTTGCACCAGGAACGATTCGGGGCGGGCTTTGTGATTAGTTAATAATTTAGGTTTAGTTATTAGTTTTATTTAAACTATGAATACAAAGATCAAAGCTTAAAGAAAAATTGAAAAAGGAGCTACCTGGTTTGTAATTTTTCTTTAAGCTTTGATCTTTGTATTCATAGTGCTTTTGATTCTCTTATGAGATGTTTGGATAGGTCTTTTATTATATGGATGGCTATCAATAATGCATTAACATTCCAACAAATTTATATGGCACTCAGATAGATAGGTCAGGGATTTAAACAGGATTGTTGAGTTCTACAGCATATTGTAGTTATATAATAAAATTAGCTCAATGTTGGCTCAATGTAACATGAAACTGTTTTTTTTTTTAATATGTCATTTCATACAATACAATACAATACAAATCATTTATTTCGGACTTTATATCCATAGTGTTAGTGGTACAAACTTAGGGGTATGGTTAGTGGGGTTCATAGATACGCAATATATATTTTTTAAAGAAACGAAATTTTAAAATTGTTTTCAGAATCCTCATAATTAAACAAAACAATAATTGTATGACACCCATGAACTTAAAAGCACTTTTTCACGGTGAAAATGGAAAATTACTTATTGTCTCCGTACAAATATTGGTACAGTCACCACCAGATATATCGCAGCATATAAGGCGTTCATAAATATCTGAACACGATTTATTGACTGGGCGTTACAGTACATGTTGACGACTGTACCCATAACATATAATGACATCAGGATTAGGTGGCAATTTGTATAGAGCGTTTTTAGCGCTCCATAGGAATGTTGAACTTTGACGGTCATTTCTGACTTTTAGAGCAGTCTAAGTGTAGGTAGACCCATATAGACATTTGATCCCAATAAAAAATACAATCCATTGACATCCCCAAAAATTCTCTCGGTCATGTCATGTGTATTGTAATACTTGCTTGTAACATTATTTATATTTATTATAATTGGTTGGATTTAAGTATCCCAATACGGCCGGTCCCCGCGGGAGTATTAGACCGCTACCCCCAAGAAAATCTGAACAATACTAAAAACAGTACAAAAAGCAAACAAACATTAAATAACGACAAAGACAAGAAAAAACAGAGGAAAAAGTTATACATTTCAACACTCAATACCCGTTCACTGAGGTCAGAGGAATCCTTGGCTGAACTGGAAGAAGCACTACAAGATATAAATTGGGATATAGTTGGCATTAGCGAAGTACGGAGAGCAGATGAAAAAATTGAAGAATACGAAAACCACATATTTTACTACAAAAACGAAACAAGAGGGAGATATGGAGTCGGTTTTCTAGTCAAAAAATACTTAAAAAACAGAATAATCGAATTCAAAGGAATATCAGACAGAATTGCAGTGCTAAACATTAATCTACCGGAACACAAGAAACCAACTTCAATAGTGCAAGTTTATGCTCTTACTGAAACCTCAACAGATGCAGATAAAAACAAATTTTACACAGAATTAAACAAAACGATGGAAGACTTATACAGCACTATTATTGTAATGGGAGATCTAAACGGACAAATTGGTAAGAGAATGAGAAATGAAGACAAAATACTTGGCCCCTACACCACTGGCAAAAGAAACGATAACGGGCAACGATTTGTAAACTTTGCTCTAGAAAACAACTTGCATATAATGAATAGTTATTTCAAGAATAAATTCAAAAGAAAATGGACTTGGCAGTCACCAAATGGATTAGTAAGGAATGAAATCGATTATATTACTACAAACAAACGAAGCCTGTTCTCAAACACAAAAGTAGTGAATAGACTAAACTTCAACACCGATCATAGAATGCTTCAAGGTCATCTATATGCTAACGTCCCAAAAATGTCGAGGAAAAATATAAGGAAGACTAAAACGCCAATTGAGCTACCATTGCCAAATAGTGCTTTGGAGTCTCTTGAGACACAGTTACAAACAGCAAATACTCTCAAGAGCTTACAGGAAAAGTATGACACAATAGAACAAGCTTTGAAAAACATTGAGAAAGAAGTTGAAGGCAGTAAGAATTCAAAAGATAAAATAGGACCTAAGGCTAGAGACTTAATCAAGCAAAGAGGACTACTATTCGATGACAGAAAAACTAACAAACAACAGATAACCAAAATCAGCAAAGAAATAAACACACAAATTAGAAAACACAGACAAGAAATGAGAACCAAATTGATAGAATATCATATAGAAAAAACGGGAGGTACTAAAAAAGCGTGGAAAGAACTACGTGAGAATTCAAGTTGGATTAACAGTATAAAACACCCAAGAAACAAAAAGTCAAAAACTAAAAGATTAGAAATAGTAGAAGCTGCTACCGACTATTACAGAGAACTTTACAGTGACAAAGAGATAGTATCAATAACATGCCCACAAACAACCAAAGAAAAATCAACTGAGGAACCTATTCCACCCATAATAAAAGAAGAAGTTAGTAAGGCCATCAAGTCAGAAAAAAGAGGCAAATCACCTGGAGAGGATGGGATTTCCAACGAACTGCTTATAGGAGTATGTGACACTATCCTGACTCCAATTATGCAACTATTCAACGAAATATTAGTCACCGAACATATTCATGAACAATGGACTAATTCAACAATAATACTACTCCACAAAAAGGGAAATAGAAATGATATTTCGAATTACAGGCCCATCTCGCTTATGTCTAACATATACAAAGTGTTTTCGAAGATCTTGCTAGACCGCTTAACCAGAACACTAGACGAAAACCAGCCAAAAGAACAAGCCGGCTTCCGGAAAGATTTTTCAACTATCGACCATATTCACACAATTAAGCAGGTCATTCAAAAATGTAACGAGTACAGAATAACATATTACCTGGCATTCGTCGATTATAACAAGGCGTTCGACTCACTGAAGCACCGGAAAATCTGGGAAACACTATTATCACAAGGAGTTAACAATAAGTATATACACCTTATCAGCAACATCTACAGTGATATGAAAGCTAAAATCAAAACAGAATGTACCGGAGAATACTTCCCTATTAAACGAGGCGTAAGACAGGGAGACCCCTTGTCACCCAAATTATTTTCTGCTGTTCTCGAACATGTATTCAGACATCTGGAATGGAACGAGTATGGTATCAAGATAAATGGAGTCCTATTAAACCATCTACGTTTTGCTGATGATCTCATCCTACTTTCTGAAGATGCTGGAAAATTGAAGGAAATGATTGAACAACTAGTCTTCGAAAGCGAAAAGGTCGGGTTGACAATGAATACGGGAAAAACAAAAGTAATGACAAACCACATCAAAACCCCGATTACACCGAACAACAGCTTGATAAAATATGTGGAGGAGTATACGTATCTAGGACAAATAATATCACCAAACGATCTCACAACAAAAGAAATCAATAATAGGATAACTATCGCTTGGAAGAGATACTGGTCCTTTAAGGAAATTATGAAAAACCCTGTAATTCAATTAAAAAGTAAAAGAAAGGTATTTGATACGTGCATTCTACCGAGTATGACATATGGCTGCCAGACATGGAGTCTAACAGACCAAAATACTAAAGCTCTACAAACATGTCAACACAGTATGGAGAGAAGTATTCTTAATATTAAGTTACAAGACAAGGTTCGACTCAAAACCATAAGAAAAAGAACAAAAGTTACTGACATCAAAAAATGTATCAAAAAACTGAAATGGAACTGGACAGGCCATCTTATAAGAACCAATAGGGAAAAATGGGCTAAAGATGTGATGGAGTGGTGCCCTAGGTACAACAAAAGAAAGCAAGGTGGTCAATACCGGAGGTGGGAAGACGATATAAAGAAAATAGCAGGAACAACATGGATGAGAACAGCAAGAGACAGATCGGCTTGGAAAAATCTTGGGGAGGCCTATGCTGAAAAGCAAGACAGTCAATGACTGTAGACAAAGGCTTATAATAAAGTACCGAGGATAAATGCTTCATTCATAATTTAATATGAAATTGAAATAATGACTCCTGTCCATAGAATATTAATTTCCAATAAATATATTTTAGTACAGATTTATTTTGCACTTTATCCTTATTTCCCTTTTCTGCATTTAAATTTATTGACACTATTTATGGAGTGACTGGGTTTCCCCCCAATATCAACAGTTTGATGTTTATTCATCATACAATTAAATTTATTATTTCACGTGTACTTATATATTGTCAAACAACAATGTTGATTTTCGAAAATGAAGTATTTAATAACTTATACATTGTCATTTCAAGATGATGTGGTTGGCGCAATGGTGAAGCAACTGCACAATGAGCCTGCGGTCCTGGGTTCAAATCCCGGCAAGGGCAAATATATGTGTGATGATGAACTTGAAATATTTATTCACGGTTCATGTTTTCTAAGTATTTAAGTTTATCTATAAGTATGTATATTGTCGTCTAGTGCCCATAACTGAAGCCTACTAGAGCTTACTGAGGGACTAGATCGATACGTGTGAGGTTGTCCAATGTTTATTATTTATTTACATTAGTTGGGAATTGAAATTGCGACACACCTGTTCTGTCGTCAACCGACGTCAAAAAAGTTAGGTACTACATAGTACCTTCGATGTTTGGAGCGAAATTTTGGCCAAAACCAGAGACTTAGTACCTACGCAAATCTTGCTGAGGTGGGACCTTTTCGGGGCACGGCCAAAATATTTTTGTTTTTATTGTTACCTATTGTGTTTTATATCATTATTATCGTTATTATTATTTTTTATCAATTCTGTCACACCTCTCGTAATAGGCTAGTTGACTCATGTCGAATTGTAATAAACTAATGTTTATTCCGTATAGTATTTAGCAAAGGAAACCTAAATATATATTTTTCAATTCATAAAAGTGAAAGATGGCTGAAAAAAATTAATTTGAAAATATGGTTTTTAATCTGTATTTTGAAATGCTTAAAACGCTGTCCGCCATTTTCGCTTATGATAGTGACGTCATTGGTCATGTAAACAAAACTGAAAGTCTACTTTGACGACTTCGAATAGTGCCGTCCCTCTCGATCTCCTGTCAAAGTATATTGGAGTGAGCGGAATGGCATTATACGACGGTCGAATTTCGAATATTTACAGGTAATACTACGACACGCCACAGATTAGCGAAAGGGAAAAATGGCGGACGGCGTTTTTGACTGTTTATGAAATTACTAATTTTCAATTGATAAAATTTAGCTTTCTAGCTTTCAGAAAAATACAAGACATTTTTTTTAGAGCTAGTAAGACCATTATTAACTATTTCCAATATATTTCGAAACTGGGTCAACTAGCCTATTAATTATGTATTATGGTCACGTCATGAACGTATTTCTTTCTTTTTTCTTTCTTTCTTTCAAATTGTATAAGCGCAGCACCTCTAGCATAACTATGAAATGCGACTTCTCGCGTGACTCTAATTGTCTGTCTCCTTCCATTGAATACAGTGTGAGAAAGACGGGTGTTTCGTGCAACAAGTAATGAAGCTGTTTCGCGCGACAAGTAAAGTCTCAGTTGTGCTAGAAGGGCAGAAATCGAAACGGTCCGACGCAGAACATTTCCTTCCCATTCAGTTGCCATTTCGTTACGATTGGTCAAGTTTTTGAGGAGGGAACGGTCGAGAACGAAAGGATTTGTATGGAAAAATTTGCAATGATATGTCCTCTTATCTCTACGCAGTTTTCCATTTATTAGGGTTACGTACCTCAAAAGGAAAAAAATTGGGCAAGTGCGAGTCCGACTCGCGCATGAAGGGTTCCGTACCATAATCTATAACAAGTTTGTTGTATGGGAGCCCCCCTTAAATATTTATTTTATTTTATTTTTAGTATATGTTGTTATAGCGGCAATAGAAATACATCATCTGTGAAAATTTCAACTGTCTAGCTATCACCGTTCTTGAGATACAGCCTGGTGACAGACGGACGGACGGACAGCGAAGTCTCAGTAATAGGGTCCCGTTTTTACCCTTTGGGAACCCTAAAAAGAACCCTTATAAAATCACTTTGTTGTTCGTCCGTCAGTCAAGACCCTTTATCTCGGGATCGCGTAGAGGTATCGAGTTGAAATTAAAACCTATACTCTAGTCTACAGTCCCTTGAAGCTGTCAAAAAATGAAACTTCTAAGTTAACGTAATATTAAAAAGATACGGCCTATAATTATTGATTAAACTTATAGGGCATTTTACGTTGATCTAGAACTATGTAATTTGGCAAGTAAAACTGTCTTATGCTACAAGTATAGGGAAAAATATGAAAACTATACATTTGTAATAATAAAAAAAAAGTAAAGTAAACAAAACTCAACATCTCATTTGTATGCGGCGCAAGTACTAGGTGCAATTTTAACCCGGCCAGTTAAGATGGGAAGTGTTTGTACGGAACCATCGGTGCGCGAGTCCGAATCGCACTTGGCCGGTTTTTTATCAAGTCCGACCACTCCGCGGCTGCCGGATGAGTCGTTATTTGGTAAAACGTAAACACATGACGTCATCACCCAACTGTATTATGGCTGTTTAATGTCGCGGATAACATCTCGCGAGGACGCGGGCCAGTGGTTATGCAGCTGCCTACTGAGCCGGCGATCCTGGGTTCGAATCCCGGTAAAGGCAAATAATACCGTCCGATATTTATAAAAAAAAAAAAATTACAACATTGCATATTTTCTCATCTGCAATGTATATTACAAAAATATCGGCCAAGTGCGAGTGGGACTCGCGCACGAAGGGTTCCGTACCATTATCTGTAAGTTTGTTGTATGGGAGCCCCCCTTAAATATTTATTTTATTTTATTTTTAGTATTTGTTGTTATAGCGGCAATAGAAATACATTATCTGTGAAAATTTCAACTGTCTAGCTATCACCGTTCTTGAGATACAGCCTGGTGACCGACGGACGGACGGACAGCGAAGTCTCAGTAATAGGGTCCCGTTTTTACCCTTTGGGTACGGAACCCTAAAAACAATAATAATTAATGTTTTGTATGGGCGCGCGGCGGGCGTTAGGGTGATAAAGAGGTTAACACGCCGGACCAGAGGTACCGGGTTTTATTCCCGGTGTCCTCTGCCATGTTACGCATTAAAATGCTTCTTTGAGCTTTGTATAAATGGTGTAATATGAATAAACATAACTGCCTTACTCTTAAGTTAACTGCTCGGCCTATTCATCAGATAATCTTAAGGAAAACTCAATTGGGATTCCCATGAACGTGTGGTCATTTTATTTTTATTTTCTTTCCCTCTGACCGTCAGCTGCTACCGTTGTAAAATAGCGAAATGTAAATTTATATTAACATGAATATGAAACGGGTTTATTTACGTATAAGTCGAATAGTCTTCGACATGTTTCAAATCAGTTCGCGATTCATCCTCAGGAGCACCTTTTATATTTCTAACATGTGGAAATTAATATAGAGATCGAAAGGGCTTTGTGTTGTGTACGCCCTAAAAAACATTTGAATTTTTTTTTCTGTGCAAAGAAATATAATATATAACCGAAATATACACAAATATCCGAAATCTACGACAACTATGCCATGCCGGTTAAAGACTAAACTGACTAGTCTAACTACTTGAGTACACGTATTATGTATTTATATATTATGTATAATTGTATATCATCGTCTAGTACCCCGGCTATTTTTTCTAAAGTTGTACACCCTACTTTTTTTTTAATTTTCGATATTTTGGGTATTTTCTACTCAGAATCACGAGCTCTTTCGATCTAATTAAGAGAAAAAAACTGTCCCAAAATATTCATACATTTTTTGTTGTTCCACTCCGTTACCGCCGTAGGTAGTAGGTTATATGGAAATGGTAACGGAATGGAATAAAAAAACTAGGGACAGTTTTTTTTCTCCTGATTAGATCAAAAGAGCTCGTGATTCTGAGTAGAAAACACCCAAAATATCGAAAATTAAAAAAGAAGTGGGGTGTACAACTTTAGAAAAAATGGCCTACCCATAGTACAAGCGTTGCTTAGTTTGGGACTAGGTCGATTTGTGTAAGTAAGATTGTCCCATAATATTATTTATACTCTAATATACTGGGTTGCGTTACCCCTCTGTGATACTTAATCGAAGCATTACTCTATTTGCGTAACCGAAGTCGGATGAAAATAATCCCAGGGATTTCCAGCGTGATAAGACCGTTATGATTATGACACTTACCTCGTATAATATAAACACACAAAACAACAAATTCAACTCCCATTCCACTTATTTTTGTCAAATGTACACTGTACAGATAATAAATAAATAAATATCAGGGTTCACTAATGTTTCAACAAAAAAATATTGACAAATGGTCATTTGACAAACAACGTTTCAACAAATATTCATTAGGCAAACGAGACATTTGACAAAAGTATCATCTTTCAAAAACTCAGCAAATGATAAATTTGCAAACACTACACTTGGTAAATGTGTTAAATAATAAAAAGCCAATTGACCTTTTTCCATTTCACCAAATAATACGTTTCGCAAATTGACAATTAGTCAAAATGTCATTTAACAAAATGTTATTTCATAAAAAGTACTTCTTTTTCAAACATTATGATTTAGTCTGTAATCTGTAGTTGGGTAATTTATTCCGCTACTATCTTATTGTTCGTTTTTGTTGGGGGACGCAGTTTGAACCCTAACCTAACCTAACAACCTAATTTTTCTGCCAGCAATTCATTTTTGTTGGGGGACGTAGTTCAAACCCGAACCTAACCTAATAATAAATAATTATTTTCCAAATAATGTGTAGGTATCCATTTGACCCATACCATATCTATTATTTGATTTATTAACAAACGAAACACTTGTCAAATAATACATTGTACCAAACGTTTTTAGACCAAGAGTAGTTTTGTCTGACAACTCAGTTTCTAAATGATCATTTTGTCAAATGATTATTTATAAAATGTAAATTTAACTTCTGATCATTTGGAGAAGTGAGTCATTTGTAAAATGACTTGTTGTAAAATAATCAATTGGCGAAACATTTTTTTGTAAAACGTTGTTTGTCAAGTGTAATTTTGCGAATTGACTTTTGGTCAAACGGCAGGACACCAAATATCAGACAACCTCATACTCATTTGTACGGTTGGTACAGTATAGATGTAAAATGTATGTGTAAAATGTACTAAAAGGTAAATTATGAAAGAAAAATGTAATGTGATCTACTACAATGTAATCAGGACTCGAAGCTGCGACCCTACGTTTCCGGCGTAGTGCTCTCCCAACTGAGCTATTAGATCGTTACGTCAGTCGCACCAAGTCTCATTCCATAATTCTACGCTACTGGAGCGCCTCTGCGTCATATGTGTTTAAAATGCTTATGCGCATTAGCCATTTAGGATGTGCGCTTTACATGCACGATCCCCTGTCCCCATTGCTTTACAGCAAGGGTGTATTCTAAATGAATTCTAAATGTTGTGTGGTATTTCCTTGTTAAAAATAGAATCGATAAAAAGAGTATAAAAATATTTAAAATGTATTCTGTTTTGAAAAACATTTATGGATTAAATATGTTTAAATATTTAAATAAAGTAGACAAAATTAGCTGTAAGTAATTAATTTGGAGGAAATATAATATTTGCATGCTATTATAAATAGTACATATAGCAGAATAAGCCTTAATGTCTATGTTCACCTGTTAACAAATCACTGTACTTATTCTATGCTATTTTATTTATTTTTATCTATACTATTATAAAATTATAGATTCGTATTGAAAACCATTTTTCTATGGGGAGGGGTCATGATTTCAGGAAAAATCTTAATAATACCGTGATGCTCGATCGTCATCTGTTTTCATAATTTCCTTTGTCCTCGGATCACGCCGAAACGGTTGGACAAATTTTAACCAATTTTGGTATAGCTGGATATTCAAAGATCATCGCACCAACATACTTTTTATTCGCGGATAAAAAAATACGCGGACGAAGTTGCCCAAGAAGATGATCATGATGAAGAAGATGCCTTCCAGTTTTTAAATAAAATCATTCTTATTCGCCAATTTTTTCCCCCTTTTCAGGTCAATGGAAGACCCTCAGCAAAGACGCCGTGCCGTCCCAGAACCTGCCCAAACTGAACCCCGACGGCACCGTCATGGTGATCCGCAAGAGCCGCACTCTGAAGTACAAGGATGGCAGGAAAGAGGAGCCCATGTGAGTATTCAGTTCTTTGATTAACAGAAACAGTTTTCTGGTTTGCAGAAATAAGGTAGGCCCTAATACACTACCTTGCGGTACCCCTGTGTGATACTGAATCAAAGGCTGATGTTGTGTCTAAATGGCAGGAAAGACGAGCCCATGTGAGTATTCAGTTATCTGATCTAGAGAAAGAAGGTTGGCCCGAATACACTACCTTGCGGTACCCATGTGTGATACCGGATCAAAGGCTGATGTTGTGTCTAAATGGCAGAAAAGACGAGCCTATGTGAGTAATCAGTTCTCTGATCAACAAAAAGAAGGTAGGCCCTAATACACTACCTTGCGGTACCCCTGTGTGATACTGAATCAAAGGCTGATGTTGTACCTAAAAATGTTATGGTTATGAGCTCCGTTTTTCGCACTTAGCCCGTGTATATTGTGGCCGTTGTACGTACAGATTTGCCAGCTAAGGGTCTAGCCAGCCTAACTCCGTACTGAAGCGCAGGATTCTCCGGTTGTCTCCGCAGACTTGTCGAAGTGACCTTGGTGCTTTAAGGATTTCAGCCCGTTGTTTAGCTACGGCAACGCATTACAGGATCACGTGGGTAGCTGTTTCTTCAGCCGACAGGCATCACAGTCACACAGCGGGTTCCTGCATTATATAGCTCATTCCTAGAACATATAAATGTTGACACAATGTGTTTGTTAAGTGTGCAGTGTCCAGTGATAGTGCCTACTACTACTCTCAGATAACCCCCTCAAGTATTTCTGCATGACCCCGACCTGTGTCTAAAAAAAGGAAGTTAGCAGTTTTCTGGCGTCTACGTAAGAGAGGGACGGAATAGGGGTTGTAGCATACCATATCCACCTAATCGCAAGCTTATATCAAGTTATAAGCACGAGACGCATCTCTTCCAATGTCTCTTTCATCGCGTCTCATATGTCCCCCAAATAGGTCTGAGATACCTGAGAGCCTAGGAACCGAAAAGTTTTTAGCACGCTACCCTGTGGCACTCCCTTGTGATTGTGACACCCAATCAAACGCTTTCAACGAGTCACTGAGAAGATTTCCTAAAGGAGTTCTATGTTGTTTACAGTGACAAGACAGAGAAGTGGTCGCCGTTAGCGATCAGCCACGCGGCGGCTACGCCCGCGCCGGCGCCCGAGCCGCCACTGGAGCCCGACAATAGCGTGAGTAATTAAACATAAAAAAATGCTTTTATAAATATGTGAAGACGCGTTGATGGGTATCCGATTGCTATTGTAAAGTATAAATAAGGCGCCGTAAAGAACGCACTTAAGGAACAGTCAAAGACATCCCTGGTATGCCACCATAAAGACTTCCATTGCGAAGTAACTGCTGACTTGCCAGTATGAACGTTAGGACGACATTACATTGCATGTTTGAGAAAAGTTATTTATTTATTTATTTATTATATGTAGGAACAGTAACAAGTTACAAACTAACAGCTTATGCCTTAATTACATAATTATACATACATAATATCATCATTTGTTTGCAACTCAACAAGAACTGTTCACATCATTTTCAGATTACAGTTCTAAATAAAAAGCGGAAGTAACTACATTAAACTTACACTAATTACTATACTAAATAATTATTCGCATTTAAGGACCTGTGACACTGTGGCTTTAAACGTATAAAACGTCATTGAAAATATGTCGCATTTTTGGCAAATACTATTAAATGTGTGACACATTCGGACAATTGGGTTATGGCAGTCGCTTGCGTAAAAACTAGTGTCTACGCCACATCTTGGGATTTAGGTAGCCGACCCCGATTGAGAATTCATTCTCAAAAAATGGGACAAAGGCTAGGAGGATGATGATAAGGTATTATATTTTTATCACCAGCTGGCCTACCGCCTCCACACTCTCCACGCAATCGCAAACGGAGTCTCCCCCCAGACACACACACCGCTGCAGCTGAAGCCAAAGAAGCAGGATGCGTTCATGCAGACCGACCCCGTGCAGTCTGAGGAAGAGGAGAACACACAGCCGAACAACAGCTACAGTGAAACGTCTGACAATTCCTTCCACTCTCATACGGAACAGATAGGTAAGATGTGATATAAAAGCAGGATGCCTTCATGCAGTCCCCGTGCAGTCGTAGGGAGAGAACACACAGCCGAACAACAGCTACAGTGAAACGTCGAACAATTCCTTCCACTCTCATACGGAACAGATAGGTAAGATGTGATATAAAAGCAGGATGCCTTCATGCAGTCCCCGTGCAGTCGTAGGGAGAGAACACACAGCCGAACAACAGCTACAGTGAAACGTCGGACAATTCCTTCCACTCTCATACGGAACAGATAGGTAAGATGTGATATAAAAGCAGGATGCCTTCATGCAGTCCCCGTGCAGTCGTAGGGAGAGAACACACAGCCGAACAACAGCTACAGTGAAACGTCGGACAATTCCTTCCACTCTCATACGGAACAGATAGGTAAGATGTGATATAAAAGCAGGATGCCTTCATGCAGTCCCCGTGCAGTCGTAGGGAGAGAACACACAGCCGAACAACAGCTACAGTGAAGCGTCGGACAATTCCTTCCACTCTCATACGGAACAGATAGGTAAGATGTGATATAAAAGCAGGATGCCTTCATGCAGTCCCCGTGCAGTCGTAGGGAGAGAACACACAGCCGAACAACAGCTACAGTGAAACGTCGGACAATTCCTTCCACTCTCATACGGAACAGATAGGTAAGATGTGATATAAAAGCAGGATGCCTTCATGCAGACCTCGTGCAGTCGGAGGAAGAACACACAGCCGAACAACAGCTACAGTGAAATGTCGGACAATTCCTTTCGCTCTCATACGGAACAGATAGGTAAGATGTGATATGTGACGTTTTCAAGCAAAAGGTACCGCTTAGGCGCTTATCATAATAGTGTTGGGTTACTCCCTCGTGAGGCACCTCATTTGTCCTACTCATTTCATCATTTTGTCGCAACACTTCATTCTGTAACATTGTCGTACTTCATACCTCGCGAGATACTCACTCATTCACACACTCATTTGACTCATTGTATGCGCCTCACACAACACCTCGCGCCGCGAGTCATGCTTCAAAATGTCCCACTCACTCATTCACACTGTCTTCACTCAGTGTATGTATGCGCCTCAAAATGTCACGCGCCGCGAGCCCCCTTTCATAATGTCCCACACACCTCGCGCCTCAAAATTGTCCCACCGCATATAACACCGAAATCGAGGCAGCTAGTCACGTAGCAAACCAGTGCTATGAAGCAAAATATAACTGCCTACGGTCCGGTGTGAGCGGCTCCTGTGACATCACTCACACACAGACATTGCACAGACACAACAACAATAGGTCCTTGTGATAAGTGTCAACTTCAAAAGTCAGGTTTGATGCGTTTACGAACTGTGTTAGCTTTAAACTTTTCAACATACTCCGATTAAAAGTTTGTTTCTATTTGATAATTACAATATCTTAACGTATAATAATATAAAATATTTTGATTTTGCATAAAATATCAATATGAAAGATTACTTTTCTCTTGAAATTTAATTAACAATGACAGATTTGTCTCATACAAAATTATTGCAACTATTAAAAACCTTCTTCATAAACACGCTTGTGGTTTCATTTTGTCAATTTTTGACACAACGAAAAAGAAAACAAACAGATTTTGGCGGGCGGCAATGAATTATAATGTTATATGTATATTTAATTTATCCATTTAATTAAAAACTGAATAAGTTGTGGTGTTGTGTATTCAGTGCTTGTAGACTCTCTAATAGTGCTTTGCTTTGTTGAAATGACATGTAAATTGCAAGGCATTCACGACTAACACGAGTTCCATGACTGTGAAGTGTAATATTTCTTTTCTAATTATAATCTGATTCATCTGTACTTAGCTGTTATTAAAGTCATTAAACATGACAAAGTTTTCTGCTTTTCTTACAATTAACATAACAGTATTCACTCCATAAAGTTGGTAATAATGGTAAGTAAAAACTACTTTTTATTAGTAGTAATAAGTACTTAACTAAAAAAATATTCACTAGCAAAATACTCTTTCTTTTCTTAGCTCTATTATCAAATCAAATCAAATCTTTGTAATTATTCATAACACTTATTGTTGATAGTCAAAGAAAGTAACTAAATTAAAACTCACAATTGGACAATATAGATTTATATGTACTGGTATAAGTGGTATAGATTTCAAAATCCTATATCAGTAATCAGTAGGTAATGTATAAAACTAATTCAGTGTGATTATTTCTATTGTTTATGAAACCTATACTTTTTTGTTGCCGTGTTGCCCGTGTTTGTTCGTGTGAGTTCGGACCTTCTTACTCACCTCATTTGAAGTGGTACATTGTACCACCTCATTTTTTGAAATGAGGTGCTCATACAAACTCATTTCAATGTCATGTCCCAACCAACACTATATCATAAGGACCGTTGCCGTGTTACTAGTATAAAGATACAAACTACTCCGCCCTTATTGTAAGCGACAAAGTGGGCCCTTTGTCTTGAGAACGTCACATATAATCAGCAGTGTAGGACGGCCACCTTGTAAGGTCGGGCGACCTGGTTAGAGTTGCGGGGATGCGGGTCGCTGCTATCCGGCCCATGTGGAGTTCTATTGAGGAGGCCTGTGTCCAGCAGTGGACGTCCTATGGCTGAAATGACGATCAAGCCAAAGAAGCAGGATGCTTTCATGCAGACCCCGTGCAGTCGTAGGGAGAGAACACACAGCCGAACAACAGCTACAGTGAAACGTCGAGCAATTCCTTCCACTCTCATACGGAACAGATAGGTAAGATGTGATATAAAAGCAGGATGCCTTCATGCAGTCCCCGTGCAGTCGTAGGGAGAGAACACACAGCCGAACAACAGCTACAGTTAAACGTCGGACGATTCCTTCCACTCTCATACGGAATATATAGGTAAGATGTGATATAAAAGCAGGATGCTTTCATGCAGACCTCGTGCAGTCGGAGGAAGAACACACAGCCGAACAACAGATACAGTGAAACGTCGGACAATTCCTTCCACTCTCATACGGAACAGATAGGTAAGATGTGATATAAAAGCAGGATGCTTTCATGCAGACCCCGTGCAGTCGTAGGGAGAGAACACACAGCCGAACAACAGCTACAGTGAAACGTCGGACAATTCCTTCCACTCTCATACGGAACAGATAGGTAAGATGTGATATAAAAGCAGGATGCCTTCATGCAGTCCCCGTGCAGTCGTAGGGAGAGAACACACAGCCGAACAACAGCTACAGTTAAACGTCGGACGATTCCTTCCACTCTCATACGGAATATATAGGTAAGATGTGATATAAAAGCAGGATGCTTTCATGCAGACCTCGTGCAGTCGGAGGAAGAACACACAGCCGAACAACAGATACAGTGAAACGTCGGACAATTCCTTCCACTCTCATACGGAACAGATAGGTAAGATGTGATATAAAAGCAGGATGCTTTCATGCAGACCCCGTGCAGTCGTAGGGAGAGAACACACAGCCGAACAACAGCTACAGTGAAACGTCGGACAATTCCTTCCACTCTCATACGGAACAGATAGGTAAGATGTGATATAAAAGCAGGATGCCTTCATGCAGTCCCCGTGCAGTCGTAGGGAGAGAACACACAGCCGAATAACAGCTACAGTGAAACGTCGGACAATTCCTTTCTCTGTCATACGGAACAGATAGGTAAGATTTGTTATAAACAAATGTACGTCATTATCATTATACACACTTACACACACGGTGTTCTGTATTTAAGGAAGGTTAGTAGTTAGGGGATAATTCATTTTTAATTTAATTAGTATTTTATTTGAATCACTAAAAAGCTAAAAAAAGTTAGAACCGACTATCCCTAATAGGGATAAGTTCGCCTTTGTACATGTTTCATCTGTTATCAATGTATTTATAACCAGTTGTGTACAATAAAGTGTTTACATACATACCTTCAAATGAAACTGAAAAGCCAAAAATAACCCGTTCATGTACAGATTACATTTGAATCACTTTTTGAAGTCGGTGCTAAACCTCACGTACACTATAACATATATAATGGAATAAAAATACTCGCAAATACCAATTGATATTCATTTAAGGCTTTATGCACGGCATATTAATAATTGAGTCGTTAGGCACCGACTTCACAGAGTGATTCAAATGTAATCTACACTACGTAGAACGTACGTAAGTACATGAACAGGTAATTTTTGGCTTTTCATTCTTTTTTTATTTATTTATTTAAACTTGATTGCACAAAATACAAAAGTAAAAGTACAAATGGCGGATTTAATGCCACGAGGCATTCTCTACCAGTCAACCACAAGGCCAAACAGAGGCATTATTGGTGCGGGAAGGGTGTACAACAATACGTGCATGCACAAGATGCAAAAGTCGGAACAAAAAACACTAGTTACGTTTTTTGAAGTCTGCTCTTTTTCTATTATATGTATAATTGGTTCATACTTTTTAATCTTCCACAGAGTACCCAGTCCAATACAAGGAGCCAGAAAAATACGAATCGAAACCCTTCGAGCCGCCCAAAGACTACACAAAACAGAACGACGACTACATACCACAAACAAACGAAGAGTACAACAAGGAAGCAGAGAAATATGCTCTGGGAAGGAAGTCTCTCAACGGATATGATAAAGACCAGTACCAGAAACCGATTGATTATCAGAAGATGGGCGATATGTATGCGTTTAGTGAGAAACAGGAGTTTAGGAGTTATTATCCTAATGGATATGCGGATAGGTGAGTGGATGCTTTTATTATTAGCACAGATCGGCGTCATTACATACACCCAAAAATTTGAAGCTAAACTAATATTATTAGATTAACGACGACGCGGTTGGCGCAGTTTGCAGAGGCCTGCCTACTGAGCCGGCGGTCCCGGGTTCGAATCCCGGCCGGGGCAAATATTTACATAATACAAATATATATTACTTTCTTTTTTTCTATTATGTATATCGTCGTCTAGTACCCATAGTACAAGCTTCGCTTAGTTTGGGACTTGATCGATTTGTGTATGATTGTCCCATAATATTTATCTATTTATTTATTTATTAAACAAAGTTGACAACAAACATACAAAGAAAAAGAAATGCGTATCCTGGCTAAAGAGACTGGGAAGCGAACCCGGTACCTCTGGACTACCGGTCCAACGTGTCAACCACTCGGCCATCCCAACGCCAGGAGACCTCGCTTTGTGCGTTGATCTTTAATTATTTTTATTTACAAGCTTAGCTTAGAATAGAAATCTGTTAAGTAAGATGGAGTTTTTTTGTCGTTTATAAGTTACTAGCTGCGTCGCGCGGTGTTGGCCGCTCATTCCACGGGAACACTACATTTTTTCGGCATAAAAAGTAGCCTACGTGTTAATCCAGGGTGTTAGCTACCTTCATACCAAAATTTATTAAAATTGGTTCAGCCGTTTGAGCGTGAAGAATTAACAAACACTCACAAACTTTCGCCATTACAATATTAGTTTGATTGCCCCATAATGGCAAAAATAAAGGCAATTTTTTAGGGTTCCGTACCCAAAGGGTAAAAATGGGACCCTATTACTGAGACTTCGCTGTCCGTCCGTCCGTCCGTCTGTCACCAGGCTGTATCTCAAGAACGGTGATAGCTAGACAGTTGAAATTTTCACAGATGATGTATTTCTATTGCCGCTATAACAACAAATACTAAAAACAAAATAAATATTTAAGGGGGGCTCCCATACAACAAACTTGTTATAGATTATGGTACGGAACCCTTCATGCGCGAGTCGGACTCGCACTTGCCCAATTTTTTTTATGTATCCATACTAATATTATAAATGCGAAAGTGTGTCTGTCTGTCTGTCTGTCTGTCTGTCTTGTCTGTCTGTCTGTCTGTTACCTCTTCACGCTTAAACCGCTGAATCGATTTTGATGAAATTTGGCATAGAGATAGTTTGAGATCCGAGGAAGGACATAGGATAGTTTTCATCCTGGAAATTATACTTAAAAAGAATGAAAAATGAGGGAACATTTCTGTTGGGGTGCGGTGACCCTGTAGGAAATGTAATTATTAGACCAAAAGCACAATTGCGCTTACATTTGCTTAGGCGCTTTTAATAATCCCTTTTATCAAGTTCCACGCGTACGCAGTCGCGGGCAAAAGCTAGTATTAAATAAAACAGATTTGAATTATAAGTTACTAGCTGTGCCCCGCGGTGTTACCCGCTCATCCCACGGGAACACTAAATATTTTCGGGATGAAAAGTATCCTATGTCCTTTCCCGTGTTTCAAACTATCTCCATACCAAATTTCATCTAAGTCGGTTCAGCGGTTTAAGCGTGAAGAGGTAACAGACAGACAGACAGACAGACACACTTTCGCATTTATAATATTAGTATGGATTACTCCAACTAGTAAAAGTAGTAGGCACGTATTACTAAACCATATTTTTTTCTCCTCAGTGCGGAGATCCTCCGCAACCAACAGCATAATCTCCAGATCCTCCAAGAACAGCACAGAGTGACGGAGAACCAGAACTTCTTCACCGAGGGCATCAAGCAGGAGGATCTCAGCGCGGAGGAAGACAAGTTCCTGTATGAGCGCAGCAAGGAGATCGGGGAGAGAGGTCAGTTCAAACAAGATCTTAGATGTAGCTCAGACAGTCGGCAGACTTAGGCTGAGTTTCCACCAGAGATATAGCGAGGTATGTGTTTTTATTAACCAATAGAATCAGCAGCGCTAAGCGAGGATGAGTACCTATACATCCCTGGCTACACATCTTTGGTGGAAACGCAGCGTTAAGTGGCAGTGGGCGGTAGAACCGGTGTCCGTTGGAGTAGAAAGGTTTTGAATGGCGACCGCGTACCAGAAGACAGCGTGGGAGCACTCAACTAAATAGACCGAGGACCTAGTTAGGATAGCAGGAAGCCGTTGGATGGGGGTACGGTAGATAGTTGTGGAGAACTTTGGGGGAGGCTTTAGTTCACCGGTGGAAGCCTCTTGATGATGACAGCTTCTAGAGCCAGCAGCACAACCTCCAGATCCTCCAAGAACAGCACAGAGTGACCGAGAACCAGAACTTCTTCACCGAGGGCATCAAGCAGGAGGATCTCAGCGCGGAGGAAGACAAGTTCCTGTATGAGCGCAGCAAGGAGATCGAGAGAGGTCAGTTCAAACAAGATCTTAGATGTAGCTCAGACAGTCGCTAAACTTAGGATGAGTTTCCACCAGAGATATAGCGAGGTATGTGTTTTTATTAACCAATAGAATCAGCAGCGCTAAGGATGAGTACCTATACATCCCTCGCTACACATCTTTGGTGGAAACGCAGCCTTAAGTGGCAGTGGGCGGTAGAACCGGTGTCCGTTGGAGTAGAAAGGTTCTTGAGTGGCGACCGCGGACAGGAAGACAGCGTGGGTGCACTCAACAAGGTAGGCCGATGACTTGGTTAGGGTTGCAGGATGCAGTTGGTTGAAGGCACGGTAGATCGTTACGGAGAACTTTGGGGGAGCCTATGAAGGAAAGGTTTTTGAATGGCGACCGCGTACCAGAAGACAGCGTGGAGCACTCAACAAGGTAGGCCGATGACCTAGTTAGGATCACAAGAAGCACTTGGTCGAAGGCACGGTAGATTGTTGTGGAGAACTTTGGGGGAGGCTTTGGTTCACCGGTGGAAGCCTCTTGATGATGACAGCTTCTAGAGCCAGCAGCACAAACCTCCAGATCCTCCAAGAACAGCACAGAGTGACCGAGAACCAGAACTTCTTCACCGAGGGCATCAAGCAGGAGGATCTCAGCGCGGAGGAAGACAAGTTCCTGTATGAGCGCAGCAAGGAGATCGAGAGAGGTCAGTTCAAACAAGATCTTAGATGTACCTCAGACAGTCGCCAGACTTAGGATGAGTTTCCACCAGAGATGTTAGATGTAGCTCAGACAGTCGCCAGACTTAGGATGAGTTTCCACCAGAGATGTTAGATGTAGCTCAGACAGTCGCCAAACTTAGGATGAGTCTCCACCAGAGATGTGTAGCGAGGGATGTGTTCTTAACCAATAGAATCAGCAGCGCTGAGCGAGGATGAGTACCTATACATCCCTCGCTACACATCTTTGGTGGAAACGCAGCCTTAAGTGGCAGTGGGCGGTAGAAGCGGTGTCCGTTGGAGTAGAAAGGTTCTTGAGTGGCGACCGCGGAACGGAAGACAGCGTGGAAGCACTCAACAGGAAGGCCGGATGACATGGTTAGGGTTGCAGGATGCAGTTGGTTGAAGGTACGGTAGATCGTTGCGGAGAACTTTAGGGGAGGCTTTGAATTAAAGCAGAAACAGGGACTTTGAAGGAAAGGTTTTTAAATGGCGACCGCGTACCAGAAGACAGCGTGGGAGCACTCAACAAGGTAGGCCGATGACCTGGTTAGGGTTGCAGGAAGCAGTTGGATGGGGGTACGGTAGATAGTTGCGGAGAACTTTGGGGGAGGCTTTGAATTAAAGCAGAAACAGGGACTTTGAAGGAAAGGTTTTGAATGGTGACCGCGTACCAGAAGACAGGGGAGCACTCAACAAAATAGACCGAGGACCTAGTTAGGGTTGCAGGAAGCAGTTGGATGGGGGTACGGTAGATAGTTGTGGAGAACTTTGGTTCACCGGTGGTCTGTCGAGATGATGACAGAATATCTGGAGCCAGCAGCACCACCTCCAGATCCTCCAAGAACAGCACAGAGTGACGGAGAACCAGAACTTCTTCACCGAGGGCATCAAGCAGGAGGATCTCAGCGCGGAGGAAGACAAGTTCCTGTATGAGCGCAGCAAGGAGATCGAGAGAGGTCAGTTCAAACAAGATCTTAGATGTAGCTCAGACAGTCGCCACACTTAGGCTGAGTTTCCACCAGAGATATAGCGAGGTATGTGTTTTTATTAACCAATAGAATCAGCAGCGCTGAGCGAGGATAAGTACCTATACATCCCTGGCTACACATCTTTGGTGGAAACGCAGCCTTAAGTGGCAGTGGGCGGTAGAATCGGTGTCCGTTGGAGTAGAAAGGTTCTTGAGTGGCGACCGCGGACCGGAAGACAGCGTGGGACCACTCAACAAGGTAGGCCGATGACTTGGTTAGGGTTGCAGGATGCAGTTGGTTGAAGGCACGGTAGATCGTTGCGGAGAACTTTGGGGGAGGCTTTGAATTAAAGCAGAAACAGGGACTTTGAAGGAAAGGTTTTTGAATGGCGACCGGAAGATAGAGTGCGAGCACTCAACAAAATAGACCGAGGACCTAGTTAGGATAGCACGAAGCCGTTGGATCGGGGTACGGTAGATAGTTGTGGAGAACTTTGGTTCACCGGTGGTCTGTCGAGATGATGACAGAATATCTGGAGCCAGCAGCACAACCTCCAGATCCTCCAAGAACAGCACAGAGTGACGGAGAACCAGAACTTCTTCACCGAGGGCATCAAGCAGGAGGATCTCAGCGCGGAGGAAGACAAGTTCCTGTATGAGCGCAGCAAGGAGATCGGGGAGAGAGGTGATTAGAAATCAAACCAGTAACCACCGGATTGCCACTGGTGCTTCCAGGGTCCGAAAGGATAATTATGATATATATCATGATAATAACTTAACCCTCATTTCTGTTGGTTCTTGCTCCAGCCTACATACAAATTTCCCCATGGTTCTTTGTAAAATAATGATGGTATTTAAAGCCTGACCAGAAATATATGAGGATGCGCCATATTGCGGAATTTTACTGGAACTAATTTTTTACACTGGCAATGATTTTATGATGGTTCGTCAACAATGTCAATGTCATTCGTGGTGATTTCTTTATAAGACAAATATGGGTCAATCAACTATTTTCTGCCACTCGGTTGCCATGGTGGCTATATTTAGCAAAAGTTTGGTAATTTAAGCAGCTATAAGCCCATCCTTATGTCTACATAAGGATGGGCTCTCCTGACAATACCAGTAATATCAATTATCAACACTTTTCTTAGAAATTTAATCACTATTATCCCTTGGGTCACGGACAGAATAAGAGCATGAAAAAGTTGATCCACCCATATTTAAAAATATCCAAAGAAAATGCCGAAAACCATTCACAGCCATGAACGTAATATTATAAATGACGTGTACACTTCATTTATAATATTACGCGAAATCAGTCAGGAAAATTCTATAAAATGAAATGACGCCGTTAACATAGTAGAACTGACAGGTATTTAAACTAATGTCATTATAGTGTGGTTGCGATTGGTTGCAAAATCGTTGCCATATAAATCTTATAAATAGCGCCCTCTTGACAATCCTCATATATTTCTGGTCAGGCTTTAACTATAAATTATTTTCCACAGATGCGGGCATGTACGCGGAGACACAGAGGCGGCTGGTGCAGCGCGCGCTGGAGCCGCCCCAGGTCAAGCAGGAGCCCGAAGGTAAGGGTAACCGACTTCAAAATGAGGAGATACTGTCTACAGATGCGGGCAGGTACTGGAGACACAGAGGCGGCTGGTGCAGCGCGCGCTGGAGCCGCCCCAGGTCAAGCAGGAGCCCGAAGGTAAGGGTAACCGACTTCAAAATGAGGAGATACTGTCTACAGATGCGGGCAGGTACTGGAGACACAGAGGCGGCTGGTGCAGCGCGCGCTGGAGCCGCCCCAGGTCAAGCAGGAGCCCGAAGGTAAGGGTAACCGACTTCAAAATGAGGAGATACTGTCTACAGATGCGGGCAGGTACTGGAGACACAGAGGCGGCTGGTTCAGCGGGCGCTGGAGCCGCCCCAGGTCAAGCAGGAGCCCGAAGGTAAGGGTAACCGACTTCAAAATGAGGAGATACTGTCTACAGATGCGGGCAGGTACTGGAGACACAGAGGCGGCTGGTTCAGCGGGCGCTGGAGCCGCCCCAGGTCAAGCAGGAGCCCGAAGGTAAGGGTAACCGACTTCAAAATGAGGAGATACTGTCTACAGATGCGGGCAGGTACTGGAGACACAGAGGGGGCTGGTGCAGCGGGCGCTGGAGCCGCCCCAGGTCAAGCAGAGCGCGAAGGTAAGGGTAACCGACTTCAAAATGAGGAGATACTGTCTACAGATGCGGGCAGGTACTGGAGACACAGAGGCGGCTGGTGCAGCGCGCGCTGGAGCCGCCCCAGGTCAAGCAGGAGCCCGAAGGTAAGGGTAACCGACTTCAAAATGAGGAGTTATTGTCTACAGATGCGGGCAGGTACTGGAGACAGAGGCGGCTGGTGCAGCGGGCGCTGGAGCCGCCCCAGGTCAAGCAGGAGCCTGAAGGTAAGGGTAACTGACTTCAAAATGAGGAGATACTGTCTACAGATGCGGGCAGGTACTGGAGACACAGAGGCGGCTGGTGCAGCGCGCGCTGGAGCCGCCCCAGGTCAAGCAGGAGCCCGAAGGTAAGGGTAACCGACTTCAAAATGAGGAGATACTGTCTACAGATGCGGGCAGGTACTGGAGACACAGAGGCGGCTGGTGCAGCGCGCGCTGGAGCCGCCCCAGGTCAAGCAGGAGCCCGAAGGTAAGGGTAACCGACTTCAAAATGAGGAGATACTGTCTACAGATGCGGGCAGGTACTGGAGACACAGAGGCGGCTGGTGCAGCGCGCGCTGGAGCCGCCCCAGGTCAAGCAGAGCCCGAAGGTAAGGGTAACCGACTTCAAAATGAGGAGATACTGTCTACAGATGCGGGCAGGTACTGGAGACACAGAGGCGGCTGGTGCAGCGGGCGCTGGAGCCGCCCCAGGTCAAGCAGGAGCCCGAAGGTAAGGGTAACCGACTTCAAAATGAGGAGATACTGTCTACAGATGCGGGCAGGTACTGGAGACACAGAGGCGGCTGGTGCAGCGGGCGCTGGAGCCGCCCCAGGTCAAGCAGGAGCCCGAAGGTAAGGGTAACCGACTTCAAAATGAGGAGGTACTGTCTACAGATGCGGGCAGGTACTGGAGACACAGAGGCGGCTGGTGCAGCGGGCGCTGGAGCCGCCCCAGGTCAAGCAGGAGCCCGAAGGTAAGGGTAACCGACTTCAAAATGAAGAGGTATTGTCTACAGATGCGGGCAGGTACTGGAGACACAGAGGCGGCTGGTGCAGCGCGCGCTGGAGCCGCCCCAGGTCAAGCAGAGCCCGAAGGTAAGGGTAACCGACTTCAAAATGAGGAGATACTGTCTACAGATGCGGGCAGGTACTGGAGACACAGAACCGGCCAAGTGCGAGTCGGACCCGCCTCAAGCCGGACAACCACTTCCCATCTTTTTACATCCGGGTACATACATACCAGGTGCAAACTTAACCCGGTCAGTTAAGATGGGAATATCTTAAAATGCCTACTGTAAAAGAAGATGATCGAATGGCAACCATATACAGAAACAAAATACTCTGCCACCAAAATGAGCTGGCATCTGTAATGAGTGAATCCCTACCACAGAGACGCCTGAAACGACTACACATATGGGACTTAACAACTACCTAATTAAGCTTAACGAATAAACACACACGCAATACGCACACACACACACACACACACACACACACACACACACACACACACACACACACACACACACACACACACACACACACACACACACACGCACACGCACACAAACACATTATAGTGTGAATTTGTTTGTGAATTTGTTTACATGTATCTCAAAAGACAAAATGTAACTGAACTACATCTTATGGGAGAGGACACTGCCTTCTGTAACACAGGTTTTCTCCTAGCTCAGAAGACAGGGACTTTTACCAATTATTTGTATTCTTTCTGTCAATAAATTATTTTTATCTTTTAATTTCAATAAATAAGCATCTTAAGGTATCCCGTCTTTGTATGGGCCTACCTCACACGCCATAAAAAAAAACAAACAAAAAACTGCTTATGGTCACATACAGACCGATTGCACGTTAGTTAACAAAACACAAAAAAAGTTAAGATGGGAAGTGTCTTTACGGAATCCTCGGTGCGCGAGTCCGACTCGCACTTGGCTTTTGTAAATGATGAGTAACTTTAGCGTGTGTCCGTGCGTGCGTGCGTGCGTGGATGTGTCCGTGCATCCGCGAGTGTGTTCGTTGTGCATTAAAATTCGGGATTGATTTGATTTGTTCTCTGGTTTCAGGCTGTGAAAATGTGATGCAACCGCAAGGCAGTCCGTACGGATACGCGAATGGACTGAACAGTCATGTACAAGGTGAGCGCAGTTTGTAGTATACCTGCTCAGCCGGCGGTCCCGGGTTCGAATCTCGGCCGGGGCAATTCAAATGTAATCTGTACATGAACGGGTTATTTTTGGCCTTTCAAGTTATTGATTGTTTTACGAAAATCATTTTTAGGGTTCCGTACCCAAAGGGTAAAAACGGGACCCTAGTACTGAGATTTCGCTGTCCGTCCGTCCGTCCGTCTGTCACCAGGCTGTATCTCAAGAACGGTGATAGCTAGACAGTTGAAATTTTCACAGATGATATATTTCTATTGCCGCTATAACAAGAAATACTAAACATAAAATAAATATTTAAAGGGGGCTCCCATACAACAAACTTACAAATAATGGTACGGAACTCTTCGTGCGCGAGTCCCACTCGCACTTGGCCGATTTTTTAAAGTGAAATGGATCACCATTTCTTGTTTATTACAAATACAAAGATGAAACAGTCTGGTACCAGATTCTGTAGCCCGAGCATGGCATACCAGTTCAAACTTGGTCAGGGTCTAAAGGTTTATTCTCTGTTTCTATCTTGTATTTGTAACTTTCAGGTTATTTTGAAGTTATTTATTTTTATATCTATTTATTAAACTTAAAGCTATGCTCAAAAATAAATTGAAAGGCGTAACCTGGTAGATGAAACCGGGAATCGAACTCGATACCTCTGGAATACCGGTCCAGCGTGTTAACCCTACGCCCAGGTAACCTTTCGAATTGTTCCTTCGAAAGGTTATCTGGGACTATTTTTACAGTGCTTTTCTCCAACATATGCAATGAAATAAAAAAACATAATTCAGCTGTGTAGCCTGTTCATTAACACAGTCGCCATGTTTAAAAAAAATACTTCCCGGCCTAGGCCTTCAATTTTGTATGAAATTCCTTTACAGCTCTCTCGAATTGTTCCGCCCGAAACGTGACACTTCGAAGCCTGTTTTAACGCACGTTATGACGATATTTCATTGCATGTTTGAGAAATAAGTTTCTGTCAAAAATGACATTTTAGTGGCAAGCTTTTATAGCCGACTGTACTTTTCTTTGGATACCCATCAAATGCTCACTGAGACGATTCTAAAGAGCCCAAGCTCGGTAGGATTGCTTTTTCTATTATAGAGTTCCTATGGCCACCTTCCGGCTCCATCATCAGATCAGCCCCATGGTACCATATTATTGTATTGTCATCAAAGTTAAGTAAGTATGCAAAATTTCAGCTCAATCGGTTGACGATATCTCTGCTTCAAAATTGAGTTGCAAGATTTCACCCGAACAAACATACTTTAAACATACCATGCATGTTAAATAAAAGCTTTAAAAATAAGAATTTTTATGTATTGTTGTGTAGCAGGCTACTACGAGCAGCTGTCGCGGCCGGGGCCGGAGATGCTGATCGCGAAGCAGAACGCGCTCGCTGCGCACACGCAACTCTGTGAGTGGTTATCTTTATATTATTTTTCATCACACTTGCTCGTGAACAAGGGTTTACATGCTAGAAAAGCGGGCGGTAAGTCGTAAGTTACGCCCTAGGGCGGTAATTACTTTTTATCGCACTTTAAGGGTTTACATGCTAGAAAACCGGGCGTTAAATCGTATATTACGCCCTGGGGCGGTAAGTCGTATATTACGCCCTAGGGCGGTAAGTAGTTTTGGTATTGACTACTACTACTTTTGTTTTATTTCCTTCAAAGTGTGATGAAAAACGTCGTACGTGACTCTGGTGGTAAAGGAATTCCAAACTCGTGTCATTAAAGCCCTCGCCTTCGGCTTCGGGATTCTAATAAGTCGTATATTACGCCCTAGGGCGGTAAGTAGTTTTGGTATTGACTACTACTACTTTTGTTTTATTTCCTTCAAAGTGTGATGAAAAACGTCGTACGTGACTCTGGTGGTAAAGGAATTCCAAACTCGTGTCATTAAAGCCCTCGCCTTCGGCTTCGGGATTCTAATAGACACTCTTTTGTAATTCCTCGTTTACCACCCTTGTTACGTAACGTACTATTACGTCTCCCTAGGCCGTAAGTGGGATTTCCTGGGGGGGGGGGGAAATCTCACTTCCTGGCAAAGGTCAGACGTAAAACTGAAGATGCACCACGGGCGGTAATTCGTAAAGCCCTAGATCGCATATTTGAGTGTTTGGTAAACATGTTTCTGATATTTCCAGGGCAAAACACGATGAAAAGACCGTTCTTCTACAGCGAAAACCCGCACTACAACGGGCCGCCCTTACTGCATAGATATGAGGTAATAATAACATAACAATATATTATTTTTATCGATTTATAGTTTTTTTCAATATCAATGTATCAACAGAAGATTAATAAAAAGAGATTTAATATTTTCTTCGGTTTCCGCGACTGTCACACATTTATAGTAGAGTTGTTAGTCCGCTGTTTTCTAACATAATTGTGCGCATCGGGTTACAAGCATGAAATTTCTACCACAGATAGAGTGTTCCACGGTGATTATTTTCAGATGTGAAGGGAAGTCAGATTCGTCCCCTGTGAGGCGGGAGAGTGGAGTGAATACGGCCAAGTATCCCTCTTTTCTTTCTTTATTGCTGGTCAGTTAAGTCTACCAGGACGTGTTTGGTATCGTTTCTGTATAAAACAAATATCAGAAATTCATTTTTTATGTTATTTTTGTAAAGTTCTATATAAAAATATGGGTGTAATGTCCGAAAAGGTAAAAATCACAACAAGTTTTTTATTCCGTGAGGTAAATTAGTTCAATTTCGTGAAGATTTTCAAATTATTATTATTATTTCAAAAATTTCATTTAATCTGGTTTCCAAAAATATATGCATGTTGGGCACTTCTCATACCAACACAACAGTATAATTCAGTAAGATTAGCTGAAAATTTGGCAAAATGAAAGGACAACTTTTATCTATCAGGATATGTAGGTTATAGAGCCAAGTTTAATTTTATCTACTCTCCCCCCCTCTCAGGGGTGAGCGTCACCCCCCCGCGCCCTCGAATGTGTCCCGGAGCGCGGTATTTTCCACTTTAGAAGAAAACCGTGTACGATACATACAAAGTGTATAAGAACGAAATAATCCTGAATAAATTTACTATAAACCTTTCATACATACAAAAGCAATAGCACTTATACAATCAGCGCAATCTGTTACCAAATACTAACGTTTTTAATTATTGATCTTTTTTTTCTGCTAAAAGGTTAGTTATCTCAAAAACTGCACACTTCTCGGCCAAAATATGTATGACAAAAGTAAATAATGGACAATTCTCTTTCTAAAAATGTATAATTTATTTCTGTTACTCTTTAATTGACCGTTGCAATGCTATTTTTAAAATTTAAGTCATTTGGCCATTATGCGAAATATAAATATTCGTACTAGTTAAACGGTGTTACTTGCAATACCATAGACTTCTTATATGTTTTTCTGTAATCTACAAATAATGAACTATATCCTGTTGTTTTTTATTTTTTTTAGACTTACTATTTAAGGAAATAAGGGGTGTGTGGGGAAATCGTCAAGTTTTGATCGTTTTCGTAAATAACTTCAAAACCGTTTAATTTTGAATTATTAAATATATATATTTGAGATATTCATAATGTACTCTTTCATTTGATATGTCACACGATATACTTTGCTATTTTTTTTTCTAATTTACCCCTCAAATCTGGCCCCCATGTTTCAAATTACTTGATTTACTTTACGTTACGTTACATTTCCATATTTGGGTCATCAATTTACATACGTGTACTAAATTTCAACTTAATCGGTCCAGTAGTTTCGGAGAAAATTCGCTATGATTATAGTAGGATCCCTCGTTTGTCTGTGTCAGTCCGTCCGTCGGTCATAGCCAATTTGCTCCGAAACTACTGGACCGATTGAGTTGAAATTTTGTACACGTATGTAAATTGATGACCCCAACATGGACGTGTAACGTAACGTAACGCAAATAAATAAATTTTGACATGAGGGCCAGTTTAGGGGACAAAATAGAAAAAAAAATTGGCATAGTATATCGTGTGACATATCAAATGAAAGGGTACATTATGAACATCTCAAATATATGTATTATATAATTCTAAATTAAATGGTTTTGAAGTTATTTACGAAAATGAGCAAAACTTGACGATTTCCCCACACACCCCTTATTCCCTAAAATAGTGAGGCTAAAAAAAAAAATACAGAATATATGTAGTTCAATACTTGTAGATTACAGAAAAACATATAAGAAGTCTATGGTATTGCAAGTAACACCGTTTAACTAGTACGAATATTTATATTTCGCATAATGGCCAAATGACATAAATTTTAAAAATAGCATTGCAACGGTAAATGAAAGAGCAACAGAAATAAATTATACATTTTTAGAAAGAACATTTTCCATTCTTTACTTTTGTCATACATATTTTGGCCGAGAAGTGTGAAGTTTTTGAGATAACTAACCTTTTAGCAGAAAAAAATGATCAATAATTAAAAACGTTAGTATTTGGTAACAGATTGCGCCGATTCTATAAGTGATATCGCTTTTGTATGTATAAAAGGTTTATAGTAAATTTATTCAGGATTATTTCGTTCCTATACACTTTGTATGTATCGTACACGGTTTTCTTTTAAAGTGGAAAATACCGCGCTCCGGGACACATTCGAGGGCGCGGGGGGATGACGCTCACCCCTGAGAGGGGGGGAGAGTAGATACAATTAAACTTGGCTCTATAACCTACATATCCTGATAGATAAAAGTTGTCCTTTAATTTTGCCAAATTTTCCATATATTGCAATCTAATTTTCTTGGATTAGTAGCTCAAAATATATCTTTACGTCGGCGTAACCAACGTAAATCTCCGAACGCATCCTATTTCGCTTCATTAAATACATTAAATAATGATTGTTAACATGCTTTTACATATAATATTTACTATATACGTCCTAGAAAAGCAAATTAATGTAATTAAAACAAAAAATTTTTTTTGCTAATGTATCACGAGCACACGGGCTAATCTCAACATCAACAATTTATTTAAGTTACTGTTTGTATGAAGAGTGCCCAATATTTATATATTTTTAGAAACTAGATTAAATTTTCTATTTTGCAATATTTTTCTTAGTTGTAAATATTCAGGAAATATAACTAATTTATCTCCCTGAATAAAAAAAACTTGTTTTGATTTTTACAATTTCGGAAATACAACCATATTTTTATATGGTACTATGAATTAATAACATCAGCCAGCATCTTAGGTACCATGCCACGAGGGCCTTTTTTAGATTTAGGTTAGTTAACATGTATGTATTTAGGTTAATGATAGTTTTAAGATGATTTGTATGTTTTGTTTTATTTTATAATTTGTTGACTTATTTTGTAATTTGATGTTCACATTTTGTACGGTTTTTTAATAAATTTTAATCATTAACATGAAAAATTAATTCCTGATATCTGTTTTATACGAAAACGACACGACACAGTCCTACTAGCGTTGCCTGATCAGTAATATAAAAAGAAAAAGAAGACTCCTTTGTCCTATTCACCCCACTTTCCCGCCGCACAGGGGACGAATCTGACTTCCCTCCACATCTGAAAATAATCACCGCAGAATACTCTATCTGTGGTAGAAATTTCGTGCTTGTATCCCGATGTACACAATTTCGCGACTTAGCAAAATGTACTAGAACACGTAGGCTAAGCTTAACATCAACATTTTTTTCAAGGTACTTTTTGTATCAGATGTGCCCAATATGTATATATTTTTAAAAACAAGATTAAATTTGCTGTTTAGTAATATTTTTTTAAATTGTAAATATTCAGGATAGATAGCTAATTTATCGTTCTGAATAAAAAAAAACTTGTGGTGATTTTTACCTTTTCGGCAATAAACCCAAATTTTTATATGAAACTATTCTTAAATAACATGAAAAATTAATAGCTGATATCTATTTTACACGAAAACGATATCGCGCAAGCCCTTATAGCCTTAACTGATCAGTAATAAAAAAAAGAAAAAGAACAGTACTTGGTCCTCTTCACCCCGCTCTCCCACCACACAGGGGACGAATCTGACTTCCCTCCACATCTGAAAATAATCACCGTGGAACGCTCTATGTGTGGTAGAAATTTCATGCTTGTAACCCGATGCGCACAATTTCGCGGCTTAGCAACTCTACTATTTAACCCTTAAATGTATAGTGTAAGATGCAGCTTACATAAAAAAAATGAATTACTGGTTGAAAACTAGAAACATATATTTTAAATAAAATAGTATTTTATAATATTAGTATTTTTAATCCATGCATTTAAGGGTTAAATAAATCGGTTTAGACGGATTATGTTGCGTATATTAATTATTTTAATTATACGTCGAATACAGCATATATATTAAGTTTGAGATTGGCCATTTGGAAGGCCATTGGAAGTATCGACCTATTGTATCTGACTCTGTTGTACAAATTCGATGTTATTACTTTACTTGTGTAACGTTTACTGTTTTTTTATGTACAATAAATTATTAAATTATTATTATTATTTGATGGCATATCAATTATTTGAGCTGCCCTGACGTTTCAGTTACTCTAACTTTTCTCTGTCAAAGTTACATTTGTGTAAACCCATTTTATAAATAGTACATACATGCCAGATGGGCCTAATAGAACTAAACTTATCAAGTTACTAGTAGCGAGGTTTTGTTGAATTATGAGGATATTGGAAACAATTTCATAATTATTGTGGTAAATTTTAAACGAGGTAAATTCCGCAAGTGAGCCGGCAACCGCGCCCGGCGGCTCGTGCCGTGCTTCATATACAATTGAAAAGCATCCGAATATACGATCCCTGCTTATGAAACACTAATCTTTTTCCAGGACATACCAAGGATCCTCCAGTGAGTGACATTCCAAAGCTGCAGTGAATAATAAACATATAATATAAAGTAAATAATAAATATAAAACTATGTTCTCTTAAAGACGATAATCTCTCGGTTTTCTTTTGTAATAATATATTTTTTATCGTGTAAAGGTATTCGCGTGGTCGCTACAGTCCTTTGATTAGCAAAATAGTCAAGCGCGTGTCTTGAGATCTAAGGGACAATACAGACGGACAGCGTTTCAACTGCAACCTAGCTGCAAAGCTGCAGTTCCAGGGCAGTTCTTATGCAGTTGGTGTAACTGCATCAGAACTGCAAACCAACTGTACAGTCCGCTTGCAGCTGTCGTGCAGTCCTGTCAACTGCATGCTGACTGCACGGGCATAATGCAGTTGGAACGACTGCATTATAACTGCAATGCCGCTTCTAGCAAAACCCCGGTTATCTATTCACTTCCACGAGTAACTGGCAGAGCGGAACAGAAACAATGCATTACGACCGTGCAGCCAGCTTGCAGTTGGTGTGCGGTTGACAGCACTGCACGACAGTTGCAAGCGGTCTACACAGTCAGTTTGCAGTTTTGATGCAGTTACACCAACTGCCGCATAACTGCCCTGGAACTGCCGCTTTGCAGCTGGGTTGCAGTTGAAATGCTGTACGCCTGTATCGGCCCTAAAGAGTCCAAAATATAAATTCAAATGAACTAGGAAATTTACTTAAATTGATTTTATTAAAGCACGCCTGCTAGCGTAAAACAAATGTATTTTAACGAAAAATTGAAAAGAAATAAATGCTTTGAGCGTTTTTGGGACATCCCAGCTCAAAACATTTTTTATGTTTAATATTTCGTTTCAATATACATTCTCTTAAATTTCAGGTTTTCACAGATATGCTAAGCAAGAAGTGACAGTGACAATTTCATTATTCCATATATATTTTCTGTTTTGAACCGTGTTTGTTCGCAATGTATATTGAATTGTCATATTTGTCATTGTCACTTGTCGCTTGTCACATTTGTCAAATAGTTGTGATATTGTCAAGTTTAAAATTATATCGAAAGTATTAACGCTTTGCGGATAATATACATGCCAAGGAAAATTATATTTCTAGAAATACAGAGGATTGTAGCGTTATAAGTCGTTCTAAGCAATGTAATATAAAGTTGGAATTTGTACAAATTACAATAAAATTATGACATTTTTCGCTTATTGTCAGGGGCCGTAATTATCGTCGCACTTTTGAGCTGTCGATTATCGTCTTGCGATATACATATGTATAAAATATGTTTTATAGATAAATACAGAATTAACTATTAAAAACATGATTAAGAGTATAAGTTAAAAAACAGGTCTTATCGCTGCGAATGAGCGATCTCTTTAAACCTTTGGATACCAACTTTTTAATTTTTTTGAAATATGAATTGTAATAATAATACTGTGTTGTTCTTTGATTAATTTGTGGATTTCTTATTACGGCTTTTGAAACAATTTCAATTGCATTTCACACTTTCAGCTAGATAAAGGTATCTCATTATCAATTTACAAACTAGATACGAGTTTGAAGTTTGAAGAGTAGTGACAGAAATTTAAGTGAGTATTGGCGACCCGCCCCGGCTTTGCACAGGTGCGATGCTGTATTATGCATGTGTTATACATATAAACTCTCCCCTTGAATCACTTTATATATTAAAAAAACTGCATCAAAATCCGTTGCGTAGTTTTAAAGATCCAAGCATACATAGGGACAGACAGCAGGAAGCGACTTTGTTTTATACTATGTACTGAGTGACTGTCACCCGGCTATAGGTATATTGGAAGTCGATAGATGAAAAGTCCCTATAATAGCTCAAAAGTGCCACGAGAACTACCGGCCTCCTTATTATGTATCATTAAAATTGCGTACAATAATTGCAAAATATGAATGAATATTATAAATAATTATAATTATTATAATTGATAATGTGTTCGAGTCATAAATACTGGCTACTTGTTTGTCGTTATACCATTAATTATACGTGTGTTTTACATATTTTTTTTTATTCTGTAACTTATGTTCAACACATGTTTAATCTCAGAATAAATGACAATAGTACTTATTCAATAAAGCTAGGTAGATTTCCTAAGTCACCTATTTCTTTATATTCATACTTCTGTTCATTCATATTTTCTAGACAGAAAAGTCGTCATTTTGTAATTTTTTTGTGACAATGGTATTTGGGATTTGCAGCTGCAGTTAATACATATAATGAACTAAAAAGTAAACTAATGTTACTTTATTTTACTGAAAACCTGCTTTACCAATAGGGTAGCAATTGATAAAGTTACTTTAGACACGTATTTGCATGTGACAAATGAAAGGTGACAATGACAATTTTATATACACTTGTCGAGTTGTCATGTTTTTGTAATTCCTTTGCCAATTCGTTTGTTGTATAATTGACGCTAGTATTGAGAATATTTGGCATTTTTTTACTACGAATGTTCAAAATACTGGTTTTGTTTTTGTTAGAACTTTTTTATGTTACTGCAGTTGTAAAATCTTTCACCAAATCAACTCAATTTATCATGTGTGATAGAATTGTATTTGATTAAATCAAATTATATTTTTCAATCAAATAAATCAGAGACATGTATATTATTATTATTTTTTGTTATGTAAATTTTCTATATTATGTTTGATTTATTTTTAAAAATTTAAATATATTTATCTAACACGATTATAGTTTAGATGTAATAATATAGTTACCAGTAAGTCGATGGATATGCCATTTTATAAGTCATTTTTACTAACCGAACTGATGTACCGTCATTTAAAATTAAATGCTTGTGGAAGATGGTCTCTTGTCAAAATATCTTGATATATAACACCATCTTACACGACTAATATTACATAAAGGTGACAAATGTGACGGTTTTCTGAAAAGTGACAATTGTGAAATTGTTGCAAGTATTCATTCATAAATCTCTATAATATTACCAGTATAATAAGTCGAGTATCACTTTTATGTAATAATAGGTGACCAAGTATAACAACTGTAAATAGTTTTAACAACAGTCCCATTTAAAATATACGAGGCATTGTCTTATTATTGAAGCAATAATTAACTGCGAATCTAATTAAACTATCAAATGAACGGATTATGCAATTAATTCTGATAAAATTTACTGTCAAACTCGTATATTCTTGTGAGGCTTTGGGAAGCTATTGAAGAAATGTTTACAAAAACAACATTACTGACTAGATTTTGTCTATTTTAGTATAATTATATTTTCAGTTGGCATTGATGGATTCTTCATTTCAAGGTGACAAGTGATAATAAAATACATATTCACGTCGTAAGTCGAATGTCGCCTGACATGTTCATCATCAGAAAGCCGATCAGTCGCGGCGGCAGACAAGTGACAAGTGATAGTGACAACTCCGTAAATTGTCGTGACAAATATGTATTATATGTATAAACATTATAACTTGTAACTAGGTAGTAGCATGTCACCAGTCACGGTCGCTTTCATGAAATGCAATGAATTAAATAAAAATCCACATTAGAAATTTACAATGATTGACATATATATATTTTTATTTTTTTATATTTTATACAAATGAGATATAGTAAGAATCAATTTTACAGTCTGAATCTACTTACCGTTGTTACCTGAGAACAATGCAATTTATCTATGCTTTATCGTATATCGTAGATCTATATGCACCGTGTTTCAATGTGAACCCTATTTCCTTCGACTTAAGACGCATTTCATGGAACGATGGTATAAGGATGAAAAGAGACTATGGTATTATTTGCAGGTAACATAGGTAAAGACTCGGCCTACAAAAATATATGTGACAAATATTTAATTCTCAGTACATTTTAAGTTCTTATCTCAGAATGAAAGTCAATGTCAGTTATGTTGTGTTTGTAACACAACAACCGGATTGTCAACCATATTCAGTGACTTATTAATTTAAAACGTGAAGAAATATTAACCGAATGACGTGATATTTATCGAATTTACGTGGCGTTTACGGTATCGTAGTTCTAAGGTACATATTTTGCGTCGCAATACATTCTGTTTGGTTATTGGTGGTCCTATAGTCGGCTGTACACCACAACTGCTTTTTCAGATCAAAGTATTATCTGGTAAACCATTTTTCTATACGATAGTCTGTTAAAAAGTATCCTATAATCATTTCTAGACCCCGGATTTTCGTCGCAGCCACGTGACAATAGGGTAGTTAGGGGAGTAAATGGGCCTGTGTTAATAATTAAGGAAAAACTACAGTTTTGAACCAATTTTTTTTTTCCAAAATGATAATCACTATTTTTTTTTATTAAGTTTTACACTCCACTTGTTATTAAATTATAAACAATAAAAATTCAAAATCTATAATATTTTATAATGTTTTTGTCTTTGTATAATGTTTATAAATTTAAATAATTTACGACAAAAAATACATAATTAATTGAATTAATAAGCGTGAAGTCGTAACGAACATACACAAACACACTCACAAACTTTCGCCTTTATGATATTAGTGTGATAATGACCCCTCCATTAGAATACTGATTTTCAATTCAATTTCATAATATTATAGAAAACAATCTTGGAGCCAAGTTTATTTTAATCCAATTTAACGCGATTTAATTTCTTCTATTAACTACACAACTAATTATTAAAGGTGAATTGCAGTATTTGTGGTTTGCGGTCGACGATAGGATACCTTATTTCGAAAATCTTGCCAAAGTTTAAAATTTACACGCGAATGACGCGTGTTACCTAGTCGTGCTAGAATAGGTTTGGAATATTAAATGGATTATGTTATCTTTAAAACATGGATTATGTAATGTAGTATTAAATGTCAGAAGTCTATAGCTACATGTCTCTTTATTTATAGGCGTTTTCTATTGAAAAGGCCAGTGGGCCCATAACCTTTTACCGACCGAGTGCGGTAGGCGAGGCACGCTCTGACATCTTCATTTGAACAGGGGATGTTGAATTATACAACATACTATAAATATATATAAATAAAAAAAGTCCAATGAAAGAAGGAAAATAAAATAGCTCTTTGGCTTTGAATTCGAACAATACAATAATTATATGACAACCATGCCATGCAACACGCACTTTTCACGGTCAAAATGGCAATATAGTTATTTTTCCATACATGGTTACCCTTTTTGGGTGACTCCACGGCACGCTCGCCATTTGTATGAAGCGTTTTCAGCGCTCCGTAAGAATGACGAACTTTCACAGTAATTTTTGACTATGAGAGTGCTCTAAATGTACGTAGTCCCATACAGACATTTGATCCCGATAAAAAGGGATCGATTGACAACTTAAAAAAAAATGTTTTCCCCCTACTTTATACTCTAAGGAATAATTTCGTTTATTAGCGTTTTAGTAAGTACATGTTTATTATGACTTTTTTTTGTAATATGTTATTGTGTACTATAAAGTGTTTACTTACACGCATTCGATCATGTACAAGATTAAATCAAGTAATTATTAAGCCCACAATTTGTTGCAACACCATGTCAATACAAGCATCTCGAACATTCGTTACGACCGACATCCTAAATGTATGGAAGAGTTTCATCTTCATATTTGAGGTATTTATAGATAAATAATGACACAAAGGTAAATTAAGAAAGAAAAATTTATAAAAATAAAAATGTGGTATTACCACATAAAAATATGAATCGATAAAAAGATTCTATACAAATATTTATAGATACTTATATAAAAAAAATTATTGATTTAGTTTTACTCATTGAGTAACGTACGTTTGATATCTCATTTAATTATAGAATAAGCGCCTGGTCATACTGAACTATTACACCATGTATGTCTATTGAGATGTTGCAATATTTAAATATTTCAACTAAAAACTTTGTAAAGTTTAAATTTCAATCCAGTTCTAGTACGACTTGTCTTTATTGTTTTTGGTGCTCGTAATTTTAGTTTTCTTTCCGAATTTTCTGCATTTTCATAGTTGTTAAATATCGAGTACAATGTTTTTGAAATATTGTCGCGCACAGTAGGAAGATCGCTAGAGTATGTAGCAACGTTTTTTTAAGATAAAAACTTATCGGGTCGAAACTGACACGGGGTCATAAGTCTCGCGGGTCAAAGTGACCCAGGGTCGTAAGTGACTGGTCAAAATTCACCTAATAGGGTACGTAATGGTTTTTTGAAGACATTTTTTTTAATAGTTCTTGCTATAATGATCTACAACTACTGGAAAAACTGGCAAGGAAAGTATAAAGTGCTGCAGTTTGTAGAATTTTAAAGAAAGGACTATCAGAAAAAAATATAATTGAATAGTGTTAAAACTGTACATACCCTATTAATCCTATTATATTACATTACTGGGTGAAATTTGAAGTCATAACCCCATTTTATTTACCATATTATAAATAGAATAGGGAAGGTGGGTAGATATTTTTTAATATTACGAGAGAGTGTGTTTGAAGACCGGACTGTATATCTATAAAAAAAAAGTGTAAATCGAAAAGAAATTTATATGAGAAATATATATTTTGAATTTTATATTTGCGGGTGGACCGGGACTTTTGTGTTGTGCAATTTGTTTTCTTATGTTTCGAAATATTTAAAATTGTAACTGGACAACAGCAAAAAAGTTTATAAAACGGACAATATAGGAAGTAGTTGTGTATTGTTTTGTATTACAAGTTTGGCTACCTCATTCATGTTAGTCGTATGTTAACGTAAGAAAACAATTTGCACTTGCCGGTGGTTCGGGGTATTTTAACGACGTCACAGATTAAATTTCTTATATAAAAAGATCTCGAAATTTCTCTAATGCACACGCACAGTCTAAGACATTGCAACACGTACCTTTTTCGCTCTTTTCACTATGACGATAAGGGTCAAATATATACGTGTTTCAGATACCTTTACTGTATTGGTTTTAATAAAATAATACGCGTTTTGTAATAAAAGTAAGTTTTTTACGTAGTTGCTAAGCACACAAATTATACTTAATTTAAACACTGCGGTAGGCAAGTAAACGCGAAAAGGTTAGTCAATAATTTTTAAACGCGTAATGGGTTTTATCCGTAGTAGTGTCTGCTGACACAAAACAATGGCCATTTTGAATTGTAAAAGTACTTTTTTAGTGTCTTGAAGTATATTTGCTGTGACGTCATTAAAATAACCCGAAAACCGCAGGCGCTGTGCGCTCTTTATTGACCAAAGCTGTGAAATTCGATGCAAAGATCGTTAATTATAAATATTATAATGAATACACACATTTTATTTCATTAAAATCTCGTATAGTTATAAAAATCGATTTTAAAAAACTTACTAATGCACTTCATATATGAAGGGGTGTCGTTACAATCTGGTGTCGTGACCAGGATTAAATCGTCAAACATAATTTTAAAATAAGTCCTTATTCGCTAAATTAATGAAATCTGAATTATGACGACAGTTTTGGGGTTGAAAGTTTGGTTAGAGAACCATTTTGTCTTAGGTAGGTACGTCTAGGTAGGTTTAGCTTCCAAAATTAATGATGTCTGTTCCTTTTTATTAATCGTGACTTAAAGATTGATGTTAAATAAAATGTGTGTATGGATCTCGATTTATATACGAATTAGTTCACTGATAAATATGTATTACAAGACATGTGGATTACCATTTAGAAAGTATATTACCAGCATTTCAACATACTTATGGCTGTGATTTGTTTAGACCCTTAAATACTAATTATTATTGTTTATAGAGTGGCTATTTATTTATAGGCGCAAATAACCATTAATAATTAACAGAGCATGATGGAACGGGACGGGGTATAAAGATATTAAAAGGATATTTTATTATTGATTACCGTAATAGTACATTAACATTACATACCAAGGGCGCTGAATTAGAGATTGTGCCAGAACAGATCGCAGGTGTTTGCGGCCCGAACTGAAGGTGAGGGTCATAAATATGCGATCTGGGACATCACGAATTACCGCCCGTGGTTTTTCTAAAGTTTAATGTCCTACCTTGGCAAGAAAGGGAGCTTTTCTTCCCGCGTAGCGTAGGGTGACGTAAAATACATAAACTTACATAGTAATGCTTATCAATCAGGTATTGCCCTGTACTAGGATATTTTTTTATTACTACGTAATTAAATAGGTATATTATGTATTTGGTTAGTGAACAGTTCGTATATAGATCGTGTAGTTAAGGAGGAGTAGATTAAAAATGCTAGATACAATCTTTTGTTTATATATTTTTTACAGCAGTGGCCATTTTCAAATAAAATAAGTGAAAAATTGTTATTGACTTTTATTCGCAATTCCTTGAACCTTAAACCGTATGTTTAAAAGAGATGCTATGTCAGAAAGTATGTATATACACTCACGGATCGCTAACCCTATGCTCCCCGATTATTCGTGAGCGTCAGGATGACGGGTGTACATCAACAAATGGATCTGCGGTATACGTCAGAAGTTAGTGCTAGCAATGTGCCAAATGTGCGGCAAAATTGGAGCAATGTGCTCTAAGCTCCAGAGATATTTAAGAAATTAATGACGCCCGCCATTCTGATGTCAGGTCAGAGGGCGCATTTCCAGTTCTAGCTAATGGCTGCCTACTCAAGGGTGAAAGTACTGCCTAAGGTTAGTACTCGCAATGCGCTTCCACATATATAAAGTACAATCAAATTCAGAGTCGTTAAAGAGTAATATGGAATTGAATAAATAAATATAAACGCCTGCTTATTTGAAATAACGACATCACATTTTCATTGCAGGCAGTTTAGGCACACACAAGATATGCAGGCGCTTTACACAAAAAAGTGATTTTCCATATTACATATAAATTGGTTATAATCCGTCCAGGCGTTTCGGCGTGATGCTAGAAAAAAGAAAAATGTATAAATAGATGGCGTTGTACCGCAGTACGCAGACACATCGCGCTATTAATATTTTTTCTTAAATAATTACCCCTCTTGGAAATTAGATTTTCAATTACTTAGTAGATTACGCAACTTTTGCAAATTGTGAGGTCTTGGGTCAGCTCACACCGAGACGCGACGCGACGCGACGCTGCGCGCACATTTCAATAGAGCGACTCAAAATTATACTTTATTTACTACATTAAAAGGGACACATTTCATCGTGAGAATTCAAAATACGTTGCGCCACGCAGCGCTGCGCCTCGAGACGCCTCGCGGCGTAGAGCGACGCATCGCGGCGTAGCGAGGCGCATCGTAAAATCGTTGGCAGCACGACGCCTCGCTGCGCAGCGAAATCACCGGCCTCTTCCAGTATCGTCGCGTCGCGTCGCGACTCGGTGTGAGCTGACCCTTAAGACACGAGTATGTTTATAAAAAGAGCCGAAGGTGAAGTACTACCAGTTAGTCCTGCGCGGCGGGGTCGCTATAACATCATATCCTCGTAATGATATGAAACAACATCACTGTTTTGGTCATACATGCCCCACCGCCGTCGCTGCCAAGTAATGTAGGTCTTCACCTGTATCTGAACTTGTTGAACCTATTAATTTAACAATATAGGTTAACCGATTAAACATACTAAGCAGATAGACTACGAGACATAATGTCTGCCAGTAGTGCTTAAGTAGGTACCTATGGTTCTCTGCGTTTTCGCCGAATTATGTTTCGTTTCGTCAAACGTTTCATTTTGTCAAATGTTTCATTTCGCCAAAAGCATTTTTCACTGAAACTGTAAACTAGTTCGGACTAGTTTTTCTGCTTTGCCCTCAAGTTGACTGGCAAAGAATGCCTCATAATGGCATTGGCTTTTGTACTATAAGTTTTCTTTTATACAATTAAGATTAAATACATAAATATGAGTGTACATAAACAATTTTAGAATGTTATAATAGTACAAATTTTACGATAATACGACTACAGTTGTCTCCAATCAACAAAATGCTGATTTGAATTTAATGTCAACGCCCGACCACACCATAATTGTTAATGCTATTTAAGCATTTACGGTCAATTCTACTCGGTATGCAAATTAAAAATCAATCGCAACGATACTCAATAAGTAAACAAGTAATTGTTGAAACAATGATCGATTTAAAAATCGGCTCCAACGAAAAAATCCTACACAAATAAAAAATTAGAACGGTAATGTTTATGGGTGAAGACCAAAAAGTTTACCACCTTTACTCACTCAATTAATATTTGTATCAAAGTCTCAGTTGTGCGACGACAGTTAACCTTTCAATAACGTACCTTAAGGTTCTATTTTAAGGTTCCTTATTGTATCGTAAATTTTTGTCGCACAACGGAACTTATTATCCAATCGCTTTTATTCCCTCGTTTAGTATGGCTAACTACGCCTTAATTTCATCCAACTTTTTGGTCCTAACCCTTATACGGCCACGACGGAGATAAGATAGCGGGATGACCTAGACACATTCCGAAAAGATTGGTCTGTTGCTGCCCAGAGATGACTGGAAGAAAAAGAGGGAGGCCTTTGTCCAGCAGTGGGATAGCACAGGCTATAAATAAAATCATAATGTTTATATGAAAATCTATAACGTACCCGTCACCTCGTCAGCGTAAAACTTTTAAACGTGGTCAGATAAAAAGAATGAATATTATCCATCTGGAGAGGAGATCCCCATTGCCCATATTACCCGTGTACCCAAAATACGTTTTGGTACAATAGTTCGAAGACCATTAATTGTAGTACATTACTGCAAATAAGGGCCCATTCAAAAAATTCAAAAATTCATATTAAAAATTCTTTATTTAATAAAAACACATGGTTACATAATACAAAGGATGGAGCCTCCCATTAAGCGTGTTATTGCCTGTGTCGGGAGGCCTCGCTCTTCTTTAAGGTAAAAAGTTATGTTCAGCAGGTGCACTACAATTTAAAAGGAAAGTAAGTTTATACAAAAATACATAAGATAGGTACCTACTATTAAAGAAAACAAAGTACCTAATAAAGAAAACAATTTCAGATTTCGAACTTAAGACTAACTTTTTTTTTACATATACTCAGCATCAGCATCCATTCACTCGCACCCATCCAACCATTACTGGGAAATAAGGGCTTGCTGGTTGAGTAGGTATAGACTACGACGGATAGTGATACCTACTGATACGAAGCCCTTTTCACGGCTAAGGCATGTACCTATAGTACTTTTCTCAAACATATGCAATGAAAAAAAATACACCACTAAAAAAACATAATTCAGCTGTTTAGCCCGTTCACGAACTCAGACACCATGTTTAAAAAAAAATTACTTCCCGGCCTAGGCCTTCAATTTTGTATGAAATTCCTTTACAGTTCTCTCGAATTGTTCCGCCCGAAACGTGACACTTCGAAGCCTGTTTTAACGCACGCTATGACGATATTTCATTGTATGTTTGAGAAAAAAATTTTTTTTTTCGAAAAACCTTGCTGTTTTTTTACGTAACACAATAGTACAATAAACTTTCTAAAGATCTGCCAAACTGCACAGCAGTTCGTTGGCAGAAAAACATAGTGCCCTCCACCATTGTACATATTACTATTGAGTAGTATCGCATTTTAACTTACAAACTACGAAAAGTACACTGTAAATAAACAACCATATTGCTAATCGATAACAAGGAAAAGTCAGCTCGTAATCAACAATCAAGAATATTTCAGACACTGTTAAGTTTAATTTCATTACTTTATTTTCACCGACAACTAATATAATATCGATTCTGAATTTAATCTATACCTACAAGATAGCAGATACGTGGCGTACATCGCACCTGATTAACAATTAATTATGATTGACAATTTCAGTTCGCAATTGTGTTTGGCCGAAACACAATTTAGCCTTTGCCTTCGAAACACAGTTTATTGTGTTTCCTGCCTTTCTTTCTATTTTTGGACACTGCTAATGGAATTTACAGCCACGAAGAAAAAGAAAAATACGTTTTTTTTTATTATGTGGATATCTCTAAAAAAAATTGAAATGCGTTTTTGTTACTGTAACTTTGTTTATTCTCCTTATACCTATTCAAAATGGAAATTGTTCAACGCGCTATAAAAGCCATCAATTTTCCTCAAGTACGCGCCAGCGCAAAATTATCTCGACTGAAATTAGTGCTTTTCATACCTTGTTTAACAATATATACTATTTCGTAAGTGTATGATGTCCATATCAAAAATAGTTGAAACCTACAACTGTAGTGTTATCGGGTTGCTATTAAAATGCGGCGACCGTAACAGAGGTCAGGGTTCGTCGGAAATGAATATTCCAGTTAATTTTATTGGAATTTAAATATTCAGCCGTTGAAGACGGGCACAGACGTTATACAAGGGTGAATATACTGTAAATAGGTATGTAGACATGTCTGAAGTGAGAGAGATTGTGACTTTTTTTAATCCTCCCTGATGAATTAATTCGCAGATCCAGAATATATTATTTATTAGTATTTTATGCAATCATTGCACAATGAAGGTTTTTAAAGGAGGATTCAACAGGAGGATACAGGAAATATCCTGTATTAGCTTTTGTTAGAAATAAATAGTTATAACTTACTAATTCAGTGAATAAAGGATTTTGACCTTACAAACGGTCCGGTAGTTTTGAATTTTTGATATGTTGTCTAGGATGGTTAGGCAGTGTTTAAAATGCAAAATGCACAATTCCCCCCCCTCCGCGCCCGCCGCCATATTGAAAAAACCGGCACTCTCTTCATATTTTTGCTCATATCTTCCTTTAGGAGCATTTTAGCTAGAAGAAAGCTTCGACAATGTTATAGAGAGTTAAATTTACTACATTTTCCATTTTATATTTTGTTTCTAGGACAGATAGTTACGGAGATATGCACATTTAAAAAAACTTAAGAAATTGCAATTTTCAACTCAAAAACAAACTTCTCGATTATATCTTCGTTTAGGAGCATTTTAGCTAGAACAGTGCTTGGGCAATTTTGTAGAGAATTAAATTTACTATAATTTACATTTCAAATTTTATTTCTTGGACAGATAATTACGGAGATATGTAAAAAATAAAGTCACATTTTCCGAAAATGTATGTAAAAATGGACATGAGTTTTATAAGCAATTATATTTCCTACATGTTTTAATTTGTCCTAGACTAGTCCGTAACTGAATGACAGCGTTCTAAACCAAGAATTTTGAGAAATTTTCGGAAAATTCGACTATTCCTTATTTTTAAATGTGCATATCTCCGTAACTAACCGTCCTTGAAACAAAATTTGAAGTGTAAATTATAGTAAATTTAATTCTCTACAACATTGCCCAAGCTTTGTTGTAGTTAAAATGCTCCTAAACGAAGATATAATCCAGAAGTTTGTTTTTCAGTAGGAAATTGCGATTTTTTACGTTTTTTTAAATGTGGTTATCTCCGTAACTATCTGTCCTAGAAAAAAAATATAAAATGGAGAATGTAGTAAATTTAACTCTCTATAACATTGTCGAAGCTTTCTTCTAGCTAAAATGCTCCTAAAGGAAGATATGAGCAAAAATATGAAGAGAGTGCCGGTTTTTTCAATATGGCGGCGGGCGCGGAGGGGGGGGAATTGTGCATTTTGCATTTTAAACACTGCCTAACCATCCTAGACAACATATCAAAAATTCAAAACTACCGGACCGTTTGTAAGGTCACACATAGTACTTTAGTCTCTATTCACCGTATTATACTGCCTTAACTGCCTTTAAAATCTTAGTGACATTTGAACGTGTAGGTAGGTGGTAGTAGCATTATGTATTATTTTTACTGACAGAACGAGAGAAGCGAGCAAAGTGTCTCCTTCCTGTTTGGCTAAAAATTCTTTCGTATGTAGGAATTCCGGATTTTCAGATACGCCTACAGATCGCATTTCTCAAACGATTCTCTTCAAGTTTTATGAGCAGCATAAATGGTCTTTGTCGATTCAGGTTTTAGATCTTTTTAAAATACCTAGCGGAAATATGGGGGTTGAAAACGTAAAAAAAAAAGTAAATATCTATACATGTCGAATCGGATATTCGAATTAAAAACAATATGATAAAAAAATGCATATTTTCTACGGCGGAGTTATGCATGAAAAAATGATTTTTCAGGTATTTCGAAAAACCAGGTGTACACCTCACAGCCACTAGTTACAATTGTTTTTAAACTACTCAAACTCAATTTATTTTTTCAAATGACGCGTCACCAAAGGTTACGCACCCCTGCTAGTCGATTTCCTCGATCAACAATAACGTATCGCTGACAGTGGTTCTTGTGTCTTCTTTAATTGCGGTAGTGTTCCGAACTGTGAGTACCTTATTAATAGTTTACCCCTGCTTTATAGACGTTTCATCGAATTATTTCATTTCATCGAAAGCATTTTTATTTTTGAAACCATTTCGGAATGTTAGTAACACAAACATAACCTAACCTAACCTAACCTAATATATGTATACGTTGACATTTTCAAGATTTCTGAAAAATTTATGACTTCCGAGGATTTTTTTTTCTATGAAGTGAAAATTCTACCTATGGAATTCGTCGCTGTGTTTTTCTATAAAGGCAGAATTACCCTTATTAATAGTTATTCATTTAATCGTATGGTGAAAACTTTTGTAAGAAATTTTACATTTACTAGCTGCCCCGCGCGGTATTACCCGCTGATCCCACGGGAACACTACATTTTCGGGATAAAAAGTAGCCTATGTCTTAATCCAGTGTCAGCTACCTTCATATCAAAATTTATTTTTACCATAAAAGCGAATTGTAAAACTACTTAAAAGTTAATAATCTTTGATCCGATTAATTACTACCAAGATTCATATTCTGTCAGTAATTTTTACGTTTTTATTTAATTTGTTTAATTAAGTGATCCATCTTATATTTTTTCTGTAATGCCTACTTAATTGTGTGGATTGGATTGTAGTCTGCCAGTTTTACCTATATTTGGATCATTGTCAGTTCAAACAACAAAAGTTGTCTCTTCGGTGGCCAATAGTTAACAGAGTAGGTACGTGCATAGAAGTTACCTATGTTTTTAACAAGCAAACCCATAGAAAGGGAAACGACGTGTATGCTAATATTATAATTTTGATCGAAAAACTAGGCCTTAACTTTGTACGTGTCCACCGAAAAGACGCGAACCTAAATCTGACAAATGACCTTTTTGCTAGAGCATATCAAAATAAAGCAACATAAAACCTCTGTAACTTGTGATAAAGAGTTGGAAACCTGCAGGTATTTTTATCAGTACACAGCACAGTATTTACAAATAGCATTAAGTATCTGTTTGGCGACACAAAAAACATAAAAATAAGTATATAATGGGTACAAAATAAGAGACAGGTACATATATACCTACTAACAAGTATGCAGGCCACCTATACTGAAAACTGTATAGATTTTTGATAATTACGCCACAACACAAATAAAATATCATAAGCATCTAATTTTTGGCTAAACGTTAATTAATAAAAATTGGGCAAGTGCGTGTCCGACTCGCGCATGAAGGGTTCCGTACCATAATCTATAACAAGTTTGTTGTATGGGAGCCCCCCTTAAATATTTACTTATTTTATTTTATTTTTAGTATTTGTTGTTATAGCGGCAATATAAATACATCGTCTGTGAAAATTTCAACTGTCTAGCTATCACCGTACTTGAGATACAGCCTGGTGACAGACGGACGGACGGACGGACGGACAGCGAAGTCTCAATAATAGGGTCCCGTTTTTACACTTTGGGTACGGAACCCTAATAAATGTACCTCATATTATATCTACCTACTCTTAAACTACAGTTAGCACTATTTTTAGGAGTAGGGTAGATTTCTGCGAGGCGAATCACCAACTATTTATAAACTAAATAATTTAAAAATTATATGATATAAAAACCGGCCAGTTACGAGTCTGACTCGCGCACCGAAGGTTCCGTACAAACACTGGGTCGATAGCAAAATTACAAAAAAAAACATTTTGTATGACTATCTTTCGTCACACAAAGGAAGCGATCGTGATTTTTTTTTTGCAATCGACCCACTTATCCTAAGATGTAACATGCCTGGTTAAGTTAAGTTTGCACCTATACATACTACAGTAGTAGGGACTCGTATGTATGGCGCATACAAATGAGGTGCAAAGTTAACGCAACCGGTCACGTTTGTTGTATGGGAACCCCCTTAACCCATGGTTTGTCGAAGCACAGATGTAAAGCATTTAAAGCCTATGAAAACATATCATTGAGCTTCAATTTAATTGGCATTTTTTTTTAAATACCTATAAAATAAAATAAAATACGAAGGGTTAAATATTAATTTCATTCTGTTTTTTTAGTATTTGTTGTTATAGCGGCAACAGACATCATTTGTGCAAAATTTCAACTGTCTAGATATCACGATTCACGACTCATGAGATACAGCATACAGCCTGATGACAGACAGACGGACAGCGGAGTCTTAGTGATTGGGCCCCGTTTTTACCCTTTGGGTACGGAACCCTAAAATACTTCAACTATTACGCTAATTCAGTGTTTTTCAAACTTTTTGGTGTCACGGGCCTTAATGACCATCAAAATTCCGCCGCGACCCCCTAAAACCCATTTTGTACGTTTAAACTTAGAACCCAACTCTTATTTAACAGATTTGGAACGCACCCGTCTCATCTATCATTCAATCAGTAATGCGTGTGCGTTTTTGAACGCAACCTTCCTGTATTTATCAGAAATTAAGAAGTTTACTAATTTGCATAAAAAAAAGTAAAAAAAAAAAAATTACATGTTATAGTCGTAAAATAAATAAATGAAAAGGTTTTAGAATGATTGCCGTTTTATTAAAATGTACATGCTTGAAAAATCTGCATTCGTTATTATAGTCCCGAGACTTTTTCGATGCTCATCCTCGCGACCCCCCTCTGGATATATACCGCGACCCCCCTGTGGGTCACGACCCACAGTTTGAAAAAAACCGCGCTAGTTAAATTACGTCATTATGAAGCAATGTCATAACATGTTGACAAATTGCAGGCGTGTTTGTTTACTTAGTAACTTTATTTGTACTAGTATTTTTCGATTTGGACTACTAATTATTTGTCAACGTTTTATTCGATGACGCGGGTGGCGCAGTGGTAAAACAGCTGCCTATTTAGCCGACGGTTCGGGGTTCGAATCCCGGCAAGGGTAAATATTTTGTTATTGTGTCATGGATGCTTTCTATGTATGTATGTACGAGTATATCGTTGTATATGTCCATCACTGAGCCTACTAGAACTTACTGTGGGACTAGATCGATTTGTTGTACCTAGGTTGTCCGATATTTATTTATTTATACAGGGTGTATATTTGATACAACCGCATATTGTAGACAGACGGAGATTTTAGTGCTATAATCTGATATTTGTAACAATTATTAACTTAGCGTTAACTACAATAGCGTAATTAATTTTTGAAAATTTTCTGGTCAGCATTGTATATAATTCGTTTTTGACGTTTCATAAAGAGTAGCTGATTTGAGCTGTCATCAAATACCGTAATGTTCAAGCGAGTACAAAAAGATAAAATCTTTTTCGCGCAAACTGCAAATACAATTGCAAATACAAGGTTGCCGTTAAGTAGATAATATTTATATAATATGCAGTGTTTTACATGACATGTATGTAATTATATAACAACAATGACACGTACGTTGTAGCACGGCATAGTATATTTATTTATCTGTTTTCAAGATCATTGCAAACATGTCCTTGACTTTGCTAATTGCATATAACCCTAAACAAACTAGAAGGTAAACTAAAAAAACTAAACTTCGAACTTCGAAAAAAATATTCGACGACGCGGTTGGCTCGGTTTGTAGAGCAGCTTCCTACTGAGCCGGCGGTCCTGGGTTCGAATCCCGGCCAGGGCAAATGTGTCATCATCATCATCATCATCATCATGGATGTTATCTATATATGTATTTATATATTATGTATATCGTCGTCAAGTACCCATAGTACAAGTTTTGCTTAGTTTGGGACTAGGTCGATTTGTGTAAGATTGTCCCATGATATTTATTTATTTATTTATCTTCGGATGTCCAGCTATCATTGTATAGTGAGATAAGCAACCTCATATTTTATCAGATGCACACTTAACTCAATCAGAAGGTATGACTCATTGTTTTATGATAACTTAAGAAGCCATTTATATGGATTGCACACCCCGACCTTACAAGCGGCCATAAAATAAGCGTTATGTATGAAGGCTTTATTCTAATTTAACATTTAAAAATCCAAAGCATGCCCATAAACACAATTATCTAGTTTTAAGATTAGTTGTTTATCTTCGTCCTCCGGGTAGGCAAGCACTTGTGACTCCTCTGGTGTTGCAGGTGTTTATGGGCGACGGTAATCGCTTTCCATCAGGCGATACGTTTGCTCGTTTGCCTCCTATGACATAAAAAAAAAAAAAAAATAAATAGAGGGATCAGTATTTGAGGATAAATCTTAACAGCAGGATTTGTATAGCGCGCCATCTGATGGTAATAATGTCTTTGTTCTCTCATCACGTTGAAACGGCTGGACGGATTTTAACCAATATTAGTCCAGGGATAGCTATAAATATAAATAAATAAATAAATAAATAGCAACCTTGATGCTTATATTGTGTAAACTTTTTTAACCCTTAATTTCGCAGTGTAGGTATCCCAGGAGGAACACATTCTTAGACCATCTTTTTAAAATTTTTTTCGAATCAGAATTTTTTGCTCTATTCTACTAACGAGGCTTGAACTAGCGACCTCCGTAATTTTTTGCGAAATTAAGGGAGAAATAAATATTTTTCATTTTCAAATATCGGACAACCTCACAAATCGGTCTAGTCCCAAATTAAGCTCAAGAAGGCTTGTGTTATGGGTACTAGACGACGATATACGTACTTATAAAGATAAATATATACTTAAATACATAGAACAACCATGACCTGGCCGGGATTCGAACCCGGGACCGCCGGGTCAGTAGGCAGGTGTCTACAAACCGAGCCAAACGCGTCGTCAAATATATATATACCTATATATGTATATAGCTGGACATCCAAAGAGAGTATAATAAAAAAACCGGTCATGTGCGAATCGGCCTCGCGCACTAAGGGTTCCGTCTGTAGGTACTATGGAAGCACTGCATATTGCTCTAAGGAATAAACTGTAAACGGGGACTACGATGGTTGCGTTTATAACGTGATAAATAAGTGACCAAGCATCTGCCACTCACACTCGCATTTTGTCAAAACGTGACGGATGCTTTGTCACTTATTTATCGCGTGATACACATACAAGTAACCATCATATGTCGCTGATCGACAAACTTCACTTTACCGTTGGAAAATTGTTTTACGTACTTTAGATAAATTCTATATTTTTTATGATTTAATTACAAATGTATAGTTTTCAGATTTTCCCCTATACTGAGTATAAGATGGTATTACATGCCAAAAAAAGTTCTAGGTTAACGGAAAATACCCTATAAATTTTGATTCCATCGAGAGTGTCGAAATATACGATTTTTTGGGCATAAACCACCGTATTTTTTTACATTAACTTACGTAAAAATATACTACAGACGAACGAACGGACGGACGGACAACAAAATGATCTTATAAAGGTTCTCTGTGAGGTACGGACCCCTTAAAATAGATATCTCGTTGAATGTGTATCAGTGACGCAAACAAATGGGAATTAAATGGCCGCGTATATTACGATCAAATACCTGACTAATGCATTGAGTTGGTAAATAATGGTAATATTTGACCACAGGTCAAGACAAAGACCTAAATGGATTTAGGTACATTACATTGCTCTCTGTACATTATGTTTTTTCAATAAATGTATTTGTATATGTATTTGTACATTTATAACCAGATTTCGCATGTGGAATGAGCTCCCTGCCGAGGTTTTCCCCGGGGGCTACAGTATGCGGTTTTTCAAGAGGGGAGTAAATAGGTTCTTAAAGGGTCGGCACCGCGCGTGTGATGCTCCTGGCGTTGCAAGCGTTCATAGGCGGCGGTAACTGCTTAACATCAGGCGGGCCGCATGCTTGTTTGCCACCGTCGTAGTATTAAAAAAAAGACCAATAAGTTTGCTACCTTAACTGATTTAATTAAAATTTGTATCAATTTTTCCATTGTACGACGACAAATGAACCATCGAATAATGTACCTTAAGGTACTGTTTTGAGGTTCATTATTGTGTCGTTAATTTTTGTCGCACAACGGAACTTTTTAGCTAGCCTTAGAAAAGAAGCGATCGGGAAAAGTTCAGTTGTGCGACAAAAATTAACGACACGATAATGAACCTCAAAACAGTACCTTAAGGTACATTATTCGGTGGTTAATTTGTCGTCGTACAATGGAAAAATTGATACAAATTTTAATTAAATGAGTTAAGGTACCTAGCAAACTTTTTGGTCTTCACTCATTTACATTTGTAACGGAAAAGCGTTAAACACGAAGGTGGACGAATATGGAAGAGGAAGGCCAAAGAAAAGATGGATGGATTGTGTGAAAGATGATATGAATAAGAAGGAAGTAAATGACAAGATGACGAGTGGAGAAAGAAAGAATGGGGGAAGAAAACATGCTACGCCGACCACAAATAAATAGGATAAGGGAAGCGAATGATGAACCATGAACGTATCGTTCGTACTACGGTCGAAATTAGTTTAAAAACCATTGAAGGCTCGTTATATCCGTTCAAAAATAATGATCGTTTTAGACATTTTTCTCCATCAAACATGTTTCTTAACATAATTATCAAACTATCGACCCGCGCCGGCTTTGCACGGGCGCAATGCTATGTTATGCATGTATTATACGTATAAACCTAACTCTTGAATCACTCTATCTATTTAAAAAAAACGCAATGAAATCCGTTGCGTAGTTTTAAAGATCTAAGCATACATAGGGACAGACAGACAGCAAGGAAGCGACTTTTTGATGTACTGATATTATTAGTTAGAACAGGGCTATTGCGATAATGGCTAAGTATAAATAGTGACTATTATGATGAAAGATTAAACATTTTCGGGGCTATTGCGAAAGTGACTATATTTTCGGAGTTCCAATAATCGGGGTTGAAAAATTATGTGAACTTTGGCGCATCCGTGTAATGTACATATGTGGTTACTCTGCAAATCACTACATAGTATAAAACAAAGTCGCTTTACTGTCTGTCCGTATGTATCCTTAGATTTTTAAAACTAGGCAACGGATTTCGATGCGGTTATTTTTAATAGATAGATTGATTCAGTTGGAAGTTTTATATATACATATATAATACATGCATAATTCAGCATTGTACCCGTGCGAAGCCGGGGCGGGTCGCTAGTATGTAATAATGTAATCTTAAAACAAGGTTGTTGCACTAGAAGCAAAGAAACCTTGTCTTGTAAATCTGATGTAGTTCTCCGTGATACATATACCAGTTGATTTTCCTCTTATTTGGTCCGATTTGTTATGACGCGGTAATTGCTTGTAATAGGGCACCTATGTGGGTATTACATTGTATATAGTCTAAGATCCCTTTAAGAACGACCTTCACCGAGATGTTTATTTGATGAAATGTATTTTATATTTAATTTAATATGTCAATAAATATATTGCATATGGGTTGCCTAACAAATTTTAGTCCAGGGTATGTTTAATTAATGATTAAAAAAATTTTTTTTTTAAACATTTGATTATTAGATAAATTCTATACCAATCGAAAGTATGAAGCCCATAGAATATGCAAACGTTAGGTTGCCTATTCTTTTCCCGTCACAACTATCGGGTAGCCAGGTTTAAACTGGTAAATCTATACTAGCATTTTGCAACGGTCTGATTATTGAATTGAAATTAAATAACATTAAAGATTATTTTATTATGAACACGGTGGTATAGGGTTGCCTGCGAAAAATCAGTCCAGAATTCCGGTTGTCGAATATTGAAAAGTAAAATATTGCAGCGAGTGAATGTGTGCGACTGAGAGGTCCCAACCAAAACCATCCCATACGATAGAAGAGGACACAGCATAGCAGCTGTTTGAAGTCCGCCCATTTAAAAAAAGAGAGTGCGCATGCTATTTGTGCTTGAAAATGAAAAGCATAGCGATAGACTCGTATATGCTGTGCATTATTTTGGAGTAGTTTATTATTAAAATAGAGAAATAGTTATTTAACTTTTTTTTTATCAATTAATTAATGAAATAATGATCTTTATTCTGCAAGTAGGCCACAAGGGCACTTTTACATGTCTGAGTCTATCGACATTTCACAAGAGGTGACCACTGTTGAGAAGAAACTCCGAAAGATTAGATACATTACATTTGTTTTATTCTACTACCTATGTTTCTACTTGAATCACTTAAAATTAATGCCGTTTAAACACTTTTCACCGTTGGTTAAAATTCTCCAACATTTAAAAGTATGAGAATCTCTGAACACCATGATGACGTAGGCTTGTGTCAGTCACGTGGTTCGCGAGTCTCGGAAGAGAGTACCAGGCGGAGTATATTATTATACCATGCATTTTATTGTATCTATAGCGACAATCTACTCCAAAATAATGCACAGCATATACGAGTCTATCGCTATCCTTTTCATTTTCAAGCACAAATAGCATGCGCACTCTCTTTTTTTAAATGGGCGGACTTCAAACAGCTGCTATGCTGTGTCCTCTTCTATCGTATGGAATGGTTTTGGTTGGGACCTCTCAGTCGCACACATTCACTCGCTGCAATATTTTACTTTTCAAAATTCGACAACCGGAATTCTGGACTGATTTTTCGCAGGCAACCCTATACCACCGTGTTCATAATAAAATAATCTTTAATGTTATTTAATTTCAATTCAATAATCAGACCGTTGCAAAATGCTAGTATAGATTTACCAGTTTAAACCTGGCTACCCGATAGTTGTGACGGGAAAAGAATAGGCAACCTAACGTTTGCATATTCTATGGGCTTCATACTTTCGATTGGTATAGAATTTATCTAATAATCAAATGTTTAAAAAAATATTTTTTTTAATCATTAATTAAACATACCCTGGACTAAAATTTGTTAGGCAACCCATATGCAATATATTTATTGACATATTAAATTAAATATAAAATACATTTAATCAAATAAACATCTCGGTGAAGGTCGTTCTTAAAGGGATCCTCTACTAATACTAAGCGCAGTACCTATAGGTATATCCAACACCGGAGATGTCGGAACGGTTTCGCCATCTAAATAAACACTGTTCGGTTCATGACGCATTGGTGTAAACTGTAATGTTATGTAACCTGTTGTAAATAAATATATAAATAAATAATACCTACAAAATGTCATTGACAATGTTTCAAATAGTGTTAAGTTTAAACTAATTTCATTACTTTATTATCACAGGAATACAGAACACAAGACTATATTATTTTTATTTGGTTATACGGACTAAAAAGGTGGAAGCAGCGTCGTCTAAGAATCAGCACTCAAATGATAACAAAAATTATCAATGAAAATTCAAACTGTAGGTTACAAATATATGCCAATTAATCGCAATAGCCCTGTTCTAAGTAGTCACATTGATCATTGTGTTAAGAAACATGTTTGATGAAAGAGAAAAATGTCTAAAAGTATCAGCATTTTTGAACAGATCCTTAAATGTTTATATTTAAATTTTTAAACTCCTGGATCCTATCTGTTAAAAAATGTTGATTGATTTAGACATTTTCTCTGATCAAACATGATTCTTAACATATTATCAGTGTTACCTACCACTTTAGAACAGGGCCATTGCGATTTATTGGTATGATATTTGCAACATACGGTTTGAATTTTCTATCGAGAATTTTTGTTTGAAAAACTACTCGAAATAGACATGAAACACGCAGAAAACTGGTTTTTAAAACTTATTTTTGACTGCACGCAATAAAAGCATTTAATAGCTACCTATGTTACTATTTAGAACTCAGAGAAAAGTATTATTCACTGCAAAAAGTTGGTTTAAACTATCAATATATTTATCATAATATGAAAATAAATAAATAAAAGGAATAAGGCCTATTCATCCAGCCATTTCGGCGTGATAGGACAAATCAATTATGATTATGACCAACAGATCGCGCCACACTGGCATAGCACCCCACGCCCATGCTAAACAAATGACGATCCTGCATCACGCTATATTTTTTTTCCTGAAATCATGACCCCTCTCCAAAGAAAACTGATTTGCGATACAAATCTAGAATTTCATAATACTAGCCTGACGCTGCGCGCCCATAAATGAGTTTCTTTCGGCTTTCTTCTCAACAGCGGTCTCCATAGGAAATGCTGGTAGATTCACAATCTGACTTGTAGTTAAAAGTGTTCGTGAGGCCTAATTAGTGAATAAATAATTTCATTTCATTTCATACAAAACATGTCGATCCTGCAACACGCTTACAATTTTTTTCTTAAAATCATGACCCTTCTCCTGGAAAATGATGTTTTATTAATACAAATCTAGAATTGTATAATAGTCTAGATAAATGTAGATGTAGTCTATATATGTAGATGTAACTCGATGTTATAGGTCAAAACGAGTCAACATAGGCCTTGGGGGGACTGCCCCAAGATGTTTGAATCGGTCCGTAAGGAAATGCAGTAAACCATTACTCGGCCCATTGGCACTACAATACGTCGTTGGTTAATCGTGTAATGGTCGAGTAGATATAATAACAGTATGTGTCGACTCAGTTTAAATATATACATAGGTACCATACAAGTAGGGCTATCTCTAAATTCGACGAACCGGGACAAAGACTTAAAAAACCGGCCAAGTGCGAGTCTGACTCGCGCACCGAGTGTTCCGTACAAACTTTCACTTATCCCATCTGGTATCCCACCAGACAGACAGACGGACGGACAACAAAGTGTTCCTGTAAGGGTTCCGTTTTTTCCGATTGAGGTACGGAACCCTAAAAACCGGGACAAAGACTTAAAAACCCGGAAAATTGGCATCGATTTTTCTTTTTTCCTCGGAAATAATATTATTAAAAAAGCAATCGCTTCATTTTTCATTCACATAAAAAGTGTCCGGCTTTTTGAAACAAAAGAAAAGTACATTTTCTCAAACATGCAATGTAATGTCGTCTTGACAGGCTTCGAAGTATCACGTTTCGAGCGGAACAACTCGAACTGTAAAGGAGTTTCATACAAAATTGAAGTCCTAGGCCGGGAAGTAATTTTTTTAAACATGGCGTCTGTGTTTATGAACAGGTTAAACAACAGTTATATTTTTCAGAGTATTGTATTTTACTATTTCATTGTTTGTGTTTGAGATAAGCACTATACATGCCTTAGCCTTGAAAAGGCCTTGCCGGCTTCGTATCCCTATCCGTCTATACCTTCTCACCCGGTAAGCCCGTCTTTCGCGGCGTATACAGTATACTATAAATGAAGGGTTCAATATTTGTTTATTTATATCATTTTCATTCCCAGGACAATGAACTTCTCCGACCAAGGATCCCCGCTTCTGGCCACCAGCCAGGTCTCGGAGAAGATAGCCGCGTGGACACAAGCTGTTGCACGAGGAGAGAAGGCGATTGGAGACGTCTACGGGAAACCCTCGGAGACACAGCTGAGGGAGCTGGAGAATGTCAGGAGCTTGAGCAGAGAACTGCAGGATAATCTACATGTGAGTATCACTAACCAACTAACTGACTCCTTCTTAGATTGTACTTGACTATTTTGAATGAATGAATGAATGAATGAATGAATGAATGAATGAAAATTTATTCGTAAACATACACTAACTGGACAACACATTGGAAATAAAAAAAAAATAAAAAAACAAAATCGTAGGTGTGTATGCCACGAAAAGGTCACAAAATTTTAAGGGACACAGTTCTAATAAGAAAGTATGATATTAACTACTGAATTGTATAATACCTTAAAGATTGTAATGGATTGATTTTCGTCATTACATTTAAGTGTCAATCTGAATAAGACAAAATTTTCAAGATTCACGACCTATAAAAAGACACCCCAAAGTTTAAACATTGAAATTGAAAATAAGAAGGTTGAACAAGTCAGTAATTTCGAGTTCATCACACAAATATTTGCCCTGGCCGGGATTCGAACCAGGACCGCCGGCTCAGTAGGCAGGTGCACCACAAACAGCGTCAACCGCGTCGTCGTATACTTTAATACTAGGTACGTATAATTTAATACCTCATACTCATACTCATTTATTTATAAAATGTTTTTCAGTTTTACATGTCACATATTAAATTATCATATTATATTAGGTTACATTATTCCATTCAATTACACATTTCAAATAATCAATCATTAAAATACAATACAAATTTTAAATACCTAACGTTAACAATTTATAATTTCAGTACAATAATCAACAATAATTTATACTTAGTCAGAATTAGTATAATATATTATAAAATTCCTCATAAAACATACAGGAGAAATACAATTAGAGGTAAACAACAGGCGGTCTTATCGCTAAAGAGCGATCTCTTCCAGACAACCTTTGGGTAGTGGAGAACTTGAAAAAAAAAATGATTTTGTTATTAGGCGATGCAAAAATCGGAAAATAATAATAATACCTACTATATTCATAAAAAACAAATAAATACTTACATAAATATAATAAACAATAAATACATTGATAAATGATAATTAACAAATTATATTGTTACAGACGTTACTTATAAATACATTTTTTTTATGCGATCCACTACGTTGCATTTGAGGTCGCATTTACATAATTATCCTCAAACTAGATCCTTCTTAAAACATGTAAATGTCGCTTACAACGTTTTTACAATTCAATCTAGATGCGCAGGATTCGAAAACCGGTGTCTTTTATAAAGCAATTGACGTCACAAGTCGCAAAACCCGAATATGTCGTGATACAGTATGCGGATTGAAATAAAAACATAATATTGAAGGTGGGAGTGTATGAGGCCAAGTTCAAAAATATCCGATAAGTATACTTATATTTTTAGGGTTCCGTTTGAGGCGAGGAAAATACGGAACACTTATAGGATAGGAAAGAAAGAAGAAAGAAATAAATTTATTTATCAAAGTATAGACGTACCTAGACTAAATTATTAATTAAATTAATGCTAAAAAGGTCGTCACTCAGTCACTTAATGTCATGAAATAAGGAATACTTACTTCAGGACGCTGATTTTCAGTGACTATAATAACATGATAACATTAATAACTTTGTTGTCCGTCCGTCCATCCGTCTGGCCGTCGAAGACCCTTTATCTCGGGAACGCGTGGAGGTATCGAGTTGAAATTAAAATCAAATCCTCAGGTCTACAGTTCCTTGAAGCTGTGAAAAAATCAAACTTCTAAGTTAACTTTTAAAAAAGATACAGCCGTTTAAGCCGCAAATACCTACTTATTCTAAGCAAATAAATACTATTCTATTCTATTCTATTCTAAATAACGTATATTGCTGCAACACATATAGTGAGCCTGGCCCAAATGCTTGCACACGGGTCAAATCTATGATGTTTTTGTTTTTTTTTTTTATATTACTACTGTCTTCGTGTGTGTACAAATAAATATTTCTTTCTTTATTTATTTGGACACTCTCAAGGGAATAAAAATAAGACAGTTTCCCAACGGTAAAGTTAATTTTGTTGCTCAGAATACAGTTTATCTTTTCGCTAGAGCAGTGCTTTCAAAGTTCGTACGGAACCCTCGGCGCGCGAGTCTGACTCGTATTTTTACCGGATTTTTTATAGTTGGGCTCTTTGCGCCGAAATTTTGTTTTGACGTAAGTATAGTCCTGTTATTGTGATATAGGACCGTACACCAAATATTGCTACTCAAGAGGCTTTATTCCTTTAAAATTTTATTTTTTAATATCATGACAAATGTATTGATAATTTCAACCAACTTTTTAAAGTGAATAATACTTTTCCCTGAATTCTAGATAGTAAAATAGCTATTTCAAGCTTTCATTGCGTGCAGTTGAGAATAAGTTGAAAAAGCCAGTTTTCTGCGTGAATTTTATCAATTTCGAGTAGTTTTTGAAACAAAAATTATTAATGAAAAATTTTAACTATAAGTTTCAAATGTAAATAGATAAATAAATAATAATCTTCAAATTAGAAAGAAAGAAAGAAATACATTTATTCGTGACGTGATTACATAATAACATAAAGTGACAAAAATGATATAATAAAATAAACCAGTAGACAACTATAATATTACCATGGCTGTGCCACGAAAAGGTCCCACCTCAGCATGATGCGAAAATGAGATACGAGGTTTTGATACTTTGGCAAAGGAGCAGTGATGGTATCCTCTGAAGTAGACTTGGCTGTCAGCACGTGTGCGTCGCACACGCATGGAATATTGGACATTTAGTAGCTCGACCGCGCCGCGAGCGGTCCAGTACCGCATTCGAGTAGTGCTGTGATTATATCGAGGATTTACATATTCTGTAAGTACATCACTATACTGTACAATGGAAAAAACAAGATGAATAAAATCGGTTACGGTATCCTTGCTTTTACTCATATTTGTATTGTATTGTATTGTATTGTATTGTCTCTTTATTGCAATTAATTGGTTTCACCATGCAACAATTTATAAATATACAAAACAAATAATTTACAGCCATATCCAATAAAATTATAAAGAACAATCCATTAACAGTAAAATTACAAATTACAACATTAAATTCATACAATAAAATTTCAAATTCCAGATATTTAATCCGTAAACAGCATATATATAATTAAATAACAGAGTACATCATTAAATCCTTAAACAATAGGTTTAAATGTACGATAAAATATGTACTTATGTCAGAACAATTACAAGTATAATAGATGCTTGATCTATGGCATAAGCATGGTATGGCATAAGTAACCAAAAAACAAATGCATAACGTAAAACTACCCAACTAGTCCAATCATCCAACTATGGTCCAAAACAAAACTCGGTTATTTTTTATCAAAATCCATATTTTATCAGTGATTTTATGCGTTTTTATTCAAGTTTGTTTACGAGTACATAATTATGTTGTTCACCTTAGAGTTTATTCGTAATAATTGTCATAATGTTAACGAGTCATTTTCGGATTAAATTGGACCATAGTTGTGTGGATTGGACTATAGTTGGGTAGTTTTACATTTATTTTTAGAATTTGCTAGAAGGCGCCATCTACAGTCCGACCAAAAAGAGTAGAAATTAAAAAGTGGCAATACTGTAGTGTCCTTTTCTAATCAATATAAGAAAACGGGGACGACACTACAGTATTGCCACTTTTTAATTTCTACTCTTTTTGGTCAGACTGTAGGTACTTCGTTCCAAAGTTGGTTCCGCCTTTTTTGAAGTCGGTTGAAAATGGATGGACGTTCACGAATGAATGTCATAAAATTGTTTTTCGTCCAAGTCAGCGAACTTTTATGTAAACATAAAAGACGTAGTAATGGCAAATCAATAAAAATACCGGTTTTGGGAATAACTTGTTTTTATTTGTCCGAATTAAAAGCATTCAGGTTTAATACAAATTCCATATGTTGGATATATTATATTTTACGCTAAATGTAAATTATTAACATTCCAGGATAAAAATTCTATCATAAAAATATAATATGTATTATTTCACAAATAGTGATAACTTACAGTTTTTTTAATTTATAACTTCCGATGTCCTGATTTCCGGCTGTTCTCGCCTAGAGGTCGCATTTATTAGCCAATTAGTGAAATTTTGTGAGTAGCTTTGTCAATTATATAGAATTGTCGATTCAAATTTTCGAAGTTTTCCAAAAAAAAGCGGAGATGTGGTGATTGAAAACGTATTGCCTGACAAGTGTCGGTCCGGTTTTGGGACAGTGGCGCTACAAACAGCTTTCATATGGCAATAATGTGCATACGTCATATATTTGCATTATAAAATATGGGTAGCAATTTGTCAGACAATTATTTTTATTAAAGCAGTAACGTCTGCTAACGTAAACCAAATTTTTACATGTTGTTTACGGTAGATGGCGCTACGATGCCACCCAGGCATGTTGAAGCAACTGGTTGAAAGATTCAATGGCTCTGACATCTGGTTCGGTGGTCCAGTTGGTAGGACGCCCGTGTTGGCCCGGAAAGCCGTTGGAAACGCAGGTTCGAATCCTGTCTGAACCATTAAATTTTTCACTTTTTCGCTTCAATGTAAACAATTTGTCAGACATTTGTTATCAACCAAATTCAAAACATTGTTTACCGGAATGCTGCTTAAGACTTCGTTCTTGCGAAATAAATACTGAAAAAAAAACTTGTCCCATGACTGTGGATAGTTTTCGCATTATTATGCAAAAACTACTTGAAATTCGCGTAACATTTAGTCCTCTTTCCTCTTTGTTTACATCAGTGACATTCACTGACTTTCAATGTCAGTTACCAAAAATTTTAGAAGTCAAACTCTGTACGCTGGGTCCTGTAATACAGGGAATCCTAGCTCAGGACCCAAAGGCATAAATCATTTTAGTCAAAAGTTGCGCTTTAGTAAAAAAAAAAAAAATTTTTTTTAATTTGTCGTTGCCAGTGGAATAAATTAGTACCACTAAAATCCGTAATACGGTGTGGGCTGAATAACTGAACACCCTGTTGGGATATATGTATTTTTAATTATAATGACCGTGACCATAATTCTAATCAATAAATGGTATCTTATCCTTCCAAGTTCAACCATTTCGAAACTGACTGTGACTCGCGAGGGCTAGAGCTCACAGAGTAGTTATTAATTTTCAGTGGGTAATGTGACCATTTCATCGACATACATAAAGACCGACCAGAAATATATGAGGATTGTCAAGAAAGTGCTATTTATAAGATTTATATGGCAACCAATCGCAACCCACTATAATGACATTAGTTTAAATACCTGTCAGTTCCACTATGTTAACGTCGTAATATCATTTAATGGAACGCACTCTTTTCCTGACTGTTTGTAATCTTACGTTCACGGCGGTGAATGGCTTTCGGCATTTTCTTTGGATAATTTTAAATATTAGTCTTTTAACGAAACCATCACGAATTACATTGACATTGTTGACAAATCATAATACCATTGCCAGTGTAAGAAATTAGTTCCATTGAAATTCCGCAATATGGCGCATCCTCATATATTTCTGGTCAGGCTTTAATTATATTACCGAAGCAAATAGAAAAATATGTTTTTACTTAAAAAAGCTGATCCTAATTTAGTTGACCGTGTTATTTTGTCTGTTTGAATTTTTGCTTACTCAAGTGACGGGTTATATTGCATCGTAACGTTTTATATATAGATTAAAATGCGTAAACTTAGTTATTTGTCTCGTTTTTACCTTTTAGTAAAATATTATGCTTGCATATAAATACGCAGTTGGAAGCGTGCTGGGCCCATAACCTAATAAAATAAAACTCAAGAACATCGGTTGACCAACAGTTGACCAGTGGTGAAAACACTCACACTCGCATTTTGTCAAAACGTGACAAATTGTCACTTTTTTATCGCGTGATAAACGCAACCATCATAGGCCGTGCAGTTTCTATTAAATCTAAAATCCACGTCATGGTTGCTAAGAACAGATTTCCCTATCTCTTATATAGATGCTTATAGTTTTCGTTTCCTCCCTACTGACCCATTTGGATTGATCACCCTGTATAGCGGACATATTCAGTAAACAAAACATCTTGTCGACAGGAGCTCGAAAATTCCGTCCGAATAGCCGACGTGGAGAACGCAGCCATGAACCCAACAGCCCCTATACTGGACTACTCGGAGGACCACGAGTTCGTCTCCGCGAACCAGCTGGACAACTACTACGCGGAAGAGGACCGAGTAGATGCAAAGGAGGAGGAGAGAAGGAGGCTCACCAAGGGTACTGCGCCGAAAACTGCCATTCAGAAGTTTTATAAGGGCCAGATTGTGTTTTTGACGGGTGGCACGGGGTTTTTGGGGAAAGGTGAGTGCTTTGCATGTATTTTCATTTACATTATTTAAAATCTTTGTTTATTAGGACAGCGTTTTCAAAATAAAAAAATTGGGCAAGTGCGAGCCCGACTCGTGCATGAAGGGTTCCGTACCTATCTATATATATAAAACTCAAAGGTGACTGACTGACTGACTGACTGACTGACATAGTGATCTATCAACGCACAGCCCAAACCACTGGACGGATCGGGCTGAAATTTGGCATGCAGGTAGATGTTATGACGTAGGCATCCGCTAAGAAAGGATTTTTCAAAACTCACCCCCTAAAGGGGTGAAATGGGGTTCCAAAGTTTGTATGGGGAAACAAGATTAGTTAGACTATTTTATACGAAACTTCACAGGAGTATTCCTAACGATAAATGAGTAAACACGTGTTTCAGGTTTTTTGAAAATTCAACCCCTAAAAGGGAGAAATGTGGTGACGAAGTCTGAAAATCAGCATGGGTGTTGTTTTTATGGTTTATCGGGTCGCTGATTACGAAAACCGCAACGATTTTAAAATCCAACGTGGCGGACGTGAATTACCATCTCCCTTGTTGGGGTGAAATGGGGTTGAAATGTCTAAATACTAAACGGCTGGTTCTAGAGAGTTCAAATTTGGCACGTAGGTTCCTTATAAGGTGTAGGGGTGCACTAAGAAAGGATTTTTCAAAACTCACCCCCTAAAGGGGTGAAATGGGGTCCAAAGTTTGTATGGGGAAATAAGATTAGTTAGACTATTTTATTTGAAACTTCACAGGAGTATTTCTAATAATAAATGAGTAAACACGTGTTTCAGAATTTTTGAAAATTCAACCCCATAAAGGGAGAAATGTGGTGACAAAGTCTGAAAATCAACATGGGTATTGTTTTTATGGTTTATCGGGTCGCTCCAAAACCGCAACGATTTTAAAATCCAACGAGGCGGACGTGAATTACCATCTCCCCCGTTGGGGTGAAATGGGGTTGAAATGTCTAAACACTAAACCGCTGGTTCTAGAGAGTCCAAATTTGGCACGTAGGTTGCTTATAAGGTGTAGGGGTGCACTAAGAAAGGTTTTTTTTTTTTAATTCACCCCCTATGGGGGTGAAATGGGGATTCAAAGTGTGTATGGGGAAACAAGATTAGATAACTTGGTACCCTGTATCCCGGAAGGGGAAGAGGGAAGAGTTGGTTTCTATGGATTATCGGGTCGCTGATTACTAAAAAAAGAACGATTTTAAAATTCAACATGGCGGACGTGTAATACCATCTCTCATGTTAGGGTGCGATGGGGTAGAAATGTCTAAATATGTCTAAACATTATGGGTGTCGTTTTTAAACGCACAGCCCAAACCGCTGATTCTAAAGAGTCTAAATTTAGAACGTAGGTTCCTTATAGGGTATAGGGGCGCACTAATAAACGATTTTTCTAAAGGGGGTGAAATAGAGATCCAAAGTTTGTATGGGGAAACAAGATAAGACTATTTTATTCGAAACTTCACAGGAGTATTTCTAAGAATATGAGTAAACACGCTTTTCAGGCCTTTCTGCCTACTACTCTGATGACGTCATATGCACTGCCAAATGTATGGAGCGTTTTTAGTCCTCTGCAGGAATGTTGAACTTTGACGGTCATTTCTGACTTTTAGGGCAGTCTAAGTGTAGGTAGACTCATATAGACATTGATCCCAATAATAAAAAGAATCGATTGACATCCTCAAAAAAAATTGTCCGCACGCCTATTTGTCAATGATAATTTTTGTTTCAAAAACTACTCGAAATTGACTGGTTTTTTTCAACTTATTTACACTGTACGCAAGGGAAGCATGATATAGCTATGTTACTATCTAGAACTCAGGGAAAAGTATTATTCACTTTCAAAAGTTGGTTGAAATTATCCATAAGTAAAATTATATTTGTCATAATATTATGTTTTTATCGGTCAGCACATCAGTTCAAAACACAAAAAAGTGTTTCTCTGGTGGTAAAAATGACCCATCACAGTATACCTTGTATACAGGGTGATCATTCCAAATGGGCCAGTAGGGACAAGTAACATTATAAGCGATAGAGAAGTCAGTTCTTAGGGACCATGGCGTCGATTTTAGATTGAATAAAAACTGCGTTTTCATTTTTTTAATCGCATACATAATTTCATATCCGATCTACACCGCTGTAAAGAATGTTACAATACGAAAAGCAATTTACATACAGAATTTTAACCGCGTTCGATTTCCGGTTATGTATAAGATTTGTAAAAAAAAAATGGAACGCAGTTTCTATTAAATCTAAAATTGACACCACGGTTCCTAAGAACAGATTTCCTTATCTCTTTATAGTTTTCGTCTCCTACTGACCCATTTGGACCGATCACCCTGTATGCCTAGTCAGTATCCGTATTATGTATACCTGTATTGTCCGTATAATTCATATATATATGTATTATAGCTAACAAGGTTAACGCACGACGTGAATAACATTGTAACTGTAAATTATTGTGAATTATAATGAACTCAAGGCTTCGCTTGAGTAGTTTTTTCACTTGATTATATGGGGTTTTACCCAGGGCCTTGCCTGGTGTTGGCATTCAAAATATTAAAATGATCGATCAAAAATTTATAAAAAGTGTAATGTCTCATTATTTTTAATATGGGTAGGGTAGAGTCAAAGCCAAATAATGTTGACAGATATTTCCTTGCGGCATCACTAATTGTCTATGATTTAAACCATTTAGTAGGTGGGTCCTCTATAAATAATTTTGATACTTTATGTACTAGTTCTAACATTCCGATTGAGTTGAAATTTGGCATAGTAAGTACTTATGTTATTTTTTTGGTGATGGATTAATATATGGTACTATCGAGCTAGGTGTTATTTACACTACCTATATTGAATTTTTCGCCTTGTATATGGTAAAGTGTAAACATATGTGTTTGTCGTTGAGTGTACTGTATATAGATATAGTGGTAGAGATTATGTGAGCTGACTGAGTGTACGTCAACATATATTTAACTTAGTTCTCTTACCTTAGGTACGTGTTCATAGAAAATCAAAAATGTTTTCTAGTATCAAAACTATACTTCCTACTACACAAAGTGTGACCAGCCGCAGATTTTTTAAATTTCCCGCTGAAACTTCAAGTAATATTTCATTAGTCAGACTACAGTTACACCACAATTTTTATATTGTACCATGGATACAAAGCACAAAATAATTCATATGGCAATAATTTGCATACGTCATATATTTGCTTTAATAAACGTCAATTTCATTGCGATTGGTCAAGCAAGGCTTTGTCATTAAACAAATTCAAACATTGTTTACCGGATTTCTGCTTAATCCTTCGTTCCTCTTGCAAAATAAATAATGAAGCAATTTAAAAAACTTGACTTCTATCACAGTGGATAGTTTTGGCTTTATTATGCAAAAAATACTGAAATTTGCGGAATATTTAGTCCTGTTTCCTCTTTGGGCGATTGTGCACTACAATGAATTTTACTGTCCGGCAGTCCGATTTTTTACGGTCCGATATGGCACGCCATTAAATGTATATAGTAGTTTGTGCACTATACGTAATTTTACCATCCGACATTTTACTTTTCCCCATTCCGGACCGTTTTTTTCCACCACCACCACCACCAACATCATCACCACCACCTTCATCACCACCACCACCACCACCGTTACCACTACCACCACCATCACCACCACTACCACCAACACCACCATCATCATCACCACCACCACCATCATCACCACCACCTTCACCACCACCACCATCATCACCACCACCTTCATCACCACCACCACCACCGTCACCACTACCACCATCACCACCACTACCACCAACACCACCATCATCATCACCACCACCACCACCACCACCACCACCATCACCACTACCACCATCACCACCACACCACCATCATCATCACCACCACCACCATCATCACCACCACCTTCATCACCACCACCACCACCACCACCACCATCACCACCAGCACCACCAACACCACCATCATCATCACCACCACCACCATCATCACCACCACCTTCATCACCACCACCACCACCACCATCACCACCAGCACCATCACCAGCATCATCATCACCACTATCACCATCACCACCACTACAGTTGTCGTGTGGTTGTGATAATTTTCTATCTTTATTATGTCATATTTATGTGCAACTAAAACACCAAAACACCAACTAGTGGTTGCAATGCGTCTGAGGCAGCCCTGTGCGTGTTACACACACACATTGACACTGACATTCAAGTTCAGTTTTTAGTAGGCAGTGTCCGCCCTGTGCCTATACTCACTAAACAACTCACTCGCTCACTCATTGTACAAATACTGTATAAACTTACCTTAACGTTACTGCAAGCATTTAATTTGGTGGTACACCCAGCCTAAATTTTGTACCTTGCCTCTTAAATAAATAAATAAATAAATAAATATCGGACAACCTCACACAAATCAATCTAGTCCCACAGTAAGCTCTAGTAGTAGGCTTGTGTCATGGACACTAGACGACGATAAACATACTTATATAGATAAATACATACTTAAATACAAATAACATCCATGACCCAGGCACAAATATTCGAGCTCATCACACAAATATTTGCCCTTGCCGGGATTCGAACCCAGGACCGCCGGCTCAGTAGGCAGTTGCTTAACCACTGCGCCAGCCGCGTCGCCTCTTGATCCATGTGCTTAAGCGGTATAGCAAAAATCATAACAAACTCATCCATCATTCTTAGTGAAATTACGATTGCGTGGCGTGTAGTTTCAAAGAGAGAGGTAACCAAAAACTGCGCCGCACCTGCGAGTAAAAAGACGGACAAGTGCACAAGCTAAAACCGTTTTTTTCATGCCATATCGACCATGAAAACTCGGACTGCCGGACAGTAAAATTCATTGTAGTGCACAATCGCCCCTACCGTTTTTTTCATGCCATAACGGACCGTAAAAAATCGGACTGACGGACAGTAAAATTCATTGTAGTGCACAATCGCCCTTTGTGTACATCAGTGACATTCACCGACTTTCAACGTCAGTTACCAAAAATTTGTCGTTGCCAGTAAAATTATGACGACGCGGTTGGCGCAGTGGTTAAGCAACTGCCTACTGAGCCGACGGTCCTGGGTTCGAATCCCGGCAAGAGCAAATATTTGTGTGATGAACTCGAATATTTGTGCCTGGGTCATGGATGTTATTTGTATTAAGTATGTATTTATCTATATAAGTATGTTTATCGTCGTCTAGTGTCCATAACACAAGCCTACTAGGGCTTACTGAGGGACTAGATTGATTTGTGTGAGGTTATCCGATATTTATTTATTTATTTAATTAGTACCACTTAAACCTGCAATATAGCGTGGGTTGAAAAACGCTCTTGGGCTGTATATAGATTTTTTTGTCGAGATTTTCGAATTTTATCAAAACAATGTAAAATTTGTGCTATAAGTTCTGCTATTTCAAAACAATCTGGCGAGGATACAGCTCACAGAAACACTAGTAAATCTATAGATATAGACTCGAAGGTCAGCTATGCTATAAGTCAGGTGCAATTTTAATTGGTAGGCTCAGAGGTCGAGGTCAAGACCACACAAATGCTTTAATGACATAAAAACAAATACCCAATCAATGAAATTAGTTATAAATAAAATAATTACGTAACTAAAGTAAACTAAAAAAGGTGTAAAAACTGTGCCCCCGTGGCATGGTCCCGAAGACGCTGGCAGCATTTCCTCGCCGAATAGCAAGCTAATGCGTTGTGCGAGGAAACTGCCAGATCTTCGTTCCCCAGTAGTTTCAAACAATCTTTTAGCGAGGTCTTTATAGAGTTCGTGGGCACTGGGACCCCACGGACCTAGTCTCGACCCCGAAAGGAATAAAATTATATTCGGGGCCGAGATCTCACAGATTAATATAATAGTTCTTCGAATCCTAGTTCAGTCGCGCGTCATATTTTGTCATGTAGAATGTCTTAGCTATCATTACTGTAAAATAAGTTATTATTTAATAAATATCTTACTTTTATGACAAAAGATTTAAGGTATCTAAAACATCAAAACTTTAACGTCAATCAAAGACGGAAATACACGTTGAATCCGCATCAAAAACTGGTCAGCAATTCTGCCGTGCTAAGGTAAAAGGCGATTTTTTGCTATATATACATACAATAAGGTCGCCTTTTAGCTTACTGCTTAGCACGGCAGAATGGAAATCCGCCATCATCTGACGTCAAACGTGAAGGTTAGCTGGACATTCGCTGTTACAACTGGTAGGCTCAACGCCTTCAAAGGTCATGGTTACTACTATGAACAGACTGTGCCCCTACCATGAGTTAATGTGACCGTACTCGCTAGCGACAGCGTAAACGGTTCTTATGGAGAATTATACAGCCTCTAACGACTTTGTAGAACTACAATTGACAACATTTCATATTTCTAACAGGTGGATTAATCGATAGAGAACTTTGTATCGTGTACACCCTAAAAAAAATATTGTTTTTTTTTGTATGTAAAGAAATATAAGAAAATATATAAAATAACCGAAATTTACGACAACTAGAGTCTGGCTAGACAAATAATGTTGACAGATATTTACTTGTGGTATCACTAATTGTCTATGATTTAAACAATTTAGTAGGTGGGTCCTCTATGAATAATTTTGATCTTTAATGTACTTAGTTCTAACTTTCCGATTGAGTTGAAATTTGGCATAGTTCTTATGTATTTTTTTGATGATGGATTAATATTATGTTATGGTACTATCGAGCTAGGTCTTATTTATTACACTACATTTAATTTTTCGCCTTGTATATAGTTAGAAAGTGTAAACATATGTGTTTGTCGTTGACTGTAGTGTACATAGTGGTAGAAATTATGTCAGCTGACCATGAGTGCACGTCAACATATATTTAACTTATTTCCATAGGTACCTTACGTGTGCATAGAAAATCAAAAATATTATCTAGTATCAAAACTATAATTCCTACTACACAAAGTATGACCAAACGCAGTTTTTTTTAATTTCTCGCCAAAACTTTGAAAAATATTTTATTAGCCAGACTATATGCCTGCGTAGAGTTGTAGTCTTCGAAATATCCGCAAAAATTTTTACAGTAATGTCAACCTCAACGTCATTCGTTTTTTTTTTAATTAAGTAGACACCAGACTAAAGTAACCTCTCCATTAGGTCATAGTTTTGAAGTTATTACATTTTAGAATGAGTAGATTTTAATAAATTAATAATAAAATAATTCGTAATCTTAGGAAGAATATAAAAACAGTGATTGTGTTCTCTTTCTAAGCTGAATACGGAAAAGTAATAAAATTGTAGTCTTAAAAATATAAAATCTTGTTAATTTTCTGTACAAAGTGTTTACGCAGTCGCTAACGAGTACGGTCACTGTAAACTCGTGGTAAGGGCATTGACAGAGAACTTAATGGCACGAATTAATTTTGCTCATTATTTATCGATATTGTTTGCTTTTTTTAGCGTAGTGGGTTAAGTTTAAAGGAAGGTAGGTACTAGCAGATTGTATCTTACGACCGACGAGCGAAGCTTGGCCAAAAATCTTTCGCATGTCCTGATTTCCGTTTGTCCGGATTTCCGGCTGTTTTTCCCTAAAGGTCGCATTTATCAAAGCGAGGTTTTTTTAGCCAATTCAGTTTTTAGATTATTTTCAAAATGGCGGAGATTTGGGGGTTGCAAACATAAAAAGATCTGCAGCTGACAAAGCAACTATGTAGTTATGTTAGTTTCTAAAACTATGTTCAACAGTGTCCAGAAATATGATATGTTTGTAACATAACGCCGAACTAGATGACAAGCGAACGTTAGCAGCTTGCGAATACCTTTAGACATTGTATTCGGGACATTGACCCTAATCTACTTATTGAAAATTTCCAACTGAATTAATTAATAGTAATGAAGTCTGGCTAATGAAATATTATTCAAAGTTTGGGCGGGAAATTCAAAAAAAGCTGCGGCTGGTCACACTTTGTGTAGTAGGAATTATAGTTTTGATACTAGAAAACATTTTTGATTTTCTTTGCACTCGCAAGGCGTAATAATTTAAATATATGTTGACGTGCACTCATAGTCAGCTCACATAATTTCTACCACTCTGCACTATAATTATACAGTACAATCAACGACGAACACATATGTTTACACTTTCTAACCATATACAAGGCGAAAAATTTAATTATATCACAGTTTATGAGATGCAGCCTGGTGACAGACGGACAGAGAGACGAACGGACATCGCAGTCCTAGTAATAGCTTCCTGATTTTTACCCTTTGGGTACGGAACCCCGTAGTTGAATCCCCCACGCCGAAATAGCTGAAAAGATTTTAAATATTTCCGCCTCATGAACTATTTATTCGCCAAATCTTTGACCCGATCTTTTAATAATTTAAAAACGGTGGATCCAGTTATGTAAATAACGTCAGTCGACTCGTTTTGGCTAACTTGTATTCGTGGACAGCATGCGAGATTTTGCACAAACAACGTCCATACAGATTGATGAAGATTAGGATAGTTTTATCGACTTAAGAGGCATTATCCCCTTAAATGTTTCCCTTATATAACAATAAATAGCAATATCAACGTTCTGTTCAATATTTGCGTAATCTGTATTCGTTTATTCGTTTGTATATATTTCCCGTTGAGGTGTGCAATAAAGAATATTCTATTATACCTATTCTACTAGCGAGCCGCCCCGGCTTCACACGGGTGCAATGCTAATAAATTATACATCTATTATACCTACATATAAACCTTCCTCTTGAATCACTAAAAAAAACCCGGCGACTTTGTTTTATACCAGATACTATGTAGTGATGTAGTGATGTAGTGATTCTATTCTCCCAAGGTCTATAGCTCATAGAGACACTAGAATAAAAACTTATAAGAATGTGGAATACAAAACCTTCAATCGATTAAAAGTTCAACAATACAACATACATAAGTATTCACATTGATCGCGATCCTTAAGGCGACTCCTAATCCCAACGTCCTTGAGGATCTGGGCGGAGCCTAACGTTATTCCCCCCGCCGACCGTGCGCCCCCGGAACATTACTTCGTTCATAATCTCGTTGAGTGGCGTCCAAGCAGCTTCATACACTCGCATAGTCCGAGCGAGAGTTGAAGATGAATAAACCTTATAATATTTAAAGGCATTGAAAAATCTCGAAGTAAAATAAATCATTTAAACAATGATATAATTATTGCGGATTACTAAATATCTATTTACCCGCTACAGTAGAATATTAAAAATAAAATGCGTTAAAGCTATTTTCCAAAAAAATAAGTGAAATTGGCCATTTGGAAGTCTCGCATCGAAAAATACTTTTTAGTTTCTTTTGTATGTGTAGGTACCTACCAAAAATAGTTAAAATGCCGACAAGATTCTTGATTATACGTGTAAAATCATGCAGAAATAAAAAATACCGTTTTCTAATAAATAAATCATATCGTGACCCAGCGGATGAACCGATATTTTAACATAAGTAGTAGTGGAGGTACAGCTTTATCCCCCGGGTCATGCTGCTCTAATGAAAAGATAAACTATAAATAATAGAGCGACAAACTCAACTTTACCGTTGGAAAACGGATTTACGTCCTTTACCTACTTATAAACAGTGATAGTTTTTTATGACTACATTAGTAATGTTCTCAGATTTTCCCCTATACTTGTTGATATTGACGATATTTTACTAGACGAATTTTTTGGCTAATTTCAATGTTCAAGGTCAATGGATACCCTATAAATGTTAATTTACTTGAGTGTCAAAATATGCCGATGCTGGAAAGGAGAACTTATCTAAGCGACATTTTTGGGGATATTGAGTTATACACACTGTTGGGATCGGCAGATTTTTCTGCATCGAATGGGTTGGGTCTCGTATACATCTGTCTGACGACTTTTGTGTCGCTTATCCCGTCGGTGATTTAGAGAATCTCTACTTTTTTTTCTACTAAACGACTTGATTTTTGCGTTTTTTTTAGCAAAATGGAGATAACATAAAAAGTTTTTTGCATAATAATGAACCTTAGAGCTTTTTTACTTATTTGTCAAAACAGATCAAACAACTTGGATAATTTTCTTTATTGCAACTAACCTTGCACTTGTTGGTTAACTGTTTTTATCTGATCGTAAAATATATTTTAATGTCGTTTGAGGCATTTTACCTATGTCTTTATGATAAAATTAACATAAAGGTAAATTATGAAAGAAAAATTGAATGTGATCCACTGCAATGTAAGCAGGACTCGAACCTGCGACCCTAAGTTTCCGGCGTAGTGCTCTACCAACTGAGCTATCATATCGTTACGTCAATCACACTAAATCTTTGATTCCATAATTCTTCGCTACTGGAGCTCCCTCTGTGTCATGTCATGTGTGTTTAAAATGCTTATGCGCATTAGCCAAAAAGTAAAAATGTGGTATTTCCACATTATTAAACAGAATCGATATAAGATTCTATAAAAAAAATAACATAGTTAGATAAATTACCTGATTGTCTATCTTAACTATCTTAACTATTGGCGTTTATCCAAATTTACCTGCTTTGATACTATGAAACCATTGTCGCTTATCCTTTTTTACCTAATATGACTTTGATCGACTACTGTCGCTTATCTTGAATTGCTTGAATGACAATTGAGTCGTATTTGTCGCATAGAATGTACTAAAAAACAAATATTTTCGTTAAATTCGTAGTTAGACAAATTTACCGGTTCTGTTTTATAAAATATCACACATTTAGTAGTAATTCAATATATTTATAAAGGCCGTTAGGCCCATCTGCGGCGTAAATCTGTGTCTGTGGCGCTAAGGCATTACTTTGGACTCGCTTGATGGACCCAAACGCCATCTCACTCAAACAGTGTCTTACGAGACGTCACTTATACCACACAGAGTTGTAGGTAGTTTTGTTATTCTTGTTAGGATAGGATATTATCTCATTGCAATTGTAAAACTTGAAATTTCACGTAGTTCGTGATTTAAAATTCCTTAATGAGTACCGAGTGACTGCAGTCTTGAGAACTCTTGTGCTGTTCTCATTAGTCATAGCTATCGTTTGCTACCATACATTGGTCTAGAACTACTGGAAATCTTTCAGCAGATCACACATAAAAATTTATAAAATTGAAATTTCACGTGATATCTGATGAATAAATCTTTAATTCCTAAAGCAGTTTTTTTTGTATTTGCGTAGTTGGACCATAAGTTTTTGTCTTAGAGAACTTTAAATGTCACTTCATTAATTTTAATGTTTGAAAATAAATATTTTTCTCTAATTAAAACATTAATCGTGAGGTTTTATTGTACGATAAATAGCTTTTCATGTCTGAAATATTTCCTACAAAGGCGATTAGATAATTTTTCTTGATTTATTTCATGCTAATTTATGCACATTTATATATTTACCTGACTATAAAATGAGCATGCACATATATATTGTTAACTGTGTTGATTGTTGTGTAATAGATTATACTATTTTACCTGACTAATTTCTCGGGAAACGTGTCGTTTAGATAATTTTACCTAATTCTATTTTGACGGCCATTTTGCGTAAGCGACGCTAAATCCTAAAATATTCCATTAACAGACAAAATAACAAAAGCGACATGTAGAGAACATGATGTTGTTTATAATTATAAATGCTTCATTTAAAAAGTAGGTCCACAGAATATTTAAAACTTTTTTTTTTTTTTTTAAAGTTCGTAGTTTTTTAGATGTCCTGTAAAGTTAGCTCCGTGTCTCTTGGATAATTTTCCTTTCCAGCGTAGATACGTTTTTTTTGCGGCATAAAGAGCCGTATCTTTTTTTTACGTTTACTTAGAAGTTCCGAATTTTATTGGGTGGGTGTAGATTTCTTGATCTGCAGATCGGTTGACATGTGGCAAACGTGTCAGCCCTACTTTAATTTAGCGGTTGTCTGAGTTACGTAAGCTATTTGGGTTTTGGCGTTCCTTCCGCGATCGATTAATTTGATCCAAGATCGTTTCATTGCCCTCTGGCAAACTTAGAGAGAAAAATTCTGAGCATTAGTCAAAAATCAAGTCTGGGCATTACGATGAGTCTAAATAAAGTTATATATTTTTTCATTAATTCAACTGTAATCCGATCATTAATATATGGCTTTTAAACGATATGTAATAAAAATCAGGTTTTTATTTTATAAACGGTAAACAATTGGAACAGAACTTATGGCCAGGCTAGGTATGTCTAGCTAGGCCCGGCGGATATGTCAATAATTACTAACGCTCATTTAGATTTAAATATGAAGTGGGAAATTTATTGATGCAAATATGTATTCTGACTATATTTACATAAATAAGCCCTCATGCCCAGATTGTCACTTGCCTTCTTGAACTAGAAAATTATTGTAATTTTTGATAATGTATTTTTATACCATATGTCATGTACTGTACTAGTGACGCAACGAATGTGAATACTTACAATAAATATTCGTATTCGTAAATTAGCGTTTTACCGAATATTACAATGGTATTCATTAATACTTGTTCTGCATTACGATATTCATATCTCTTAGGGTTGAATTAATAAAGATCATTAGACGTTATCATACTTAAATATCTGTATTATCAGAATTTTTTACTAACCGAAATACCTACGGTACTATATTACACAGAGAAGGGCCCTAAAACCCACACCAAAAGTGTTATTTTCTGGGAATCCTGTCTGGTGTGGGCCCATGACTGAGAATATCTAAGTATCCAAATGTGTCCGGGAATGCTAAGCTATGACATTTTTTTTATAAGTATTTAAAATTAATAGATACCTAAATTCGAAAAAAAACAGTTACATTTAATTCTATATGAAAATGAGTGCTTTTTAACCGACTTCAAAAAAAGGAGGGGGTTCTCAGTTCGGTTGTATGTTTTTTTTTTTTTTTTTTTTTTTTTTTTTTTTTTTTTTTTTTTTTTTTTTTTAATGTTTGTTACCTCATAACTCCGTCATTTATGAGTCGATTTGGAAAATTCTTTTTAGGTTCATGAATAGACATCTCAAGGTTGGTCCCATAAAATTTTGGTGAAGATCGGATGACGAGATCCATGAGGAATCGAAGGAATTCCTGAAATTTTATAGGCACTCATAATATTTTTCATGTATTTTCTAAAACTATTTAAGTATTTGCATATGGTAGTCATCATCTTCTCATGCTGAACTGATGATGGAAGGTACAACTCCTTAACAGTTAGGAGTTAGGAGATATTTCAAACGAGATGCATGCCTTCAAGACCTCCCTGATCACCCCGCCCGCCATAAGTATTTTATATGAATCACTAAAAAGCGAAAAAAAAAAATTTTTAACAAAAAAAGAACCGACTTCAGTAAAACTAAAAAGCCGAAAATAACCCGTTCAAGTACAGATTACATTTGACTCACCCTTTGAAGTCGGTGCCAAACCTCACGTAAACTTTAATATATAAATATAATAACTGAGTGGTTTGGGATCGATTTCAAAGGGTGAGTCAAATGTAATCTGTACTTGAACGGGTTATTTTCGGCTTTTTAGTTTTACTGAAGTCGGTTCTTTTTTTTGATAAAATTTTTTTTTTTGTTATGTCGCATAGCGTAGTCGTAAAAAACGAACTACACTCTCTTAAAATACACTTCAAACGCACGAAGACAGATCGAACCTCCGCGGTATCCGGTACTATAACAATTTTCCGTAACTAGATGGATCGCGAGAGCAAGTGACACAGCCTTCCCCTTCGACGGTTAGATTTACACTGAGCTCGCAGCCCGGGCACGGCCGCGCTCGCGGAAATTCAGTTTTTTTGATGCTTTATTAGACCGAATTTTCATTTTACAAACTTTTAAACAATACGATTAAAGATCAATGAATTGTCAATATTCTTGCGAAAGAGCCGTGTAAATATCATTTGTAGTTTAGAAGCCTTAGGGAATTGAAAATTGAAAACGACCCTATTTCAACATTATTTTTTCCATAGTAATTATTGCTTTAAAAAAAAATCCAACTATAATTTTTTAGAAGAAATAGTCAAAAATAACATATATTTTTTTCAGATTTTTCCGTTGGCTAGATTACGAGCCTTAGGACTTTAAAAATCACCATTCCACGTACGGAGTCGCCTTAAGTATAACAATCGACACCTAAGGTTCAATTCATTTAAAAGTCAAATCGAAATGCATGTATGAATACAACCCATTTTCAACGCAAAATGCATTAACTCTGTATCCGAAGTCAGTCAAATTTATGCCATATACGTACATCATTGAATTTAACAAACCTGACATAGTATTTCTCTGTATTTGACGTAAAATTGTAGTAAACAATGTTACAAATGCGGGTGGTGAAATTTGGAACCAAACATTTTCAATATAAATGTTTATAGTTCGTTAGACGGTGCCGCTATTTGTAAGTGAATGGTTAAGTTTGTAATTGATGTTTCCTTATATATGAAAAAACCAAAAACAACATTTTTCAATGTCGACTACGAGTGTGACCTTTGATATATAACTAAATATACCTACATCAGGTTGATTGTTTGATTCGTTGTTATAGTCTTTTAATAAAACTAAAAAGCCAAAAAAAATAACTCGTTCAAGTACAGATTACATTTGACTCACCCTTCGAAGTCGATCCCAAACCACTCAGTTCTTATATTTATATATTATAGTTTACGTGAGGTTTGGCACCGACTTCGAAGGGTGAGTCAAATGTAATCTGTACTTGAACGGGTTATTTTTTTGGCTTTTTAGTTTTACTGAAGTCGGTTCTATTTTTTGTTAAAATTTTTTTTTTTTGCTTTTTAGTGATTCATATAAAAGTTCTAGTGGCCATCTGTGGTGTTCATCATGAGTTTCCTTACACCAAATCCTATTTACTGAATGTAAATTCTTGACTTTATCAATAAATTACCGAAAGCGCCGTACATGTCCCTATAACATTTGAAGAGTTCCCTCGATTTCTCCAAGATTCCATCATCAGATCCCGACTTAGAGCCAACGGGACCAACTCGGAGTTATACCCTTTCCGTTAAAAAAAATAAATTGAAAATCGGTTCACGCGGTTCTCGGAGATATCGAGTAACATACATACAAAAAAATGAAAAAATAGTTCGAATTGAGAACCTCCTCCTTTTTTGAAGTCGGTAAAAAAAATTATAAACCGGCCATGTGCCAGTCGGATCCTTGCACGAAGGGTTCCGTAACAATACAGCGCAAAAAATACGTTCTTTGTATGGGCCCCCTTTAATTTTTACTTATTTTTAGGGTTCCGTACCTCAATCGGAAAAACGGAACCCCGCGCGGCGAACGATGATCCCTATGACACCTGTCATCTCAGTACATTTTTCCGATTATAGGATATAAAATGTACCGAGATGACAGGTGTCATAGGACTCATCGTTCGCCGCGCGGGGTATAAATATCAAAATGTTTCGCAATACATTGCTTCCTTGAATAAACTTCATTTATCAGGTTGACATTATAAATTAGTTATTTTTAAAAGTTGTTTAATAAATGTTGTTCGGTTTGAGGGGTGGTATCTATGTTTTAATTTATTGCTCCTGTTACAGGACCCACCTGGCCAGTTAGTATATTTAAGTCTTCAAGTAGCTATTTGAATTTCTTATTTTGTATACCTATGTGTACAAAATAAGAAATTCAAATAGCTACTTGAAGACTTAAATATACTAACTGGTAAATAACTTACATTGCAACTGTTGCAGCTATGCCCTACTTAGCAATATTTATCGAACCATCTCACAGTTATCTTTAATCCGTTGCACCAACGAAGTGATTTATTAACGAGACCTTGTGCAACAAACTGTTAAGACAGATAAAGTAACTGATCGCATAAAATTTTGTATTTATATTTATTCTCGTATCAATATTCTTAAAAACCGACCAAGTCCGAGTCGGGCTCGCGCACAGAGGGTTCCGTACAAACACTTCCCATCTTAACTGGCTGGATTAAGTTAGGTAAGTTGGCACCTGATATGTATGGCGCCGCATACAAATGAGGTGCAAAGTTAAGGCTTCTGTTTATAGTATTTGTTGTTATAGTGGCAACAGAAATCCATCATCTGTGAAAATTTCAACTGTCCAGCTATCACGGTTCATGAGATACAGCTTGGTGACAGACGGACAGACAGACAGATAGACGGACAGCGGAGTCTAAGTAATAGGGTGCCGTTATTTACCCTTTGGGTACGGAACCCTAATAAAGGTACATATCGCCTGGTGGTGTAATAAAATTTCTGGCACCAAAACTCACTTCAAATTTGTCATTACTCTTCAAAACGTCGTCTCTAGTTTGTATATTGATACCGAGATACGAGCTTTGATTTAAGTTAGTATTTGTTACTGAGTTTTGGTTGTCAACAGACGATTATATTTGTTGCCGTTTTGGTTGCTTTAGCATTTAGTCCCGTAAATAAGAAGGGCTAATCCGACAACTCCGAATAGTACCGTCCCTCTCGATCTCCTGTCAAAGTATATTTGAGTGGGTGGGATGGCACTATATGACGGTCGAATTGACAAGTTTTTTTTCAAACTTCACTTCATTATTTGCAAAAATGCTATGCATGCAATGCTATAAATGCTAAAGCATTTTTAGCTTGCACATGAGTGTGTAACACAAATAATGAAGTGAAGTTTGAAAAAATACTTGCCAATTCGACCGTCATAATAGTGCCGTCCGAGATATCGTACCGTATCGAGAGGGACGCGGTACTATTCGGAGTCGTTGGAGTAGCCCTTCTTATTTACGGAACCGGTGACGTCACTACCATGAGAAAAAATGGCGGACAGCGGTTTAAGAATTTCAAAATACAGAAGAAAAACCATATCTTGAACTTATACTTTTATGAACTGAAAAAATATTTTTTTTTCATTTCATTTATTGCAATACTATGGTTATAATTACAAGATGTTAAAAGATGTTAGGATTAGATATTTTGTTTTTTTTTAGGTTTCCTCTGCTGAATACTATACGAAATAAACATTTTAATACAAATTAACATGAGTCAACTAGCCTATATTGATTTATTTTTTTAAGTCTTGTAGAAGTTTTCAGAAATTTCCTGAAATATTCTCAGCCTTTTTGGAATTTTCCGCAACTTGCCATAGACACAAATGTTTTGTATAAAAACTGCATGGTGTGATTTGATTTTGCTTTGCGTGTGTCAAGTTTTTGCTTTAAAAGCGTTTTTTTTGGTCGTGTTTAGTTTTACAGTTACATCGGATGGATTAGGTAAGTGTTTTTGTGTGTTTGATAAAGGCTTTGGTGAGTTTTTTTGTGAGGTTTTTATTGGTGAAGGTATTTGAGACATATAAATACAATTAAATTCAACAATTATCTTACAATTATTAATCTAACTTCTAAACCGGGGGAATATGTTGGCCCGCAGGTTTGCACGATGTACGAAAGAGGTAAAAATAACTTTGTTTAGGGCATATTGCCAATCCTTCTACTCGTGCGGCCTGTGGTTAAACTATACTCAAAGGACAATCAACGCCTTACGCGTTCAGTATAATAACACGCTTAGGATGCTGCTGGGTTTTCCTAAATACTGCAGTGCCTCTGGCATGTTCGCGGAAACGCGTATTGACGGTTTTCATGCCATTATGAGGAAAAGAACCGCCTCCATAATGCGTCGCGTAAGGGACAGCTCCAACAGCATCCTAGGTGTGATGGCGAGTAGGTTAGATTGCCCCATAATGAGGCACTGGGCGAGCCTCCACGTTGGACAAATGCCTTAGGTGTAAATTAATGACTTAGAGGGTGTTTAATGTATTCTAATTTTAATTTTGTTAATTGTTTTGCCTATTTAATTTTATTCCATTTTATATTCAGTATTGTTATTTAATTAATTTATTTCTAAATGATGTTTTATAATCTATATTTTATTTTTGATTTTTGATTTTTGATTATTTTTAATAATGTTGACATTCCCTATCAAAATTAATTAGTTTTATTTGTCCAGCGTGTGTGTATATGTAATTTGTTTCTAAAATGCCTATTAACATTTAATATTTAAGCCTAATTTAATTACTAACAAAAAATATGGATCGTTGTTATCTGAAATAAATGACTATTATTATTATTATTATTAAACCTAAGTATTTAAAGCGGTTCCTACTATAATGTTTTTTTTTTAATTAACTTTTTGCTTTGAACATGTCCAAATTAGAAAGCGAAATTGAAAAGACAGACAACGACATCTATCGAAGAATTGTTCGGACCAAAAATTATAATTTAAATTAATTGTTTTTTTTTTGTTTTCTGCTTCTTCGCAGAATTATCTTTCGCCCAATTTTCACTTCGCAGAATTTTTATTCCGTTGTAGTCTTACATTTTCGTGATTCTTGCAAATATCATTTGATTAGATTAGGTTAGGTTTGTTTTATAACTTATAACAATCCCAAATAGTTAATGTTTTCAGAGATAAAATCTTTTTACTAAAGCCTGACCAGAAATATATGAGGATGCGCCATATTGCGGAATTTCACTGGAACTAATTTCTTACACTGGCAATGATTTTATGATGATTTGTCAACAATGTTAATGTCAATCGTGTTGGTTTCTTTAAAATACAAATGTTTAAAATTATCCAAACTTAATGTCGAAAACCATTCACAGTCGTAAACGTAATATTATAAATACGAGTAAAGTGTACACGTGTTTACTAAACGAAAAACATCTAGGAAAAGAGTGCATTCCATTTAATGATATTACGAGGTTAACATAGTGGAACTGACAGGTATTTAAACTAATGTCATTATAGTGCGGTTGCGATTGGTTGCAAAATTGTTGCCATATAAATCTTATAAATAGCGCCCTCTTGACTATCCTCATATATTTCTGGTTAGGCTTTAAATGATACTTCTGCGAAATGAAACATTTGATAAAAAATAATTCTTCGAAAAGACAGAGAACCATTTTTTTGTTACCTCTATAATCCATATGCAAGAAAGACAAAGGTTAGGAAGATTAGTATCAAAATCAGTCTACATATTTTTAAAGAATAGTGTGTTAATTTGTACCTATTTCATTTTTCAGATGGACGTATCAGTTTGAAGGCGAGCAGAGTAGTGGAGAAAGTGGTTCTTTAGAGTTCTCGATAGTTTATTTATTGTTTCTCATAGTTCTTTTATCATTTCATTGTTTTAATCTTATTAAATCTGCATATTCATTCAATTTTTTTTCTCTATTATGTTACCTTCAATTTGCGTAGGTCATGGAATATTAATTTTTTCGAAATGTTTAAAGAAAATTGTGACAGAAAGCTATTTTTGTGTAACATTAATTTATTTTAGTCACCTTAGGCTGTAAGTGGGATTTTCTGCCCGATACGCGGTCTCTAATCTCACTTTCTCGCCAAGGCAAGACGTATAAACTTTAGACAAGCCACAGGCGGTAATTCGTAAAGCCCCAAGATCGCATATTTGTGGATCGCATATTTACTTATTTATTATAACACTCGCTATGTAGGACATTCATTAATTCACCGCCCTAGGATGCAATGTACAATTATGATTTTATTTCTAGTGATTTGTATAAAATCGTGTATACTACGGTTTCTAATTCAAGACAAAAAAAAAACACCACAAGGTTGCCACGACAATAAAATATTTTTACAATTGTAAAATCCTTTTTCTTTTTAAACACACGAAGATAATTTATTAATTTAACTCTATATGTTTTAACAAAATAATTAGATATATTAATTATTACAATAAATACGAGAGGAGATAATAAAAATTTAAACATCGGAGATTTTTGGTACAAAATCTGGTATTGTACTTGTAACACTGTCTTGAGGCATTCAAAACATTTGGTGCAATAATTTGCTAGCTAAGAAACAAACTACGATGTCATTTAAATTTTGACTATTTTGACAGTGACGTATCTGTCGTAGTTTTTTGGTCTTGAATTAGAAATCCGAGTTTAGTTTAACTCAAAATAAGTGTACATTAAAACCAAAACATATGTTTTGTTGTTATTTTTTGACAATTTGAATGTTATTCAGATTTAATAAATTTAAGTACTTCGATTTATTTATTTCCGGGGTGACTGTAAGCATAGTTTGTAAGTTTTAATAAAGATTTTATATAACTACGTATAGTGGTTTTACTTACAAAATAAGCCTTATTTACCCCGATGAGATAGCTCAGTTGGTAGAGCACTACGCCGGAAACCTAGGGTCGCAGGTTCGAGTCCTGGGGGCCTATGATGGTTGCGTTTATCACGTGATAAATAAGTGACAAAGCATCTGTCACTCACACTCGCAATATGTCAAAACGTGACGGATTCTTTATCACTTATTTATCGCGTGATAAAAGCAACCATCATAGGCCCCCTGCTTACATCACAGTGGATGACATTACATTTTTCTTTCATAATTTACCTTTGTGTCAATATTTAATAACAGTAATCTATGCTAGCGTCAAAGATTAAAGAAGCGAAAAATTTAAGCCGTGGGGACGTGGGTTCAAATCCTGCTCATACATTTTTTTAATTTTCGCTTCTATAGAAACATTTAGTATGCTAATACGCTAACAGACGCTTTATTAGTTTGAGTGAAGCACATCATTACTATTGATTTCTTAACATAATTTAAGACGACATCGTGCCGAACATAAAGACAATCTTTATGGTAGATGGCGCTACGATGCCGCCCTAAGACATGTATAAGTAGAAATGTAGCAACTGGTTGACAAATTCAATGCTTTGGCTAGTGGCTTTGTTAGCGTAATTGGTAATGCACCCGTCTAGCTCGGAAAGCCGCGGGGATGTGGGTTCAAATCCTGCTCAAAGCATACAATTTGTATATTTTTTGCTTTATAAACATTTAACAATAATTCTGCTCACTAACCTGAAACTGACACCACTGACACTAACCCCGGCCACACACAATCTGAATTCCGATCCGGTTCCCGTACGGAATGACGACAGAAAGTGTCTCTGTCTCTGTCATATGGCGATGTCTCGCTTGCTGATGTCATTCCGTTCTGAAACTAAAACCGGACCTGATTCCGGACTGTGTGTGGCCGCGATAATGTTTAAATTTTGGAATTGGAATGACCGATTGCCGAAATGGAGATAAATAGTGCAAAAGGATACAACTAAGTGTCAAGTATCCGAAAACGATGTCGAGATCGAGAACCTGTCCTCGCGAAAGTTGAGAGGCAAGGAAAGCTGACTTCTCCACCATGTCGGATAATGGCTAGGACAAGAGAGAAAGAGAGAGAGAGAGAGAGTGAGAAAGAGGGAGAGAAACAGAGGGAGGGAAATGATAGTCACAGTAATTAAAATGCTTCCATTTCTTGCGTCGCTGTGGGCCATACTATGTTTAGTGTTTACCTAAGTATAATTATCAAGTTACAATGCTTTAGGGAACGTGCATTGAAGGTGCTGCCAACTGGTGCCGCCAATCCAAATCTTTATCTTAATAAATAAATATTAAGGAACACTCCTACACAAATCGACCTAAACTAAGCAATGCTTGTACTATGGGCACTAGACGACAATATACTTAATATAATAAATACATAAATAGATAAGAAAACATACAAATATGCGAGTTCATCACAGAAATATTAACCCTTGTCGGAATTCGAACCCAGGACCGCTGTCTCAGCAGGCAGCTGCACTACTAACTGCGCCAACCGCATCGGCAAATTGACATTGACATTAATAGTGCTGGTTATAGTTCCCACACCTTCTTTCACACATTCATCGAAGGTGCTGCCAACTGGTGGCGCCAATTTGAATCTCTTATCATTACTTGCAATTTACATTTACAGTGGTGCCACCTATTGTATATTCCCTGTATCAAGTTATAATTTTGTACCTTTCGGCCATTAACCAAATTCAAAACATTATTTACCGAATGCCGCTCAATCCTTCGTTCTTCTTGCGAAATAAATACTCATGATCAGAAATTTAAGAGCTTAGCTCTTGTCGGTGGAGCAACTTCCATGTTTCTCTATCTTCAACTTTCTTTTTGATGTCCTGATACGACACGCCGTCTACTTTCTCCTTGATTTGGTCTATATAAGATCTCCTAGGTCTTCCTCTCTTCCTCCTTCTCTCAATCTTCCCTTCAATAATGGTTTTTATGTAATCGTCATGTCGTAGCAGGTGTCCAAACATCTTTCCCCTTCTGTTTTCAATGGTTTCTAACAACGACCTTTTCTGTTTTACTCTTATAAGCATTTCCTCATTCGTAACCTTTTCCGTCCAGCTTATCCTTTCCATTCGTCTCCAGCACCACATCTCGAATGCCTCCAACCGTTCTCTATCATACGCTGTGTCATTGTCCACGTTTCGCTTCCATAAAGGGCTATACTCCAGATGTACACTTTTATAAGCCTTTTACGGATTTGGCCCGATACCTATTCTTATTCGAAATAAATACTAGCCTATTGAAAAAAACTTGACCTTCATCACTGTGGATAGTTTTGGCTTTATTATCCAAAAAACTTGAATTTTGCGGGGTATTTAGTCCTGTTTCCTCTTTGTGTACATCAGTGACATCATAGAGTAAGGATAATATAAAATTATATGTTTGATCTATGGTGACATTCACTGACTTTCAACGTCAGTTACCAAAAATTTGTCGTTGCCAGTTAGATAAATTAGTACCACTAAAATCCGCACCATGGCGTGGGTTGTAAAGCCCCCAGTTGGGTGATACAATGCTATGCCTACAACACATTTCACTCTATATCTACAACCATCCGCCACTAGATGGCGGTAATATCAAAGACTGTAACGCTTTATTTTCTTGTTGCAGTGACCATAGAGAAACTCCTGCGGTCGTGTTCAGATGTGGAAACCATTTATGTACTAATCCGGAGCAAAAAAGGCAAAGATGCGCACACGAGGCTCAACGAGATTCTGGATGACTTTGTGAGTATCTCTACTAGCTTCTATAGACGCTCACTCACTTGTATACGAGAGTAAATCAATCGCTTTGTGTGGTCATGTTACAATTTAAACTCTCAAGTGAAACTCAGACATAAAAAAAACTATACTTAGGGTTTCTTTATTTATCGTATGTATGTGTTACTAATAGATTACATATAAAAAGAAAGACTAATAGTTAGGATTTGCCCTGTCACTTAGGGTGATTCTGGCGTGCCCACCCGCTCCGTCCCCTGTGTGTGTGTCTAATAAATGTCAAATCAACGGGCCATAATATGCTTTAAATTTGATACGGTTAAAGTCAACTAATTTTTTCATCAATTTCCCTGGCCCTACAATGATGACAACTTCATAAAGCCTATCTTTCACACGTTGCTTCTTGGTCCTTCCAGCTGTTTCACAAGGTCCACCAGTCAAATCCAAAGGCCATCTTCAAGGTCATCCCCATCGTTGGAGACATGGAGCTGCCGGGGCTTGGTATTAGCGAGGAAGACAGGAAAACACTCGTCAGTAAGGTATTAGAGGAAACATTTATTATTTGTGACAGTTGGCGGGGCACATATACGAGCATAACCGATGGCCGTTGGGGTAGAAAGGTTTTTGAGAGGCCGAAAGACGCAAGGGAAGGCTCCCAACAAGGTGAATCGACCTGGTTAGGATGGCCGACAGAAATTGGATGATGGCGGCGCAAGGCCGATCGTCGTGGAGAACTCTTGTCCAGCAGTGAACGTCTACCTGCGGATATGATAATGACGATGATGTTTTTTTAACCCCCGACGAAAAAAAGAGGGGTATAATCAATTTTAAATGTGTATTTACTACTAGCTGTGCCCCGCGGTGTTACCCGCTCATCCCACGGGAACACTAAATTTATTCGGATGAAAAGTATCCTATGTCCTTTCCCGGGTCTCAAACTATCTCCATTCCAAATTTCGTCTAAGTCGGTTCAGCGATTTAAGCGTGAAGAGGTAACAGACAGACAGACACACTTTTGCATTTATAATATTAGTATGGATTTGTGTATCTGTGTGTCTGTCTGTGTTATCGTAGCTCCTGAACAGATGGACCAATTTGAGTGTTTTTTATCGGCAGACTTCTCCGTCGAGATTGTTCTTAGCTATGCTTGGTGGCAATAGGGCCAGTTTTCAAGCTATTCAGCTTTAATTGGAACAAGTGACACGATCTCAGCCAATACTGAAGCTAGCAATTCCAAATTTTGTAGTTATGTTCAGTTTTAGTAGCATTTTCTATATCACTCATCGAGTGAGGGTCTAATGATGACCAGCTACTTGTGTGGGGGGTGTCTTAAATTTTTAATTTAGGTTATTTTATATTCGTTTGCTTACCAACATAATAATTATTTTTCTATTATTTTCAGGTGTCAATAATCATAAACGCAGCAGCCACTGTAAAGTTCGACGAGAAACTGTCAGTAGCTACCAACATCAACGTACGAGGGACGAGAGCGGTCCTCGCCCTCGCCAAGGAGTGCAAGAACTTGAAGGCTATGACGCACGTGTCTACGGCGTTTTCGAATACACACGTCAAGTACATTGAGGAGAAGTGAGTTGCTTTTGGCGCCATCTATCAATGATCATAATCATAATGTTATTAAAATCATAATCATAATCAATATTATTGCTTGAAATAATGATTACTTAGTTTTTAAATATAAATTACAGTACATTTTTTCACCTTGCAGGCATGCAATACACATAGTCAGCGTAACCACTAATAATATAAACCAATGATAATAATATCATGCATTACTTTCCACTATTCATTAAGTGTATAGAATGTAAAATTAGGTCGTTTAACCGCCATCTGATGCTATGTTAACTAAGTTTAATTGGATTTTAGCGCCATCTATCGATGCGATAAATGAACTAAGTTTTCGTTGATTTTAGCACCATCTATCGATGCTATAAATAAACTAAGTTTTCGACGATTTTAGCGCCATCTAGCGATGCTATAAATGAACTAAGTTTTCGTCGATTTCAGAGCCATCTATTGATGCTATAAATTAACTAAGTTTTAATTCATTTTAGCGCCATCTCTTATTGCTGTTCAGGAATTTAGGTTTATAAGCAACGTGCGCACTGAAAATACTACCTACTGGTACCGCCAATATTTATCAAAATTAACATTGACTTGCTTAGTGTTGCTGCATGTTCCCTATAACGTAGTATTTTAAATTTTCGCTATACTTATATCCAACTTATTTACATCTATTCTATTATTAATTCTAGATGTGTATCGAAAATCTGTTTTCTATGAAGAGGGATCATCAGTTCAGGAAAAAAAATGTAGCGTGATGCAGAATTGTCTCTGGTGTTGTATAGGCGCGCGGTGCCATGCCAGTCTGGCGCCATCTGTTGGTCATAATCTCCTTTGTCCTCGCATCACGCCGAAACGGCTGGTCGAATTACAGCTATTTTACGTACAGAGATAGCTGGACATCCAATGATGGTTATAGGATACTTTTTACGGGGTCGTTTTTGTCGCGACATTGCGGGCACCACCTAGTGCTGAATTAACCTTACCTTTGTATATTTTTCCAGGTTCTACGAGCCTCCGATGTCAGTAGAAGCGCTGGAAGCGGTCGCAGCCATTGATGAGAACCTCTTAGAAGACATTACTCCGAAGTAAGTAAAAAATAATTGCTTACCGAACGAGCGAAGCTTCTCACTCGTCACCCCGGAGTCCGGAATGACAGGCCGAGACTTTTGTCGTCATCACGCTATAATTAGATAAGATAAGATAAGATATTTATTGAATAATAACTTATTTTACAGTAATAATAACTATAGCCTTAGACATTCTACTTGGCAAAAAATTACATGCGCCTGAACTAAGATTCCCTGTGTTTCAGGCATAAAGAGGACTAACTTATTAACTATTTCTTAAATAAATAATCATAAACACATTAAACAATAATTTAGTTCTTATTTAAATACTTTGATAAATTATAGATCGGATACAAAAATATTTAGTTAGAATGAATACATGAAAATCAACTTAGAACAATCAGTAACTTCTCTGTATCTTCGTATGACATATTTTGTAGCGCTTCTTGGAGTGTTTTCTTACATTTCGCGTAGCTGAGCGGATATTATATCCAGCTTCGTACTAAGCCTACTGTCCAGGAGAGGACCCAGCGAAACAAAAAATCTAAAACAGAAGTGACTTCTTCGAATAGTTTTGTTCTTCGAATTGGTTGGTTGGTTCCTTCTATCCATTTCTGTGTGTATCATAATATTCCCCGATTCCCTAGTTATCTATATGAATCTCCTCAATTTTTGAGGGTTTAAAAGCAATAATTATGACAAAATAACATTTATTCAAAGAACATGACAATTGTAATGCATTTTTTTTTGTACGTGTGGCCGTCAACATTTTTTTTCCTTATAATTTTTGTTACCATAAAGCGGCAACGTGACGTAGAAAGGCTCAATTGCCGGAGTGCTAGAACTTATTTTCTTATACTATGCCACGGGCTAAGTTTCGTCCATGTGCGCATCTGTCACAATCACAACGTCAATGTCACAAGCAACACGTCTCTATGATTGGTTCGTAGACACGCACACATACAACCAAAACCGGCTTCATCTTTCGCAAATCTGTTGTATTGACACTCTCGTTCTAGGCGTGTTTATTGTATTATATTCATTCTTGTTTAGTGAAACATTTATTTAATCCTTAAATTTCTTTTCCCAGGATTCTAGGGAAATATCCCAACACATATTGCTTCACAAAAGCTATCGCTGAGGAGGCTGTTCGGAAATATGGAGAAGGAATGCCCATTTGTATCATCAGGCCTTCTATAGGTAAACTAATACAATAAATGTATAACTTTATCCAGTAATCTTATTAAAACTCGCTTGAGAGTAAACCGCTTAAATACATGTGTACATTTTACTACTGAGTTCATTATGAGATCAACTCAATAGTACCAAATTATTGTTTTCTCAGTTAAAAGTGAAGCTAATAAAAGTGTAATAAAAACCATTGTGTTTTCCAGTGGTATCGACGTACGAGGAGCCAGTGCGAGGATGGACCGACAGCGTGTACGGACCCACTGGACTTATGGTCGGAATCGGTTGTGGGGTACGTAAACTTTAACCTCATCACCAAGCCCGGACTTAAAGGGCCAGGGTCCCTAGGCATTTGCAGCCCCCTGCCCTTTCTCGAAACGTTTTTCAGCAAATTGTATAGTAGGTAGTATTTTAAGTGATAAATAAGGAGAACATAAGTATGGTGCAAGTCCTGCTTATGAGTATGGGGCTCCTAGACTGGCTGGGCCCCTAGGCCTGGGGCTTGTAGGCCTAGGGGTAGATACGGCACTGCTCATCACACTTTCCTATATCCCTAAAGTTAGGGTGATTACCAAAGTTGTTCTTCGCGGAAAAAAACTCGCGGCCTCAGCCTACTCTACTCAGCCTCAGTTACGTACCGATTTGTTGCTATTTGCGGGTGGATCTGGTTGCACAATTTCAAAATAGGAGAGCAGAAGAGTGCTTTAAGAAGTTCTCCTCACGGCATGCCCATAGCAGGCTTATCCTGTGATTTTCCCTGGGCTTCCATTGACGTAGACCTGGATGGAGTGTAGAGGAACGGACCGTGAGTCAACCAATCACAGTGCTTGAAATAACATTGGAACTGGATTGAATGCAAAGTACCAAAGGAGACATTCGCTTCTCCTTTCACAACAATCAAGTGAAACCGTAGTTATAAGAATATTAAAATAAATAAACTGGTTTTCTCACGTCGTAAAAGTCGAATATCCACTAGATTGCTTTTGGTAACTACGGCTACTTGTCACCGCTCTTATTTTATTATATAAATAGAGTTGAACTCAAAATTCGAAGCAATTGAGTGGATATCGCGGCAGTGGCCAACCGAACACTTCTGATGATGAATCGCGTACCGATTCGAAACATATGTCGACCGATATCGACTTCTACGACGTGAGTAAACGCGTTTATGTATTTTAATATGTCTGAGACTAAGGGTAGTTTTCTAAGAATGTTCCTGATGGTTCCAAGGTGCTCCGGACGATGTACATGGACGTGGATAAGCAAGCAGACATGGTGCCCGTGGACCTGGTGGTGAACGCGTTGCTGGCTACCACCTGGCACACCGCCATCAACTTCAAGGAGAAGTGAGTATACGGGAGTAGAAACGATCATTCATCACCAGCTCAAAAATACTTAGGCGGCGTACAATAATCCGAACGGCATTCACTTATAACTGTATAGCCCACAAAAAGTCCTTTATCAATTTTATCATCATAGTTACATATACTTAAAGGCTACATTGCTAGTAAAACTTATAATTGGGATAGGAAGCAGCATATATTGTGGCGTGAAGGGAACCTTAAAGGTCAAGCACGAGCACGCAACATCCACACCCATTCGCTCACATGTGGAATACTGTTCTGTGGAATCTGTAGGCTGGGGCGATACGACCTTCAAAACTTCAAAAAAAGAGCGTATACTCCCACTTGTGCGGCCGGAAACGCACTTGTGACTCCTCTGGTGTTGCAGGTGTCTATGGGAGATGGTAATCGCTTTCCATCAGGCGATCCGTTTGCTCGTTTGTCCCCTATGACATAAAAAAACGCAAGAACTTCATGGGTTTTTCTAGCTGAGTAAATTTTTCGTCTGCTATCACTATCAATGATATGGTCAAAAAGAAATTGTGAATTGAAATGTTGAACTTAAGACTATATTAATATTATGTTTATCTATTTCAGCCAAACTTCAGACATCCCTATCTATAACTTTGTGTCTGGAGCCCAAAACCCGCTCAAGTGGGGCACCTTCATCGAAATGAACCAGAAGTACGGAATCGACAAGCCCACCACTAAAGCCGTTTGGTAAGTCATCCATGATAGCCTAATACCGTGAATTACCAAGAAGAATTCCTTCATCTGCCGAACTTTAAAAAAAAAAAACTTTGCCGGCACATGTGTTCCTCCTTCTTACAACATGGGGCCCTTCAAACGAAGCGTGAAGAAGCATCTCTCGGGCCAGCATGGCAGTGTCAACTGACAAGGCACCGTTGGTTTCTTGTCAGTTGCCATTGCGACTTGGGCTCCCCTTTTTACTTATCATCAGGCGAAGAGGAGCCACTATGTTGTGATGCTATAAAAAAAATACGGTGTTTGACTATAGTAAAAATAAATTATAACATTGAAACTACTAAACACACTTTCATAAATACACCATGGTTCCAAATAAACTATTTTTAAACTTTAAGACATTATACTATTTTCAATTGACAACATTTCATATTTCTAACAGGTGGAAATTAACACACATTTTTTATTATTTTCATTTACATTGAAAATGCTGTCGATTCTGAGTAGGATGAACCCAAAAACGTTAAGTACTGGAAGAAAAAAAGATTCGCGTTTGTTTTTTCCCCACTTTCTGTACACTAGTCAATCAAGTAAATAAATGATTTGTGATATTAACAATATTAAAATGCGGATTGTAATTTATTTTCAGGTACTATGGTCTTACTCCTACTGGCAACTACTACATGTTCCTCTTCCTCAACTTCTTCCTACATTTCCTGCCCGCCATGCTAATAGACTCCTACTGCGCGATTGTGGGAAAGAAACGAGTGTAAGTAGCACTTTCTATACTACTGGTATAGTAGCACTTCTATACTACTATAGTGGCTCTGCGAGCTGTAGAAGCGAGGTTCCGTACCCAAAGGGTAAAAAACGGGACCCTATTACTTAAGACTCGGCTCTCCGTCCGTCCGTCTGTCGCCAGGCTGTATCTCATGAACCGTGATTAGACAGTTGAAATTTTCACAGTATTTCTGTTGCTGCTATAACATAAAATTATACTAAAGAACAGAATAAAACAAATATTTAAGTGGGGCTCATAGGAGCCCCACTTAAATATTTTGTTTTATTTGTTGCATGGGCAACAAACGTGATCGGTTGCGTTAATTTGCACCTAGCTATTTTGTATGCACCATACATACCAGTTGCAAACTTAACTCGGCCAGTTAAGATGGGAACTGTTTGTACGGAACCCTCGGTGCGTGAGTCTGACTACCATTTGGCCGGTTTTTTATCTTTTTCGTTTTAAACCTACTCACACTTATTATCAAAATTTCATGAGAATCGCTTGAAAAATGCGAACTCTAGGCGAGAAGAACCGGAAAGCATCTAAACATCCAAGCATTTGGATATACGAAAGAATTTTGAGCTAAAGATGACACGCTGGATTTAACACGCTGGAACGGTCATTCAGAAGTACCAGGTTCAATTCCCAGTCTCTTCCACCAGGTTACGCATTTAATTATTTATTTGAGCTTTGATCTTTGTATCAATGGTATGATATAAAATTGTGGTGTGTACCCACATAAAAAAATGGGACATTAACATGTTTCATTTTGTTTTAGGATGTTAAAATTCTACAACAAAGTGATGCGGCTAGCCAATATCCTGTTCTATTTCTCCACGCAAGAGTGGCACTTCTCAGACCTCACCGTGAGGGGCATGTGGGGCGCCTTGGACCCCGCGGACCGGGTCGTGTTCCCGTTCAACATGGCGGAGATGTCGTGGGACTACCATGCTGAGACTTTCATTGTTGGTGAGTAGATGAAAGAAGCTATTAAAGAACGTGCCCGGTGGTGGCTTAGAGGTGTTGAAGGCATTCATAAGCTAGAGTCGCGTCTTCCTATCCTTCACCTCTAGCATAAATGTCATACGCGACTATTCCTCGTGATAGATAATTTCCCGTGTCTTTCTGTACAGTACTGTGAGAGAGTGATGGGTGACGGTAAGTCGCGAAGCAAAGTAGTGCTAGACGGGCTGTACTACTCTTTTAACCAATCTCCAGCACAATTCGACGGTTCGCAACTCGCTCTCAACGCGCTGCTTTGAGCCTCCTTACTCTTCGTCTAGTTAGTGACGCCCATAGAGTATATTGAATGTTTTATAATAGAGTCATCAGTCAACGATTTCGATTGCAGCGCCACCGGCGTTAAGTGGCCAAAACTATACACGACGTGCGACTGTAGCTACATAGCAGTTCTCCTTGTTCACTTATTATTTTTATAACGCCATATTGAATTCTTTTCATGTAAAAGATTAATAATATGGCTTTATAATTTACAAAATACGAGAGAAAACTAAATTAAAAGACAATTTTAGATTTATGCAGTAGATTTATTCCTTTTTACAAAGTAGTAACGTGCTTTCACTTCCATATGATCTGGTATATAGGTAGTATAAAATCTGTCTGCTTCCGTGTCTTGGTTCAAGTAAAAATGGGTTATGACGTTATTCGAACCTGTAAAGATATCAAAGATATAAAATGACGTAGTTTAGGCTCATAATAATAGCATAAAAGTCATCTTAAAAGAGAAATAAAAACACGAACATTTTAGATTTCTGTTTAACCTATAAGGAAAACTTCGACGAACTGTTAGGACCTTCATTTTACTGAAGATTGTTGTGTTAACTTATTTAGAAGGCAAAGGAATAAATACTTACAAGTTTTTTCACAACGCGGCACACATTTTTGTTGACGTCATGGTTGAAAGTCATCCAATCCAAGGGCAAATCAGAGTCCAGAAACAAAAAAGTGGTCAACGCAACAAGCAGAAATCAGGAGTCCAAGTGCAGCCAAGTCCTCGTAAAAATTAGAAAATAAACACAGAAAGCACTTTTACGTTCACGGAAATAAACGAAAATTTGAGAATGACATTTGGTACGATATCAACTTAGCGTTTCGTTTGCGGTACTAACTAAAGAGTTCCTTTAAAATTTCCAACAAATTTTATGACTGTAAGAATATAATACAATTTTATTACAATATAAATACGAATTACAGTTAAATACTTTAATGAATATTTCTTTTTATTTAAACTAACTTTGAAATACCAGAACTGATTATTTATTTAACTTATTTTGCGTAATTTGAAACGAATCAATTAAATTATCCCAGAGTTACTATAAGAAAAAATACTGTAGTGATACCATAGCAATATACATTTGGGTCATCTTTTTGATTTAAGAGCCATCTATTGTTAAGTGGTAGCATAATACTCTCCCCCATAGAAACCGCTGTTTTGTTCTAGCTGAAACCACTGTGGTGACGCCTCTCGCCATTAAACGTCACAGTTTGGCGAGTAATATTACATTGTTAAATGTTATTGTTTAAAGTTAAATAAAAAAAAAAAAAAAAAAAAAAAAAAGTAAGTGTCCCTTGTCTGATACGGAACCCAAAAAGTGGCACTTCTCAGACCTCAGCGTGGGGCACCTTGGACCCCGCCGACCGGGTCGTGTTCCCGTTCAACATGGCGGAGATGTCGTGGGACTACCATGCTGAGACCTTCATTGTTGGTGAGTGGATGAAAGAAACTATTAAAGAACGTGCCCGGAGGTGGCTTAGAGGTGTTGAAGGCATTCATAAGCTAGAGTCGCGTCTTCCTATCCTTCACCTCTAGCATAAATGTCATACGCGGCTATTTCTCGTGATAGATAATTTCCCGTCTCTTTCTGTACAGTACTGTGAGAGAGTGATAGGTGACGGTAAGTCGCGAAGCATAGTAGTGCTAGACGGGCTGTACTACTCTTTTACCCAACCTCCAGCACAATTCGACGGTTGGCAACTCGCTCTCCACGCGGTGCTATGAGCCTCCTTACTCTTCGTCTAGTTAGTGACTCAGTAAGTGTCCCTTGTGTGATACGGAACCCAAAAAGTGGCACTTCTCAGACCTTAGCGTGAGGGGCATCTGGGGCGCCTTGGACCCCGCGGACCGGTCAATATGGCGGAGATGTCGTGAGGCAACCATGCTGAGACCTTCATTGTTAGTGAGTAGATGAAAGAAGCTATTCAAGAAGATGTCCGGAGGTAGCTTAGAGTTGTTGAAGGCATTCAAAAGCTAGAGTCGCGTCTTCTTATCCTTCACCTCTAGCATAAATGTCATACGTGACTATTTCACGTGATAGATAATTTCCCGTCTCTTTCTGTACATTACTGTGAGACAGTGATAGGTGACGGTAAGGCGCGAAGCATAGTAGTGCTAGACGGGCTGTACTACTCTTTTACCCAATCTCCAGCACAATTCGACGGTTGGCAACTCGCTCTCAACGCGCTGCTATGAGCCTCCTTACTCTTTATCTAGTTAGTGACTCAGTAAGTGTCCCTTGTGTGATACGGAACCCAAAAAGTGGCACTTCTCAAACCTCAGCGTGAGGGGCATGTGGGGGCGCCTTGGACCCCGCGGACCGGGTCGTGTACCCGTTAAACATGGCGGAGATGTCGTGGGACTACCATGCTGAGACCTTCATTGTTGGTGAGTAGATGAAAGAAGGTGCCCGGAGGTAGCTTAGAGGTGTTGAAGCATTCATAAGCTTGCGCCGCGTATCCTCTAACTGTTATTTTACCCTCGCTCCAGCTCGAGCACGATCGGCCTTCGTGCGTGCAGCTCTCCGTGGCGCCACCTATGGTCCCACCGGAAGATCAGCGCTGGCTCTCGAGCTAGCATCTTGCTGAGGTGGGACCTTTTCGTGGCACAGCCATATTAGTATAGTTGCTTATTATTTTATTTCATTTGTAATTTTTGACACTATTTGTGATTATGTTCTAGGGTCACGTCACGAATAAATGTATTTCTTTCTTTTTTTCTATTATAACTCCGGAACATTGTTTCCCAGCTGTAACGTTTCGCCAATTTTCCATTTGTCCGAAAGTATTTTTCCTGAGATCCGTGATATTTCCAGGATTTTATAAATATCATTTTAAAGAACCCATTAGGTTAGGTTAGGTGAAAATGAAAATGAAAAAATTTAAAATGAAAAAATGTATTTAACTAAACAACACAACATAATTAAAATTATTTATGCCTTTATTTAGGTTTCATAATTATTCTGAAAAATAAACAGTTTAAAAAAGAATCGGGCAAAAAAAATCTTGACCCTGCGCTGCGTAGAGATGTAGCCTCGCTCTTCATTTTCCATTGCGCTCTGAATTCTATTATGTTATTTAACCATGAGCATGTTTTGTCAACAGGTTTGCGCGTATATTTGGTGAAGGATGACCTCTCCACGCTGCCAGAAGCCAAGAAGAAGTGGGAAAGGTAACCTTATCATAAAGCAATAGATTGTAAATAACCATAGCAATGCTGCATTTTACCTTACACGCCATCTTTTGGCAGAATTACATAACTTCATGTTTCCTGTATAGTATAGATGGCGTTGAAATGATTTTCTACAACCTATAATCTTTATATAATATTTTCTTCGGTTTTCGCGACTGTCGCAAATTTAAATAAAACAATTATCAACTTTGACAAAGAAAAATTGTGTTTTTCTTAGACAACGGTATCTGTAAAGCTACCGAAACGTCAGAGGCTCAAATAATTAATATACGCGATATAATCCGTTTAAATTGTTTTATTTAAATTTATAATCCTTATAATTATATGATTATTTTTATATTTTAAAGCAATGTTGCCAAGATAAAACTCTGTTCCCGTTTTTATTAACCAAAGACTTTTGTTTTTGTTTCTTATCGTTTCTTCTTATTGCAGGCTCTACTATCTTCACCAGTTCGTCAAAATGTCAACATTCAGTCTAGTGGTGTATATGGCGTTCTTTTTTTTAAGGCTCCTTTCGGGTATTATTTTAGGTTAACCACGAGTTAGTTAATAATGTATTTGGGTCATTGTCAGTTCAAAAAACAAGATGTGTCCCTTCGGTGGTCAAAAGTTAAGAGCTTGTATGAATCTAGGTTATGTTGCTATTACATTGGATTATAGAAGAGGGAATGTTATTTATTATCACAGGCATTTAATCAGAAAATTAGGCTCTGGAATCTGACATGACCCATTTAGGGAATAGTTACAAAATCTTCAGGCGTGGATTAAGTACAGATATCAAAGTAGGTTGTGTTTGAAGTTACCGACTGTTAAAAAACTTAGATACTTCGCATTTAGTTAGTAATTAAACGAACTTACCAAGTGAAGTTCCATTCAAATTGACAACATTTTATTTTCTTAGCTGGCCTTTTTCCGATATAATCGAATAAAGGACAAAAAAATATGATTAAAAATCCATTTGAAAAGTTGCTAATAAAAAAAAAAGTAGGGGACAAGTAATTGGCCACAGCGCAGTAAATCATACAGTCGGACTATTACTCTGACAGAGTATGGAAATTGTACCGCTGTTATCCAGAGAAGACCCTACAATTAATTCATTACATTATTAATTATAATTAAATAAGAGATTTTACTGTCCGTCCATTATTGTGTAAATGAGTAAGAAGTAATAATATGCACTAAACAAACTGAGATTTTTCCTTGAATTAATTATATCAAATATTATGATATTATTTTGTACCATATTATAAAATCTATACATTTTTGGTAAGAAATTATTTTGATATATTATTATTTATTTTTTAATCTTATATGTTTGGGGGATCTAATTTTTTATAATTCTGAGATTTCATTAAAAATTTTACTAACATGACGTTTAATTGATTGTTTTTTTACTTAAATAGTTCAATTTATTCTGCGATGTTCGTCCGCGAAAAGTAAAAGTCATAAATCTTTTTTTTGCTTCACTGTAGTCGGATAAAAACTGTCCTATAACCGTCTGAGGAAGCGTAGCTATCCGTGTACCAAAAAAACTTGAAATCGATCCAGACGTGATAAAAGGACAAAGATTTCATTTTTACAATTTTATAATGTTACAGATGCGACATTATTTTCTGAGGCAACACTTATTGTAACTTTGTACAAGTTTAAAAGCTAAGTTTTGTAATTTGCTCAAATAATTTTAAGTTAACAATAAAGTGTTTTTTACAAATCATGTTGTTATTTCATTTCACTATCAATTTATAAACTAGATTTATTATTACAGTTTGACCAAAAAGAGTAGAAATTAAAAAGTGGCAATACTGTAGTGTCGTCTCTGTTTTCTTAGATTCATTAGAAAGGGACGGCACTACAGTATTGCCACTTTTTAATTTCTACTCTTTATGGTCAGACTGTAGTAGGTGCTCCTAACTTCGTCAGTCGGGTAAAAAGTATCCTATAATAATAAATGCAACTAAAAAAGACTACGACCACGAATTCGCTCGTGTGGAATTTCTCCCTTGTATTTTTCTATTCGCTATCAATTACACTAACTGGCAATTTTCATTTACATTTTTCTAAAAACTTATACGGATATTTTTGGAAAACCTGCCCTAGGCCAGGTTTTCCAAATGTATTCTTGCTTCCGTGACTGTAATTTAAGGTTAACCTGTTAATATAATTATAAGGTAGGTAATACAAATGTTTAACTGTATGTTTTATGAAGTTGACACTTGTTAAGTTTGTTATTAACTTTTAATTTGCATGCAATAGATGATCAAACGAACTTCTCAAGCGAAGTTCGATCATTATTATATGAGTCGTTTCATTCGAAGATATAGGTAATGTATAACAAGGTAGTCCCTTAAACCTAGAGTCGACATTGTACTTTTTTTCAGTTCGTGCACGAAAAAAGAATGAGGCAATATGGAGGTGGGGCCTACCGGGAGGAACGGAGTGAATGAATGAAATCTGTTTAGTTAATAGTCAATTGATTGTCTCTTAAAATCGTGCAATGTCGCCTGTATAGCTGTAGGTTTAAAGGACTACCTTGTTATACATTATATCTGAAGAATGAAACGACGAAATAGAATTATTTTTCTATGTTACATTTCTCATGCTAAGTGAATCAAATTCTTATGAGAAATAAATGTCTTAAACCATAAACCACAAGGTAAATACTAAATATGCAGTGTTAGGTGCATATAGCTAAAAATAATGTAAGTGGCGAGTTAATTATAGTTGCATGCAGTTATGTACACCTTTTTTATTGGAAAAAAAAGTTTGAATCCTATCCTTTCGATTCTATTGATCTTAGAATTAAAATGTTTAAATACGATAGATTTTTAGCCACTTCTACATATATGTTAGCGAGTCGTGGTTCCCCTGCAGATCTCATGTCTGATTCGGTCATACAAGGAAACTCCGAGCAAAGCTAGCTCCAATTCCCTTTGAGGAACTTTTATTTTAAGTAAAATAAGACTGCAAAAATAAAAAGAAGCAATTTATTCATAAATTACAATACAACAAAGTAGATCTACAAAACCACTATATACAAAAAGAATTACAGTTTTGTACATCAATATATTTTATAATCAAGAATAGTGATACTTTTTTAACCAAATCATACCAAATGCATTATTTCACATAAGTATGATATTTACCATTCATTAGGCCGTAGCTTCGAAGGCAAAAAATTGTTAAAAATTGCATTTAGGTAATGGAAAAAAAACAATTGAAACGGAGTATATTAATTATTTGAGCCTCCCTGACGCGTCAGAAAATAACCTGTTACTGTTGTCAGGGATGCTCAAATAATTAATAATAAAAAACACTATATTATATCGTGTATTTTTTATGGATTTTCGTTCATATTAAACCATGAACATGGAAGAAAATTAAACAAAAAAACGTCCGTATATTTTTTTTTCTACAAGACGTAATATTCTGTCTTCATCTTAATAAAATCAATGACTTAACTTTTAATGTTGTTCCAACGAATATACCTACATTACAGTAACTTATAATGTACATAATTACATATAATAAAATTAAAATTTGCTAAAGTATTTTTAAATATATTATGGCTTAGGGAAAGAACTGGCTAAGTTACATTTGCTAAATTTTCCAGTACAGACAATTGAAGTTATGAAATCACCTTATCAGTGATAAAAAAACAGGTCCCAGCGAGTTTTACATCTGCTTTAAATAGTTTTTTAATGCATTGGGTAATTCTGTAGCTGTTAACAAAAAAAAAAAGAAAAAAAAACATAGCCAGTATTTTTTCCTTAGCCTTTCAAATCTATTTTTAATATAATTTTAAATGTTAATAACCGCGAAAGGTTTTGAATTTCGAATGGCATGATAAAAAAAGTACTTATGTTTATGCTGCCATAAAATAACTTCGTATGCATTACAGGGTTAATTAGTCCGGTTTACTGTAATTACAATTTGCACACAAACATACCTTTAGTCTGATATTTACGCTAATATGCCTTTAAAAACAATTAGGCGAGTTTCGTAACGTACAAAATATAACAAAAACGTTAGTATTTTTTTACGTTACGAAATAAAATTTTAGTTAAGATAAATTATTTTAATGTTTACGTGACATTTTGATATTATTAATCTCGTTACTCATTAGAGACATCAAACAATCTAAAATTTAATGGATTTAGGTACTTCTTAAAAATTACGTTTAAAATTTGGCATCAAAGTTACGAATCGTATATTATTTTGCCAAAATACTATAAATGCGTGTCTCTATTTGAACATCAGACGAGTGGTGAAAACTGAAAAATCTGAAAACGCGAGAATTTTTTGTATCTGATCTAATCGCTCACAGTGAATATATTTTTAATTAGGTTATTAACTCGTTTGTCATAAAAATTTTGCAAATTTAGGTAGGTACCTATTTCTATCATAGATAATAGAACATGAAATTCGTTACAATTATGTGAAATCTCCCATTTGGAGATATACGACACACAACTGATGCTCAAATAGTGACAAATCTAAAAGTTTATCACTGATACTCACAAGAATGTGGCAATTAGTGTATAATTAATTAATTACCAACGATTAAGGTATTAATGAAGTGATATTATTTAAGAATGATACGTATATTTTATCTTTGAGAAACACTCTGTACCAGATGGCGTTAGAGTAGGAATCCTTTTTGAGGTCGAATTCAATTCGTTTCGTTCTAACAGTCAATGGAACCCAATGTGTTGTAATCGCTATTTAGCTGTAAGACCGCCTGTTATTTACCTCTGCCTATTATCTCATGTTGTTTTGCCTTTTCGTTGATGTTTGAGGTGTGTAATAAAGAGTATAATTTTTATATGTGTATTGTGAACTGCGGTCACAAAATGCACTAATGACACCTTTAATTTCAAAGTAGCAGTTTGTGGCCGCAGTTCACAGCACACACTACCCATTGAATGAATGAATGAATGAAAACATTTATTTCAGGCAACTGTGGCCCATAGATACCTTAAAACTAACATACATATCAAATACAAAATTGCTGCGTACGCGATTAGATAGATATGTATGTAATTCTGGTTAGGGCTGAAAAACAGCGCTGAAGTGTCGTTCCACGACACGATCAGCATCATGCTGACGCCCCAACCGTTTGTCACACTTTTAGTGTTTAAGCTAGCCTATGCATGGACTAATATATATATTTTTTTATTACTTTTTGTTAGTTTTAGTAGGCACATACCAAGTTTGTGTAAATTGTGGCAATAAATTAATTTTCTTTCTTTCTTTCTTTCTTAAAATAATAAAAATATAAGTAACTAAACTAGGTCACATTTTTCAACAGCGACGTGTTACGCGTGTTCGAAGTGTCAGGTAGCCGTCCACGGAAACGCCGGAACATGACACCTTTCGGCCAGAACTCTTCATTGGGTCCCATTGTCTGTTAACCCTTTGAGCGCCAAGCGGCAAAGCAATTCACCGTGCCACTGACGCCAAACCAAAAAAAAGGGCTCCAAAATCAACAGAGATTGAAAAACACAGATACCTAGTGGTTTGAATTAGCATGTTTTTGACCATTGAAATTTTTGACGGCAATAGGCGTCGTTGGCGTCAGTGGCACGAATTCCCGATGACGTGATTTGCCGTCTTTGGCGGTCAAAGGGTTAAAACAAAGCCAAGTGATTTCGGCCTTAAAAAAGGATTCCTACTATTATCATTGGTCATTCAAAACAAATGAAGAGTGACTGGACGCTTTTTAGAAAAAAAACGTTTATATCGTTTGTTTTTTCAAAAATATCGGGTCTAGTCATAATACAAGAAAAACATGTTGAAGATCCAATTCAGGTCGTCATATTTTTGTAAAGTTAATTTATGCCATCGTGATACAAATTAATATCACACATTGACCACTCGAGCACAGAGAAGCAATTTTTCGCATCTTATGCAATGCGTCAACCAACAAAGTGGAAATTTTCAATAATTAAAAAAACGGTAAACTCACGTAGGTAAGTATTGTCTGGAACGGCCCGACATGTTCCGAACTCATATGGAGCTCTTCATCAGTGACTCACGGTCCACTGACCGTTTTTATAATTATTAAACATGTCTCACGATAGTTTTCAGTTTAAAAAACGTTATATTTTATGTTTATTGCTAACGTACAGCATCTTCTTTAAACAGTATAGTTTATTAACCCCGTACTCACTGACATTACTTAACAAACGTGTCCACTCAGGTGGAGATACACACTTAATTCGTGCCAGCACGGTCTAACTAAAACTAACCTTATATACATACGCGCAAAGTCGGAATTCGTTCAAAATTATACAAATTATAAAGGAAATTATACAACTTATAATTCTTATTCTTATAATTTATTTAACTAAAATTGTCTACGGAATATATTCACTTCTTATTATAAATAACAAGGGAACTGAAGACTAATTACGATTAACATAATGGGTTTCATTGCGTAGGTATAAACATTTATATATTTCGACGTTTTAGACATGTGCCACGTCTGAAATGTCTTCATGGTATAGGACGGACGTTAAAAAACGTCCAAAATTAATAAATAAAACATATTTATACACATTTTAATCCCGTTTTGCTATCATAATAAAACGATAGATTAGTTCTAATAAAAAAAAGTTTATTTGTTCAATAATTTCTTATATGTTTTAATAACGTAGCAACTTTATGAACAGCCAAAATGATATATTTTTACTATTATACCCATACACTACAACTTGAGACTTGGCACACTGGTGACTTGCGAGCGAGTTGAAAGTGAAGCGAGCGAGCAGCAAGTTCGCCGAGTGCATTCAGCGAACAGCGAAAAACAATCGAACGTAGTAGTCCCTTCAATGCCAGGAATGGAGCATCACGTTCAAAACGTCGAGGCAATAAACACTAAGTATTTAAACGCTATTATACCCCGCGCGGCGAACGATCAGTCCTATGACACCTGTCATCTCAGTACATTTTTCCGATTATAGGTTATAAAATGTACTGAGATGACAGGTGTCATAGGAGTCATCGAAAACAAGGTAAGGTATACTACTCCGAATATCAGGCGACACTAATAATTGACGTCGTTACGCTATGATTGGTTGTTTGGTTCCGTCAATCCGTTACTGTGTTGCCAGTGGTGAGTCAATACTACCCGATTCCTTTGAGTGGTTAACCACAAATTAAGATAACGAGCTCGTAGCAAAAGCAGATTGTAACCACCTTGGAAGGTTAATATAGATTATCGACTCTATTTCCTTGGACATTTAGACTACAAAATACACTAACAGAATAATGGTGATCATAACTTTTTGGAATTTTACAACCGCCCGACTCAACAAGAACGTACTCTCCTAGAAAAAGGACTATAAACTATCATCAACCACTTTAAACTTATTCAACAAGGAATAAGGTTAAAAATTCAATATCCACGCAATGTAGTTCTAACCTTTTTTTGTAAGTAACTGGTTGGCGCTTACGAGAACAAAAGCAGATATGATTGTATTAGACACAATGCCATTGTGAATGCAGGTAAGTGGATGAGCTTAGCTTAGAAAATTTGTACTATACCTGTATGAATCTGATAATTGGCAACAAAATATCACGAATGATCACGATGGGGAAGGCGGGTCTTTGAGAACACATCATGTTTAATTTTTTGACACATTCGGAAACTCAAAAAACAACAAAATTACTCAATAAATAAAAATAAAAAAGTAGGCTGAAGTGTCTGACCGTGTTTTGAGATCACGGCAGAGTGCAACAGCAATACGCGGCGAATTCGCAGCGGGCACGCATCGCTTTCACATCGCCCACAAATCGACAGTATGCTAAAGCTCTTCTATAGTAGAAATCTCTTTTTGAGGTCGAAGTCACTTCGCTTTGTGATATTTATTTATTTATTTAATCTTTATTTCACAATTGAAAAAAACTTATCGTACAAAAGGCGGACTTAATGATATTGTGTTAAATGCGGGAACAAACTGTTATTTATTTATTTATTTTCCACTCATACAATTATCATTAGAGGCTATAACCCAATGCGATATTGTTGCAAACATAACATAAACAATCTTATGTCTAATAAATAAATACAGGTACCATTTCATGATTACCTAACTAGGATAGGCAATCCATACTAATATTATAAATGCGAAAGTGTGTCTGTCTGTCTGTCTGTTACCTCTTCACGCTTAAACCGCTGAACCGATTTAGATGAAATTTGGTATGGAGATAGTTTGAGTCCCGGGAAAGGACATAGGATACTCTTCATCCCGAATAAATTTAGTGTTCCCGTGGGATGAGCGGGTAGCACCGCGGGGCACAGCTAGTCTTCCATAAAGCAATTTTTTTAAATTCACTCAGAGCACAAAAAAACAAGTCTAGATGTTCTCATGATACCTTTCGTTTCAAAGTAACAGTTCATAATGCACACAATAACTAGTGGGTTTCTTCATTGTTTGCTAGAACAAAGCGAAGTAAATATGGCCTCTAAAAATGATTCCCACTATAATAGGAATTTTACGATCGCCAACTTATATCCAAGTTTCTTAGCCAATTATGATTTTATGACGAATAGGTATTATAATTTTACAATCTGAGCAAACGATCTAGATAATTAATTAATAATAATTAATTGTTTACCTATTTGTGATATCAAATGTTCAATAGTAGTTTTTAACATTTGTCATAAGATAACATTTTACGATAATTTATTTCTTTAATAATCGCACATTGACAATATGTGGTTACTTTAAAAATCTGCAATCTTAACAAATTTTACAAAAGTATCCAGTTAAGATATTTTTAGATTTTTACGCTGTCATATTCATATTGCAAAGTAAGTGTTACTATGGCTACTTTTTGTAAATTTTACTATAGGTACTTTTACAATCTGTAATACCGCCAAGTTTTATAAAAGTTACCTTTATAATGTAATTTCATACAGCAGAAGTAGCTTTGAATATGAAATTACAAATTTAACAAGAATTATCAACATTTATAATTTTAAGAATTTGTAATATTGGGAAATTTTACGAAGGTAAACTAGTTGTGCCAAGTTTTATAATGATTAGACACATGTTGTCAATTTTACAATTTACAAAAGTAACTTATGTATAAAACTTGGCAATATGATATTGTCAAGTCATATTGCAAAGTTTTGTAATAACTAGCCACTTTTTGTAAATTTTACAATGTTTAGTTAAATGTTTTATAGAACCTTTTAATTGATTCTATTTTTAATGTGGGTATACCACATTTTTATTTTTATAGATATTGACACAAACGGGTCGCAGGTTCGAGTCCTGTTTACATTTTTCTTTAATAATTTACCTTTGTGTCAATATTTATAAAGTTTAGTTACTTTTACAATATTTTCATATTGGCAATTGTACAACACGTCTCTGTCATATTGGCAAATTTTACAACTGTCAAATTTTACAATCTGCAATATGACAGCTGTCAAACTCACATCAAATGTTTACAATGAAGCGAAAAATTTATAAATTTAATAGTTAAGACAGGATTTGAACCTGCGTTTCCAACGGCTTTCCGGGCCAACACGGGCGTCCTACCAACTGGACCACCGAACCAGATTTCAGAGCTATTGAATCTTTCAACCAGTTGCATCAACATGCCTTAGCTACGCGCTACGATGCCACCCTAATTCAATGGCTCTGACATCTGGTTCGGTGGTCCAGTTGGTAGGGCGCCCGTGTTGGCTCGGAAAGCCGGAAACGCAGGTTCGAAACCTGTCTGAACCATTAAATTTATCACATGTTCGCTTCATTGTAAACATTTGGTTTACGTTAGCAGACGTTACTGCTTTAATAATATAAGTTTCTGTCAAAAATGACATTTTAGTGGCAAGCTTTTATAGCCGACTGTACTTTTCTTTGGATATCCATCAAATGCTCACTGAGACGATTCTAAAGAGCCCAAGCTCGGTAGGATTGCTTTTTCTATTATAGAGTTCCTATGGCCACCGTCCGGCTCCATGATCAGATCAGCCCCATGTTACCATATTATTGTATTGTCATCAAAGTTAAGTAAGTATGCAAAATTTCAGCTCAATCGGTTGACGATATCTGCTTCAAAATTTAGTTGCAAGATTTCACACCCGAACAAACATACTTTACCTATTGACCGCCAAGCGGTCTAGCAATACAGCGTGCCACTGACGCCAGAGTAAAAAAAAAAAGATGTGCCCCAAAATCAACAGGGATTGAAAAATACTTGTAGCGGTTAGAATTACAAAGTTTTTGATCATTGAAATTTGGACGGCCACAGCCGACTGTGGCGGTCAAAAGGTTAAACATACCATGCAAGCTAAATAAAAGCTTGTAAAAATAAACTTACATCATTTTAAACCCACTTCAAACGCAGAAATAACACCATCACTAGTGTTCGTGTCCCATAGTAAGCATCGCTGGCAGTAAAGCCCCCACGGCCAGTATAAGCACCTCGCACACTTGCAGCGCGCCGAAGCCTTTAGGCGCACCGTCCACCGGTAGCAGCGCATGCGTGTGCGACGTGTGCGTCAGCTCGGGGAGAACATGGACTGTGGCTACGTATAGGAAGGTACCAGCTGAGAACAACATGGCTATACCTGTGGGGAAATCAGTTAGGGTTCATCTCTAAACTACGATTTCCAATTCAAGACCAAAAAAACTACCACAAGGTTGCCACTACAACAACAACAACAACAACAAAATCCACTTTATTGCACACCTCAAATACACAGGGATACAAAACATGAGAGATATACAGTAAAAAAATTGACAGAGGTAAACAACAGGCGGTCTTATCGCTAAATAGCGATCTACAACTAAATATTTTTACAATAGTAAATTCCTTTTTCTTTTGTAAACAGGCTAACACAACTTATTTATTGGTAACTTTAACTCTATGTTTTAACAAAATAACTAGATATATTTATTATTGCATAATTACGAGAGGAGATAATAAAAACTTAAACATCGGAGAGTTTTGGTACAAAATCTGGTATTGTACTTGTAACACTTCAGCATTTGGTGCAAGCCAAAAAACAAACTCAAATGTCATTTAAATGTTGTCAATTTTGACAGTGACGTATCTGTCGTAGTTTTTTTGGTCTTGAATTAGAAATCGTAGTAGGTATATATTTATATTAAAGCCTGACCAGAAATGTATGAGGGTGAATCAACTTAAGTGCACCTTGTTGCTATGGTTACGCAAAATTTGTCCCTCGGACATCCTAAGCATTTTTCTATGAAACAGTATGAAGATGTCACTTGGACAACGGGGACAGAGTAAACAACACAAAAAAGTTGATTCACCCATGAGGATTGAAGAGGGCGTTATTAAAAAGATTTATATGACAACAATTTTGAAAACAAACGCAACCGCACTATAATGTCATTAGTTTAAATACCTGTCAGTTCCTATGGTAACCTCGTAATATCATTTAATGGAATGCACTCTTTTGCCGACTGTTTTTCGTGTAGTAAACACGTGTACTTTATTTATAATATTACGTTCACGAGTGTGAATGGTTTTCGGTATTTTATTTGGATATTTTTAAATATTTGTCTTTCAAAGAAACCAGCACGAATGACATTGAAATTGTTGACAACCATCATAAAATCATTGCCAGTGTAAGAAATAGTTCCAGTGAAATTCCGCAATATGGCGCATCCTTATATATTTCTGGTCAGGCTTTACTAGGTGCCTCGCAGCCTGCATTAAGAATGTCGGGATGAAGAAAGTTTTAATAGTAAGTGTCAAAATGTCATCGATATTGTAAAGGTACGCGTTTGAGGTTGTGAGCACAATGATCGGTCGTGCTTCTCGCGATCCTAACTAGTTCGTCGGGCCTTCTTCTAGGAGGCCCACGCCGCATCTTCCGGTACGCGGTCACCACTCAAGAACCTTTCTGCCCCAACTGCCATTTAAGTTTGGCGATTGTCTGAGCTATATCTACCTTGGTTCTTGCGGATCTTTTAATTTTTTGACTACGAGCATAGTACATTCCATTGCTCTAAAAATAAAGCAAGAAAAAAAATCCAACAGATGTCTCACTGACCTGTGGCATTGAAGTCGCTGAGCGTCTGCTTGCTCTCGTTGCCGATACCGAAGTACGTGAGCAGAGCCAGTAGTGGCGCTGCGCACGAGAAGATCAGTAAATGCTTCCGGATGCGATTCCTGTAAAGAACCGAAATGGTAAAGTTAATAGTGGTGTTTATCCTCTTGCCCGCTCAGATCGTCGACGGAAAACTTGTCCCACACGTCAAGCTGACAGCAGATAGTATGGCATTGTATAGCGGCATATGACGTCGTGGCGTCTGGGGCACTTTCCATCGACGTGACTTGCCGTCTTTGGTGCTAAAAAGGTTAAAGACGACTAGCTAACCACGGTGATACCCGCTCTTCCCGCGAGAACGCTTAATTTTTTCGGGATTAAAAGTAGCCTATCCAGAGTGCCAGCTACCGCTATACGAAATTTATGAAAATTAGTCCAGCCGTCTGGGCTTAAAGAAGTAACAAACATACACATAAACACACAAACTTTCGCCTTAAAATATTAGTGCGATAATGATAATAGCGGAAACACGATGATCTCCACGTCTCGGTAGGAAAATCTATACGATTTATTTTTCTTTCCCATTCAAATTATTTTATCAAAATACACTTTTTAGTCAACTTTTGGTCTCGAGCTTGAGATCCAAAACATCACACTAATATGCATTATAAAGGCGAAAGTTTGTGATTGTGTTTATGTGTATGTTTGTTACTTCTTCACGCTCAAACGGCTGGACCGATTTAGATAAATGTTGGTATGAAGGTAGCTGACACCCTGGATAAACACATAGGCTACTTTTTATCTCGAAAATATAGTGTTCCCGTGGAATGAGCGGGTAACACCGCACGGCCCAGCTAGTTATTCTGTTTTTTGACGTGATGACGTCTTATAAATCAACTAGCTGTGCCCCGCGGTGTTACCCGCTCATCCCACGGGAACACTAAATTTATTCGGGATGAAAAGTATCCTATGTCCTTTCCCGGGTCTCAAACTATCTCCATACCAAATTTCATCTAATTCGGTTCAGCGGTTTAAGCGTGAAGAGGTAACAGACAGACAGACAGACAGACAGACAGACACACTTTCCCATTTATAATATTAGTATGGATGAACGCTGCACGCACGAAAAATCATGGCTCATTGTCACGTTCCGCCTGAGCCGAGCGTGCGAGCGAGAGCGCAGAACAAGCGATAGAGAGGCACGATCGGCCTAAGCGTTCGGCTTGTGACGCATCTATCTCCCTTCCACTCCATCGGCCGGCATACGTTATCACGTAAAATTATCGTCCGTAAACCAACTTTACAGACAACCTATTTTTTTTTTCAATAAATTATTGTCTTCAGTATTACATTATCACTTACCTGTCCATACCAGCATGCAGCAAGAACGTGACCAGTCCAAAGGCTGCAGGCGCCTTGTGTAACATAATGGCGAGAAACACGATGATTTCCACGTCTCGGTGGGACGTGGTGGCGGCCGCGCCCAGCGCCACGCCGTCAGCTGTTGACATTCCAATTTAAACGTAAATAAGTTTCTGTCAAAAATGACATTTTAGTGACAAGCTTTTATAGCCGACTGTACTTTTCTTTGAATATCCATCAAATGCTCACTGAGACGATTCTAAAGAACCCAAACTCGGAAGGATTGCTTTTTCTATTATAGAGTTCCTATCTCTTGCGTCACGATAATTACATGAACACTATTATAGAAGGAAAAATAGAAGGGAAAAGGAAGAGGGGAAGACCGAGAAGGACATATATGGAGCAAATAAAGGAAAAAATAAATGTTTCATTGTATAAAGATGTAAAAGAGAAGGCGGAATGTCGAATAAGCTGGAAATTACTCCACTGACAAGAGCTTAGCTCTTAAATATATGATGATGATGGCCACCTTCCGGCTCCATCATCAGATCAGCCCCATGGTACCATATTATTGTATTGACATCAAAGTTATGTAAGTATGCAAAATTTCAGCTCAATCGGTTGACGATATCTGCTTCAAAATTGAGTTGCAAGATTCCACCCGAACAAACATACTTTAAACATACTATACAATGCAAGTTAAATAAAAGCTTGTAAAAAAATTATTTGTATAGAATCTTTTTATCGATTCTATATTTTTTATGTGGTAATACCACATTTTTATTTTTATAAATAATGACACAAAGGTAAATTAAGAAAGAAAAATTGAATGCGATCTACTACAATCGAAGCGGGGTTTGAACCTGCGACCTCTGCGTTACCGGCGCATTGCTCTCCCAACTGAGCTATCCGACCGCTACGTCAGTCACACCAAATCTTTCATCCCTTAATCCTTTTTACGCTACTGGAGCGCCCTCTGTGTCATATGTTTTTTGAAATGCTTATTGCGCATTAGCCATACCCTAGGATGTGCGTTTTACACGCACGATCCCCAATCCCCATTGCTTTACAGCAAGTGTGAAGACTGCGAGAGAGATGGCGCTGTTCTAAATATTTGTATAGAATCTTTTTATCGATTCTATATTTTTTATGTGGTAATACCACATTTTTATTTTTATAAATAATGACACAAAGGTAAATTAAGAAAGAAAAATTGAATGCGATCTACTACAATCGAAGCGGGGTTTGAACCTGCGACCTCTGCGTTACCGGCGCATTGCTCTCCCAACTGAGCTATCCGACCGCTACGTCAGTCACACCAAATCTTTCATCCCTTAATCCTTTTTACGCTACTGGAGCGCCCTCTGTGTCATATGTTTTTTGAAATGCTTATTGCGCATTAGCCATACCCTAGGATGTGCGTTTTACACGCACGATCCCCAATCCCCATTGCTTTACAGCAAGTGTGAAGACTGCGAGAGAGATGGCGCTGTTCTAAATATTTGTATAGAATCTTTTTATCGATTCTATATTTTTTATGTGGTAATACCACATTTTTATTTTTATAAATAATGACACAAAGGTAAATTAAGAAAGAAAAATTGAATGCGATCTACTACAATCGAAGCGGGGTTTGAACCTGCGACCTCTGCGTTACCGGCGCATTGCTCTCCCAACTGAGCTATCCGACCGCTACGTCAGTCACACCAAATCTTTCATCCCTTAATCCTTTTTACGCTACTGGAGCGCCCTCTGTGTCATATGTTTTTTGAAATGCTTATTGCGCATTAGCCATACCCTAGGATGTGCGTTTTACACGCACGATCCCCAATCCCCATTGCTTTACAGCAAGTGTGAAGACTGCGAGAGAGATGGCGCTGTTCTAAATATTTGTATAGAATCTTTTTATCGATTCTATATTTTTTATGTGGTAATACCACATTTTTATTTTTATAAATAATGACACAAAGGTAAATTAAGAAAGAAAAATTGAATGCGATCTACTACAATCGAAGCGGGGTTTGAACCTGCGACCTCTGCGTTACCGGCGCATTGCTCTCCCAACTGAGCTATCCGACCGCTACGTCAGTCACACCAAATCTTTCATCCCTTAATCCTTTTTACGCTACTGGAGCGCCCTCTGTGTCATATGTTTTTTTTTTTTTTTTTTTTTTTTTTTCTTTATTAAAATAAAAAAAAGGGTTTGATCACAGTTGATCATGCCACCCTTATAGTTACAGACACGCCATCTTAAATATCATCTACGATTAACACCTATATTTACAAAATGAATTAACTCTCTTGCTTTCCGCGAATTAGGGTCTGCTAAAATTGAGTTAATTTCGCCTACTTCGAACAAATCAACATTGAATTTTAAAACGAAGGCTCTTCTTTCCGCTTCATTCCGTGCACATTCCACCATGATATGGTACATGTCTTCTTTTTTATTACATTCGGAGCAGTTCGGGGTTTCACTCTTTCCCATTATATAAGCGAAACTGTTTAGAGGAATGTGTCCGGAACGAAGTCTGACAGCAGCTACTACATCCGATCTGTTCATGCTGATCCCCGTAAACCAAGGAATGCGAAGCAAGTTAGGCTGAATTGTACGGTACCATATACCCTTGCTTAACGACCTTTCATCGAAATATTCCTTCCATATGTCGAGACATTTCTGTTTAACCAGAGGTAGGAGATCGTTTTGACATGGAAGACAGTGAGTATACAGTCCATCCGTTACTGCCTCTTTGGCAAGGCGATCTGCTTCTTCGTTTCCTGGTAACCCAATATGAGAAGGCACCCATTGAAGAACTATGTCTTTGTTTCTGGCCAATAATCTGCTGAGGATTCGCATTATACTGTAGGCTATCGGTGCGCCTCGATAATTCGAGGTGCATCGAGCCAGGTGCTGTAAAGCACTTTTTGAATCCGTGAATACAACAAACCTGCCTGCGTCAAACGATTCTATATAGGACAGAGCCTCTGCAATCGCTAACAGTTCTATGCACATAGTGGACGTTTTTACTTTTAACTGAAACTTAATACTGCACTTTAACTGGGGATCAAACACAGCGAAACCGGATTCCTCAGTATCTTTGGAGCCATCAGTAAATAAGTGATAATAATCATAATATCTAAGCCGAAGGAACTCCGTACATTTTTGTCTTAGACTATTAGCGTTATATTGATGTTTAGGTTTAGTAACGTCATCTATGTATAATTGTATTACTTTCGATAAATCCAAATTGCTCACCCATGTATCTAACGAGAAAATTTCTAATTGGTTTGTAGAATATACAGCTTCAGACTTCAGAGACTCGTGAACTGCGGCTAATAAAAGTCTCTTTTTCCGATTCCAGACCGTATTTCGCGTGGACAACGATAATTCATCAACAATTTTAATATTTTCAGTTTCCACAAATGACTTAATTTTTAGCCAATATTTGCCTGCTAAATAATACCTACGAATAAAAAGAGGTGGGAGGTGGAGTTCGTATTCCATGACATGAATTGCTGTAGTTTTAATGAAACCACCAATTGTGCGCATGCACTGGTTTTGAAGTTTATCTAGTTTCCCTAAATTAGTTTTAGTACTATTGTCGTATAGAAAACTAGCATAATCCAGTCTACTGCGAATAGTTGCTATGTATATTCTCCTTAAATATGTTTGATGCATACCCCACCCAGGACCAACTAAAATTTTAAAAACATTCAGAAGTCGCAAACATTTTTCGATGGTTTCTTTTATATGCTTGCCCCACTTGAGATTTTGGTCTAGCCAGAGACCCAAATATTTGATGGTATCAACCATTTCTAAGGGAATGTTATTTATTCTAATATCCTCCACAGGTTCTCTCAAAAATCCTTTTTTAAAAATACAAATTTTAGTTTTTGCCACTGAAATGTTTAAACCTATCTGTGTTATTAATTCAGAAAAAGTATTGAGTGCTTCTTGTAGGACACGTACGCTGTCTTGTATTTTATTACCAGTTACAAATATCACAAAATCGTCTGCATATTGAGATACATTTATGAGATCATTTAATTTTACGCACTTACATAGATTTATTGTAGCAATATTAAAAAGAAGAGGCGACAGTGGGTCTCCTTGGGCTAAGCCCCGATCTGTTTTTCTACATAAAACTGTATTATCCAAAGAAATTTTTAAATTTCGTTCTTTCAAAAAATTCCAAACATATGTGCATATCTTAGACCCTATCCCAATCTGATCCATTATATTTAGCAAAAACGTTATATCCACATTGTTGTAAGCACTATTGATATCTATAAAGCTTGCTATGGTATGCTGATTATCTGAAAAACCGGTTTGAATCTTTGACACCAAGTACGTCAGATTGTCCAAGGTAGATCTACATTTCCTAAAACCGGTTGTATACTGTGACAATAGGTTATTTCTTTCAATATACCATTCGATGCGATATTTGAGAATATTATGAAACAACTTGCATAGGCAGGAAATCATCGAAATAGGTCTAAGTGAATCTGAGTGCGGTTTAGGGATGGGAAAGATACTTATCTCACGCCATTGTATAGGGACGAATCCAGTAATTAAAAACCTATTGTAAAAATGTACCAGAATGTACTTTGCATTATCGGGTAAATGTTTTATCATGGAATATGAAACATTATCGCAGCCCGGTGACGTATCTGTTTGCCGTATATTTCGTTCCAATTCATGTTTCGATATAGGTACTTCCAATTGTGTATTATTAGAATAAAATACGGGGTTATCCCTACAGACATAGTCTGGTGTTAAACTATACAGAAGATCCTTCGCATTGCCTTGGTCCACCTGAGAGACCGACCCCCGGTACCCCTTAAACCACCGCATTTTTCGCCACATGTCAGCCTGTGTTACTGATTCGTTTAAAGATGAACAGAAGGTTTGCCAAGATTTATCTCTCGCAATTCGAATTAATCGCTGAGCCTCCTGAGTTTTGCGCTGTAAATGATCTAAATTCGTTGGGGTAGGATTTCTCCTGAACTGTGCGAGTGCCAACCGTCGCAATGCAACTGCTTTTGAAAGAGATGGGTCCCAATAAGGTTTGGGTGTAAAATTGCTGCTGGGGTTGTTGTTTATTTTGATAAACGGAATGTGCAAATCTGCTGCCATATTTATGTACTCTATGAAACGATTATATGATACTTGCAGATCATCTGTGATTACAAAACTTTCAAAAAAATATGTTAATAAGTCCCTATACGCTTCCCAATCAGCGGCTTTAAAATTTCTACGTCTAGGCGGAACCGTGGAGGTAATGTTCCACTCAGTAGTAATTTTGATCATGAGGTGATCACTACCTAAATTTTCATTCATGATCTTCCAAACAAAACTTAGGGCTATATCTGATGACACAAAAGTAACATCCGGCGAAGAATGTTGGAGACGATTATTAACTAACCGAATACGTGTCGGTTTACCATTATTAAGCGACACAAAATAATTGTCGTTTGACGTTTGGAATAATAGAGAGCCTCGCTGGTCTATTTTATACGACCAATTCGTGTGATGACCGTTGTAATCCCCCATAAACAGAGTTTTACATTTTACCTGAGAAAATAGGTTCTCCCAGTCCTCTGCACTGGTTTTGATGGAGGAGGGGCAGTATACGGCTACAATATTTTCTAATTGTCCACAATTGAGCAACTTTAAACAAATAAGTTCTATACCAGGGTTACTATTTTTTAAGCCTATAACCTTACATTTAATAGATCTATGAACTATTAGTGCTACACCGCCGTAAGAATCAGCCCTATCGTTTCTGAAAATATTAAAATTGTTTACCTTTAAGAAACTGTCAGGTTCCAACCATGTCTCACTTAGGGCTGCAATATGGATTTTTTCTGCCGTCAAAACATTCTCAAAAGATAACAGCTTTGGTCTGAGACTTTGAGAATTCCATTGCAATAGGTTCAACTTACAAATTTGATGTGAACTATCCATTAATTAAATCTATAATATTTTTAAATACCGGCCAGTCTGAAATATTCTCTACGCATAACAAAATAGCCCACTCGATGCACTTTTTAATTACATGGAAAATTTTCTCCTGAAAGGTCATATTTTTCACAAACAAAATGTCTTTTAGTTTGTTCAATAGTTCGTTGAAATTCACGTTCTCCCTTTTCTCCTTCTTTTTGATATCCTCCTCTGGTACCGGTGAGCTAGACCGGTCTGAGAACAAAGGCAAGTTGAGTGGCAAAAAATCTGCTTTCTTAGAACGCTGTTCACTCCTGTTTAGTCGTAGAGGGGTTCTCTTTCCCTCTTCGTGAACCTCAGCTTTTACAAGTACTTGCGCATAGGTTGGAGGCGATTGCGTATCTTCTATGGCATGGGGTGCGCTCGGGAAGTCTGGCCTTGAAAATGTAACGTTACTTTTCCTTTCGTGCTCAAAAGGTCGCTCTTGTCTATTAGGCTCGGGGTTCACATACACCAACAGGGCCTTTCTATAAGTACAATTATATTCCGCCATTATTTCTCTGAGCCTTTTCTCTTTCACAAAACGGGGACACACTCTCGCTAATGCCATATGATCACCCCCACAATTTACACATTTAAACATGGTTGTACTACAATTTTCATGGTCTCCTCCGCACTTCGGGCATACAATTTTACTAGACGGGCATCTTTTTGAGCTGTGCCCCAATTTCCAGCAGCGCGAACACTGAGTTACGGGGAAAACAAACGGTTCAACTTTGATTCTTAAACCATCCACGTTAACATGAGGGGGTAGGGAAGAACCTTCGAAGCATAGGCGTACACATTCACTAGGTGACCAACCTGTTTCCGCCTTACTACGTTTATTAAGACGTTTCGCCGCAATCAGTTTAGATGGGCCTCTGCACTCGATACCATTCAAAATTTCTGAGTCGGATAAATTGAGGTCAACATTTTTAATGACCCCGTACGAAATTGTTTTTTCCCAGGCTCTCTGAAACCGCCAGCCCTTGTCAATAAAGTTCTGACAATTCTCAATTTTTCGGGCAGAATCTAAATCGCAATTAATTTTAATTCTATACGGGCTTACGTATTTAACCCTTTCGATGTCCACGATACCATTCTCTTTGAACAATTTTGCTAAGGCGAACTGTTTCGGAAGAATGTCTGCACACGATATATATATTTCGGTTTCCCCTTCTTTCAACTTCTTCTCTTTGTTGCCTTTGACCTGAATCCACTCCCCGTGATCCTCGTTTTCTTCTCTTTCCCTTTTTCCAGCTCTTAGTATGGTCTTATTCTCCGTCTGTTCATAATTTTCGCCCTGTAGTTGCATATCTTCTAACTCCACGTCGTCTTCACCTGATGTACTACCCAAAGATTTATTCATCGGGAAATCACTAGCCTCTGTATCAATGGCCTTTAAGTCCATATTGAATCAACACGAAAGTGCGCCGAGCCGGCGACCGGTCCCTCATTAGATAAGGAACCAGTGCAGCTGCGCATCGATAGCGAAAACAAGTGTCTCACCGGTAAACAGAGCAATTAGCGAACAAAGCACGACTACTTCGTACGAATGCCGTAACGCGAATGTCATATGTTTTTTGAAATGCTTATTGCGCATTAGCCATACCCTAGGATGTGCGTTTTACACGCACGATCCCCAATCCCCATTGCTTTACAGCAAGTGTGAAGACTGCGAGAGAGATGGCGCTGTTCTAAATATTTGTATAGAATCTTTTTATCGATTCTATCTCATCATCTCTCTCGCAGTCTTCACACTTGCTGTAAAGCAATGGGGATTGGGGATCGTGCGTGTAAAACGCACATCCTAGGGTATGGCTAATGCGCAATAAGCATTTCAAAAAACATATGACACAGAGGGCGCTCCAGTAGCGTAAAAAGGATTAAGGGATGAAAGATTTGGTGTGACTGACGTAGCGGTCGGATAGCTCAGTTGGGAGAGCAATGCGCCGGTAACGCAGAGGTCGCAGGTTCAAACCCCGCTTCGATTGTAGTAGATCGCATTCAATTTTTCTTTCTTAATTTACCTTTGTGTCATTATTTATAAAAATAAAAATGTGGTATTACCACATAAAAAATATAGAATCGATAAAAAGATTCTATACAAATATTTAGAACAGCGCCATCTCTCTCGCAGTCTTCACACTTGCTGTAAAGCAATGGGGATTGGGGATCGTGCGTGTAAAACGCACATCCTAGGGTATGGCTAATGCGCAATAAGCATTTCAAAAAACATATGACACAGAGGGCGCTCCAGTAGCGTAAAAAGGATTAAGGGATGAAAGATTTGGTGTGACTGACGTAGCGGTCGGATAGCTCAGTTGGGAGAGCAATGCGCCGGTAACGCAGAGGTCGCAGGTTCAAACCCCGCTTCGATTGTAGTAGATCGCATTCAATTTTTCTTTCTTAATTTACCTTTGTGTCATTATTTATAAAAATAAAAATGTGGTATTACCACATAAAAAATATAGAATCGATAAAAAGATTCTATACAAATATTTAGAACAGCGCCATCTCTCTCGCAGTCTTCACACTTGCTGTAAAGCAATGGGGATTGGGGATCGTGCGTGTAAAACGCACATCCTAGGGTATGGCTAATGCGCAATAAGCATTTCAAAAAACATATGACACAGAGGGCGCTCCAGTAGCGTAAAAAGGATTAAGGGATGAAAGATTTGGTGTGACTGACGTAGCGGTCGGATAGCTCAGTTGGGAGAGCAATGCGCCGGTAACGCAGAGGTCGCAGGTTCAAACCCCGCTTCGATTGTAGTAGATCGCATTCAATTTTTCTTTCTTAATTTACCTTTGTGTCATTATTTATAAAAATAAAAATGTGGTATTACCACATAAAAAATATAGAATCGATAAAAAGATTCTATACAAATATTTAGAACAGCGCCATCTCTCTCGCAGTCTTCACACTTGCTGTAAAGCAATGGGGATTGGGGATCGTGCGTGTAAAACGCACATCCTAGGGTATGGCTAATGCGCAATAAGCATTTCAAAAAACATATGACACAGAGGGCGCTCCAGTAGCGTAAAAAGGATTAAGGGATGAAAGATTTGGTGTGACTGACGTAGCGGTCGGATAGCTCAGTTGGGAGAGCAATGCGCCGGTAACGCAGAGGTCGCAGGTTCAAACCCCGCTTCGATTGTAGTAGATCGCATTCAATTTTTCTTTCTTAATTTACCTTTGTGTCATTATTTATAAAAATAAAAATGTGGTATTACCACATAAAAAATATAGAATCGATAAAAAGATTCTATACAAATATTTAGAACAGCGCCATCTCTCTCGCAGTCTTCACACTTGCTGTAAAGCAATGGGGATTGGGGATCGTGCGTGTAAAACGCACATCCTAGGGTATGGCTAATGCGCAATAAGCATTTCAAAAAACATATGACACAGAGGGCGCTCCAGTAGCGTAAAAAGGATTAAGGGATGAAAGATTTGGTGTGACTGACGTAGCGGTCGGATAGCTCAGTTGGGAGAGCAATGCGCCGGTAACGCAGAGGTCGCAGGTTCAAACCCCGCTTCGATTGTAGTAGATCGCATTCAATTTTTCTTTCTTAATTTACCTTTGTGTCATTATTTATAAAAATAAAAATGTGGTATTACCACATAAAAAATATAGAATCGATAAAAAGATTCTATACAAATATTTAGAACAGCGCCATCTCTCTCGCAGTCTTCACACTTGCTGTAAAGCAATGGGGATTGGGGATCGTGCGTGTAAAACGCACATCCTAGGGTATGGCTAATGCGCAATAAGCATTTCAAAAAACATATGACACAGAGGGCGCTCCAGTAGCGTAAAAAGGATTAAGGGATGAAAGATTTGGTGTGACTGACGTAGCGGTCGGATAGCTCAGTTGGGAGAGCAATGCGCCGGTAACGCAGAGGTCGCAGGTTCAAACCCCGCTTCGATTGTAGTAGATCGCATTCAATTTTTCTTTCTTAATTTACCTTTGTGTCATTATTTGTAAAAAAATTGTTCAAAACAAAGTCGCCTCCATCCGTCTGTCCCTATGTATGCTTAGTTCTTTAAAACTATGCAACGGATTTTGATGCGTTTTATTTTATAAATAGAGTGATTCAAGAGGAAAGTCAGTCCATATAATACATGCATAATTTATCAGCCTAGCACCCGTGCGAAGCCGGGGCGGGTCGCTAGTATTAAATAAAACTAAATATGAAGTTGTAGGATACCATAAGCGATGCAGTAGTTTTTCAAAATTGCGTATAATTTTTTATCGAATATCCACGTGCTTTAAAACGAAACTGCTATCGTCATGATAAAACGAACGCGATAAGGCTTGTTTTATTTTACGCTAAATGTACCATTGCGACACTAATTGGAATGCTGTGAACTGTGTTTTACTGTTATAAACTTCAAATAGGCTCTTTGAGCTGTAAACTTAGCGAAGATTTCTTGAAATGCTTGAAATATGTAATGTTTATAATGAAATAATGAACTTTATTCAGCAAGTAGGCCACAAGGGTATTTTTGCATGTCTGAGTCTACCGGCATTTCACAAGAGGAGACCACTGTTGAGAAGAAACGCCGAAAAAAATTAACAGTCAGTAATTCTTTCAGAAACGTTGTGTAATAATTATGGATATAAGCCCCCCATAGCATTAGGAAATAAGATTAAAAACTGACTCGACAAAAACATTCTATTCGAGTTTATTTCGAAATTGATTGAAATATGTATTTTTTTTGTTTTTAACCCCCAATAATCTCCGTCATTTTGAAAAAAATTCGGAATCAGTACAATAAAATTCTATATTAACGAACTTACTTACAAAATTTCATGAGAACCGATTGATAAATGTGACCTGGAGGGAGAACAGCCGATACAAAGAATTGTAGGCCATGCTGAAATGGAAACGCTTCGCTCGCTTTTTTACAAAAGGGGACCATTTTTTCAAGATGACGGAAACAATTTTTTTAAAGTTAGTCACGTGTTACGTTTTCCTAGTTTTTGGAGTTGCAGTTGTCTATTTACGACAGTTTAGCTGGCAAGTGCGATGAAAAACATTGTGTGCGTCTTGGGCGTTAGGAGTTACAAACTCGTATCACAAAAGATTTAGGTAAGAGGTTATGATGATGATGATGATGATGAAACCTTACCAGCAGCATGGACAACCAGCCCGACGGTGGCCGTCATGTTCCTTTTGGCCGTTGTCTATTTATGACTATTTATCTGGCAAGTGTGATGAAAATCTTTGTGTGTGTCTTGGGCGTATAGGAATTACAAACTCGTATCATAAAAGCTTCAGGAGGTCATAAACCTTACCAGCAGCATGGACAACCAGCCCGACGGTGGCCGTCATGTTCCTTTTGGCAGTTGTCTATTTATGACTGGCATGTGTGATGAAAAACATTGTGTGTCTTGGGCGGTATAGGAGTTTCAAACTCGTATCCTAAAAGCTTCAAGAGGTCATAAACCTTACCAGCAGCATGGACGACCAGCCCGACGGTGGCCGTCATGTTCCTTTTGGCCGTTGTCTATTTTATTTACTTATTTATTTAATGCACAGGCAGCTTATAGCTGATGCGTGCATATCACTATTCACTTGTGTTCTGTGTTTGTAAATGTTTGTCTAGTCTATTTTTGAAAGAGTTCACTGAGGGTGCACTAATCACGGATTCTAGTAAACTTGCAAGCTTGTTCCACACTTTGACCACGCGATTGGCTAGACTATGGCTAGATTTATGACTGTTTATCTGGCAAGTGTGATGAAAATCTTTGTGTGTGTCTTGGGCGGTATAGGAGTTACAAACTCGTATCATAAAAGCTTCAAGAGGTCATAAACCTTACCAGCAGCATGGACGACCAGCCCGACGGTGGCCGTCATGTTCCTTTTGGCCGTTGTCTATTTATGACTATTTATCTGGCAAGTGTGATGAAAATCTTTGTGTGTGTCTTGGGCGGTATAGGAGTTACAAACTCGTATCATAAAAGCTTCAAGAGGTCATAAACCTTACCAGCAGCATGGACGACCAGCCCGACGGTGGCCGTCATGTTCCTTTTGGCCGTTGTCTATTTATGACTATTTATCTGGCAAGTGTGATGAAAATCTAAGTGTGTGTCTTGGGCGTATAGGAATTACAAACTCGTATCATAAAAGCTTCAGGAGGTCATAAACCTTACCAGCAGCATGGACAACCAGCCCGACGGTGGCCGTCATGTTCCTTTTGGCAGTTGTCTATTTACGAATTTATTTGGCTGACAAGTGTGATGAAAAACATTGTGTGTGTCTTGGGCGTTACAGAAATTACAAACTCGTATCACAAAAGCTTCAAGAGGTCATAAACCTTACCAGCAGCATGGACGACCAGCCCGACGGTGGCCGTCATGTTCCTCTCCTGCGGGTTGCCGTTGTCGTTGTATCGCGACGACATCTGGTCCACCAGCAGCATAAACACGAACCCTGGAACAATTGGATATATATATGTCAACTTTATAGTTTCGCCATGTCTGTCTGTCTGTCTGTCCATCCGCGGCTTAGCTCCGTGATCATTAGTACTAGAAAACTGAAATTTGGTATGAGTATGTGTATGTATCACGCCGACAAAAAGGTTAAATAAAAACTAAAAAAAAATCTTTTTTCGGGTACCTCCCACCTAAAGTGGGAGTGTTTTTTTTTTCGTTCCAACACTAGTGTTTGGGGTGTCGTTGAATAGGTCTTTTAAAAATAATACGAGTCTTCAAACATATTTTTTGATAAAGTCAGCAGTTATGTAAAAAATTCGCTCCAGAAATCCAGACAATAGCATCCCCCCTTACTTTTCAACCACGGGTCGAAAAATTATGGAAATATTCATAAAAATAAGGCCTTATTAAGCACTTTCAATGAAAACTATATTCATAATTTTCTTTAAAATGACGTAAATGTCGCGCGGTGCCCTTATACTTCGAACGTTACACATATTAGTTAAGTGCCATACTGTATTAAAACATTTTGCTCAATCTGGCGCGTATAATCGATAACTTCCAGAAGGTAATAAGTAATTGGAGTTTACGACCTTTTTATAGAGCTTGAAATCTATCTCGTAATTTAAACTTCGGGCCTAAAACCGCTGTTTTAAGCCTATCTATTGTGAAGGATGGGCAAGTACGGAACCCTACACTGAGCGTGGCCCGACATGCTGTTGGCCGGTTTTGACCTATAAATTTGATTGAGCCGGACGGCACTATACGACGGTCGTATTTCAAACATCAGAGTAGCCGTTCAGTTTTCTGTATGAGATCGGTGACGCCACTATAATGGGCGGAAATGGCGGACAGCGTTTTAAGCATTTGAAAATACAGAATAAAAACCATATTTTCAAATTAAATTTATTCAGCTTTCCTCTATTTTTATAAACTGAAAAATATATATTTAGGCTTCCTATGCAAAATACTATGTGAAATAAACAGTTCAATACAATTTAACATCATTACAGAGAGTTACAACTAGCCTATTGCATTATATGTGCGGCTTTTATTGATATAATAGAAAAATTGGATTAAATAGATGCTCTCTGTACAATAAAATTTCTGATTTGCACCAAATTCTAGTATCTTTGTTTGGCCCTATGGTTGACTGGTAGAGAATGTCATTTGGGATAGTCCGCCATAGTACTAACTTTTGTTTTGTGCAATAAAGTTTAAATAAATCAATATTACCAAGGACCAAGGAGATTCCAATAACGCTGTGTAGATCACCGTCATCATGTGTCGGCGGTTGGGCCGTGAAGTCCTTAGTGACCACAGTGGGTGCTGATCGCTCGCTGAACAATGACCGCACACCTTCAGGGATGATCACAGCTAGAGCTGTGCCTACGAGTAGACCGGCACCGAATACTGTGACTTTCTTGAGTTTATCCTGTATAAGAAGACTTCAGTTAAGGGTGATTCTACAGGTGTGTCAACTGCTGTCAGTCGACTGTCAAAAATATTGAAAGTATGCCATCAGTCGACTGTCAAAAATATTGAAAGTATGCCATCAGTCGACTGTCAAAAATATTGAAAGTATGCCATCAGTCGACCGTCAAAAATATTGAAAGTATGAGCTGCACCAAGCTGCAAACTTTCATACAGTGATATACTGTAACCGTACTTCTTACCATAATTGATTTAATTTAAAGCATATTACGGCCCGTTGCTTTTTATAAATAAAAATCTAACAGCTTTACAGAAAATGTGCCTCTTTTCTATCAAAATAAATAATAAAAATAATATTGCAATATTTCAAGTACTAAAAGTTAATTACCGTTAATTTATGGTAATAATAACAGTTCCATTTCTTTTTACAACATTATGTACATTAAAATGTTACAAGAACTCGATGAGAAGCAGTTCATGAAATTAAATTCAATCTTGTGAAAAACTCAATTCCAAACACATATAATAGCATAACAGTAACAATTTCATCTGTGTTGTTCAATTCATAATTACCAATACGTAAAATCCTTACAACTTGAAATCAATTAAAAATATTCAGTAACAAAGAGATAGTTTGTAAAGTAGTTAACCAAAATTTGTAAACAAATTACTTCAAACTCCACATCATGAGCTTAAAAACATTAAAAATACGTATAATCACTAAGGAACTATTTGTAAATCAATCGAAAAGGCAGCAAGTTAACCAATTAAGTTGGGAAATCGTTACAAATACACGTAAACAGACTGTGACTGCAATAAATAGGTAAGCAACAGATGTTACAATTGCCAACAAAAATGTCTCCAAATATGCTGCTTTCTAGTCAAAACATGCGAATTAATAGCTTAAATACGTACCTCAGACATCGTTACATTTAGTGGGATACTCCCAGCAACGTAGGAGCCCACTAACATCACCAAAGCAAGCAAAATAAGGACCCAAGTTCCGTCCATATTGACTAGTTTTAAAAACTAATATTAATAAGAAATATTAGCTGACTACGTTTTGTTCTGTAAGGAAACGAGTTTTAATTCTTATCTAGTGTTTACAGTTCATGGTTGAGCCCACTAGTTATACAGTAATAACAGTAAATTTAGTTATAGTTCAAGTGGATTCATCGCGTATTAGATTGGCCAATTTGGTTTTGACATGTTTTTGACAGCTGAACTGACAACACGACATAAGGTGTGTTTTTCTGATTGGAAACATTTGTCTTAAAAAAGAGTAAACTAAAATAATATAAAATTATAATTTATTTGTTTAGTTTGTGAATGATGATGAATTAATTTTACTTGTTTCATTAAAATGTCAGAGAATATTGTGGAGTGTTTTAGAAACGAAACTACTATTTTCTATGACTATTTTCGATACTGCTGTCACCATCGATACTAATCAGCCAGCAATACGGGTTCAGAAAAGAAAGGTCGACAACACTAGCCTGCTTAAATCTTATATTTTTTTTATGATAACGGAGTCGATTTCATAAAATACCAATAGCTGCGGTACTTTTGGACCTAAGCAAAGCATTTGATTTCAGAAATCATTCGACTCTATTGCATAAACTAGAGAAATATGGCATCGTATCTTTCTCAGAAAATGCGATGTCTAGAAATTCTGCAGATTTCAAATGGTAACCTTGTCTCCGAAATATCGCAGTTTAAATACAACTGTTGTGGAGTACCTCAAGGAAGTATTCTCGGCCCGTTATTGTTCCTTATCTAAAGTAACGATTTGCCTAACCATTCACGATTTGCCTAACCATTAACGATTTGCCTAACCATCTAGAGCATCCATGTATAATGTTTGCTAATGACACAACTCCATTAGTTAAGTCTGACAATTTCAATAATTTTAATAAAGATATAACGGACAATATAAATAATGTAATTAACTGGTTAAATCAAAATAATCTCAAATGAACATTAAAAAGACAAACATAATTCTATTCAGGACATACCGAAATAAGGATGATAATATAAATATACAGTAAGTACAACAACGAAATAATAAATGAAGTAGAATCCGTAAAATTCCTCGGTATCTATATAGACTGATTTTGTAATTGGAAACGTCATATTACTGAAATCTGTGAAAAACTAGACAGGTTTGTATTTGCTCTGAGAAGACTAAGCTGTACTTCATCTAAAGAAGTAGCTCTAGCAGCTTATCACGGCTACGTCTCCTCCGTGCTGAGCTACGGGCTGCTGATTTGGGGCAACTCTGTAGATGTCCATAAGGCATTCATGGTGCAAAAAAATGTATAAGAGCTCTGTATGTAATGCTCACTACCTGAACCAGAACCTTGCTGACCCTTATTTATTGCCACTAATGTTCTACATCTACCCTGCATGTATATATAAAACAGGCGTCTATATTTGTAAGAGAACACTGAATATTTTGATACGCATATTAGTCGTTACCCCAGATCAACTAGACAGAGACAAAATACACTTGCCAAGGGCTAAATTTAATATGTTTAAAAACAATGCTCCATGTATATCGGTACAGATTTATAATAAATTACCTAAGCAAATAAGAAAATGTTATCCTAAATTATTTGCAGGAGCTCTTCATAAATGGCTTCTATCTAATTGTTTCTACTCTGTAAATAGTTTTTTGTCTGGCAACAAATAATATAAAATCACTATTGTAACTAGAATATCAATTATATTATTACTAATAATTATTATGTAACTAGAATAACAATTATATTATTAGGTACTAATAATTATTAAGTAACTAGAATAACAATTATATTATTATTATGTTTCTGTAAAATCAATATCCATACAATAAGCAGGGCTAAAATTCAGGGTAGAACATAATAAGCACTTACTATTTACTACATCATTTAATGTACCTACTATGTTCTTGCAAATAAAACATTCATTCATTCATGGCCATGACAAAAAAAGCGACTTAAAATTTAGGTTTATTTCAAATCAGGTTTATAAACTCCTATAATTTTGGCGTACGGGGTCTGCCCATCTGCAGCTGGTACGGAAACATAGTCAGTGGTAGAACTCTGCAGGTCCAGAACTGCGTACGTCACTTGAGCTGTGGCCTGAAACCAAATAGAATATTGGGTTATCTATCTGAAACACTTGTTTCCCATCTGTACCGCCAAATTTGTCCGAAAGCAATTTTTTTAACTGTTAATTTTTCAGAAGAATTTATACAACTATTCCTAGCTTTTGCCCGCGACTACGTCCGCGTGGAACTTGGAAGTACGGATGAGTGATTACTTCCGTATTTATTATTATCAACAACCTCGTACAACACGATAGATATCCACCTAATCACCTTAATTAATAAAAGGGATTATTAAAAGCGCCTAAGCAAATGTAAGAGCAATTATGCTTTTGGTCTAATAATTACACTTCCTATAGGGTCATCAATGTCATCATGAATTACCGCACCCCAACAGAAATGTTCACTCACTTTTCAATCTTTTTAGGGATAATTTCCAGGATGAAAACTATCCTATATCCTTCCTCGGATCTTAAACTATCTCCATGCCAAATTTCATCAAAATCGATTCAGCGGTCTAAGCGTGAAGAGGTAACAGACAGACAGACACACTTTCGCATTTATAATATTAGTATGGAAGTATGGATAGTTAGACCACGCTAACTCTTCTAAGCAAATGAACTGTCAAACCATACAAACGGACTCACTTTGTATTGTTTGACAGTTCATTTGCATGGAAGTTAGCGTGGTCTGACTCTCATCATCATCATCATCATCCCAACCATAGGACGTCCACTGCTGAACATAGACCTCCCCTTTAACTCTGACTCTAACCTAACGTAACCACGGGTTCTTTTAAACGATGCTTATAAAATCCTGTAAATACCGGTTTCAGGAAACAATTACTTTCGGACAAATGAAAATTTGGCGAAACATTACAGATGGAGACAATGTTCCGGAGTTGTAATACGATAACGTAGGTAGACCTTGTCATCATTTTTGGAAATGGCTGAAATATGTCTTTTGTCTCATATCCCAGTCATTTTGGAATTAGTTAATCGAAAACCTGACTCGAAAAAAAAATATATTATTATTCAAAACTGATCACAAAATGTCACGATAATCGGTTGAGAAGGCCTGAAGGTGAGAACAGTCGGAGATCCTGACATACGAAAGAATTTCTGGCCAAGTTGAAACAGATACCCTTGCTCTATCCGTCAATAAAAGCTAACACTAAATATTCAAATCTTACATAAATGCCTTCATCTTCCTTCTGTTCTTCTTCAGAAGACGGTAGATGGCTTCGACGGCGAATTAGCCATACCCCTAATAGGGCGATGGCTAACACGATAACCAGTAGAGAAATCACTAAAGTATAAGGGTTACTAAATACAGAGCCTGTTTCTTTTTCATGGTTTAGTTTTTCATCAAAGGCAAGGTCTGCATTGCCGTGAAATGTTTCGATATTTTTACTTGCTTTAGAGTGGTTAAAATATGTTTCGTTCTCAGTATTGTTTATATGATATAATGCTATATCATGCTTAAAATGTGTATCATTTTCAGTGAAATTTGCTTTAGCTGGTGAATAATTTGGTTTTTCGTGGTTATAATCTCTTTGGGGGACATTCTTCTCTTCAGTATCTTCTCTTTCAGTTTCAGTGGAGGGGTCTGAAAGAAAAAAATAGGGGCATGAGGAATTTAGAAATTCTATTAGACAGAAATAAAAACCAAATACCAAGCCAAGCTATATTGCATTTAATTTTCACGGCGATTGCACGAGAAGAAAACACTTAGAATATAATGAAATTTGCCGGGTAAAGTAGAGCCTGACCAGAAATATACGAGGATTGTCAAGAGGGCGCTATTCATAACATTTTTATATGGCAATAATTTTGCAACCAATCGCAACCCATTATGATGACATTAGTTTAAATACTTTGTCAGTTCCACTATGTTAACCTCGTAATATCATTTAATGGAATGCACTCATTTCCTGCCTGTTTTTCGTGTAGTAAGCACGTGTACACTTTATTTATAATGATACGTTTACGAATGTGAATGGTTTTCGCAATTTTCTTTGGATAACTTTAACCTTTTGACCGCCACAGTCGGCTGTGGCCGTCAACAAAAAATCGTGCCCCTGACGCCACGTCGGCCACAGCCGTCCAAATTTCAATGATCAAAAACTTTGTAATTCTAACCGCTACAAGTATTTTTCAATCCCTGTTGATTTTGGGGCACATCTTTTTTTTTTTACTCTGGCGTCAGTGGCACGGTAAAACAAATATTTAACCTATTGACCGCCAAGCGGTCTAGCCGCTTGGCGGTCAATAGGTTAAATATTTGTTTTTTAAATAAACCACCACGAATTTCATTGACATTGTGTGACATTGTTGACAAACCACCATAAAATCATTGCCAGTGTAAGAAATTAGGTAGTTCTAGTGAAATTCCGCAATATGCCGCATCTTCATATCGGGGGGCACGGCAGTGCCCCCGCCAAGTCGAGCGCGAAGCAAACACTGCCGTACCATCCTTTACTGGAACCATTTCGCCGCATTTTCAGGCCCCCATTTGAGCACCTCTGGATAAGACCAGAACGCGGAAATTTTCGTCATCCAGTAAGCTATAATCACATACTTAAAATCCAAAATTTCAAGTCTGTAGGTCATTTAGTTCCGAAATTAAGCGAAAGCAAAGTTTCGCATTTATGACACTCACTCACTCACTCACTCACTCATGATCATCAGTAAAGAACTAGTACTTCCCATAAATTCAGAGAGCTGAAATTTGGTACAGTTAGGGTTTAATGGCCACATAAAGCGAAAACTATAAAAATTGGCCAAGTGCGAGTCCGACTCGCGCATGAAGGGTTCCGTACCGTGAAATACGCCAACTTTGCCTCCACAGGGAACTTTGCCCAAAACGCTACTTAAAAAAAGAAACGTTCCTGTAGACAATTTCAAGATGGTTATGGCAACACTACTATTTTTCGTGGAAAATAGATTATATCTGTGGTATCACTGGGAATCACATTTGCGCGCAACTTCATTCCGTAACGTGTTGGGACTAGTCGAATAAGGTGCGTGATTTGGCGGGCCAATTCTAGGTGAAGTTCTGGTGTATTTTTTACAGAATGGGGAAGCCTCAGGTGAATGTATCCTATTGCTTGTTATAAAATAAGAACTGTAGATAATTTTTATTGTAGTTTGAACTAAAAATACTTATTAAAACCGGAGTTATGATGGTGGGCAATGTTATCCAGTAACTTGCTAACCTATGAATGCCAACATTGCCCAGACTAAAAAAAGGGTTAGGGTTGTCACTTTGTCGTAATTTTACCTGACTGCGTAAATAAAGGGTTATGTATTTAAGGTAAGGTAAATTATATTTCTATTAAGCCGTTGTACTTTTAGCATTAGCTGCATGTCATGTCATGTCCATAAAACAAAAAAACATAGAATATTCAATTATGTCAATTTTTATTTAGAGTATTCTAACGTGAAGTAAAAAAATAACTGCCAAACTATTAGTATCGAATATTAAGCATACATTTTTTCATTTTGATAATGGTATTGGTAAAGATGGTTTACTCAACCAAAAGTGACAACCCTGACAATTTCAAACTGCTTGATTCGGCTTGTATGGAGAAAAACAAAATACCTATGTAACATTGCCCACCCATATTGCACACGTGTTTGCACAGTTAAGACCAAGATATTAAGTAGAACGCCATTATTACCCCAGATTTTATACTGATCCTTATCTTAACGTTGTAGGGGCTATAGTTACGAAAATAATCGATTTGGGCAATGTTTGCAAAAGTTTAGATAACTTTATCCGAGGTGTAAATTGATAAAAAAAATTGGTTAAATGTAGATTTAAAAATTGTTTCTCGTACTAAACGCATGCATATGAATACGATGGATGCGTTAGACAAAAAAAAACTTTATCCCGTCATAGAAAAAATGAGAGAAATTCGGGTTTTTACGAAAAAAGCGGGCAAAGTTGGCATGTTTCACGGTACCATAAAACAAATTTGTTGTATGGGAGCCCTTAAATATTTATTTTATTTTATTTTTAGTATTTGTTGTTATAGCGGCAATAGAAATAGATCATCTGTGAAAATTTCAACTGTCTAGCTATCACCGTTCTTGATATACAGCCTGGTGACAGACGGACGGACGGACGGACGGACGGACGGACAGCGAAGTCTCAGTAATAGGGTCTCGTTTTTACCCTTTGGGTACGGAACCCTAAAAACTAGGATAATCGAAGATCTGGAGTACTCTGATTAGAAAACACAAGAGCCCAACCAAACTATTAGAAATCGATATACCGCCTTTACAAAAAATATTCAACTTGTTGTTGTGTTCGGTTGGCCGCCGTCGCGACTGATCGTCTCTCCTGATGATGGATCGCGTACCGATTCGAAACATGTCGAGCGTTATTCGACTTCTACGACGTGAGTAAACCCGTTTAAGTATTTTAATATTCAACTTGGTGGGCCGCTTCATTTGATGTCAAAAATCCAAGGTCTGAAGTATTTTGACGACGCGTTTTGCTCGGTTTGTAGACACCTGCCTACTGAGCCGGCGGTCCCGGGTTCGAGTCCCGGCCAGGGCAAATATTTGTGTGATGAACTCGAATATTTGTGCTTGGGTCATGGTTGTTCTATGTATTTAAGTATATATTTATCTATATAAGTATGTATATCGTCGTCTAGTAAGCCTTCTAGAGCTTAATTTGGGACTAGATCGATTTGTGTGAGGTTGTCCGATATTTATTTATTTATTATTTATTTGATGAAGAACCCTCAGCTGGTCTCAGCTGTATTAGAGATATGGTTCTACTATTGGTACCTACATAAAAAAATCGACTGTCATTGCAAAAATCCAGCGTAGTGGGACAAATCTTCTAAAAGTTCATAATACCTACTGTTGAAATACCGATGGTCAAAATACCGAAAGTTCAAAAAGCCAAGTTCAAAAATATTCGATAAACCGAAGCTCAAATTACCAATTTTCAGAAAATCGAAAGTTTAAAATCTCGAAATTTCATAATCCCGAAATTTTTCAAATCTCGAAATTTTATAATCCCGAAAGTCAATGAGCACTTTAAAAGTGTCAGGACACTAAACTAATCTGACTTTTCCGTGGAACCGATCTGCTCCGGCGCTGCGGGATGTTCAGCGCCGGAGCAGATCGGTTCCACAGAAGAGTTCACTTATAAATAGTAAGTATAGTAGTAGGCAAGTAGGTTACGTAATTTAGGTTAACATTCTTTGTATAAAATAAACATTAGAATCTGTAAGACTACAGAAATATAATTCTCGAGAGTTTAAATAATATTCCGGATTACAACCTTCAGGCAGGATCATAGTCTTCGGGATTATAATCTTCGGGATTACAGTCTTCGGGATTACATTCTTCGGGATTACAGTCTTCGGGATTATAATATTCGGTATTTCATCCTTTCGATCAAACGTTCTTTCGGGATTTTAAACTTTCGGTCAAATAAACATTCGACATTTTAATTTTCGGCCTTCCGTCCATAGGTCTTATGAAATTCGGTATTTTGAACTTCGGCATTGTAATACGTACCCGCTGGGCGAATGCCTCCCCTTCTGCTTTTAATACGCATATAAATAAAATTAAAGGAAAACTCTGGATAAGACTAGACTGGCTTTTATACTTATACTTACAAATTTACAAGAAGAAATAGTCGAACGATTAACTTTATTCTACTCGAACATTACACAAATTATATTAAAACTTTCGTGAGACATATTTAATTATTGTATTAAGCGGTTTACACTCACGTGAAATTGTCAGGAATTTCAGGTGAGTGTAAACCGCTTAATTAAAAAAACAAATTACACCAAAATATTAATTTCGCTCAAAATTTGGTCAAAATATAATGCATTGGACTAAGAGTGGCGGTGATACCCGCACACGTTGCTAGATGGCGCTGACTGTATTTTAAAACGCGCCTACGTTTGTTTTTCCGATAATCTTATAATATGGCGATGTGGCAACCGGCCGCGTTACAGTCGTTTACGACATTCTTCTACTGCGCTTGGAAACGTTTGCTAGGGATTAGGAGGGATGATTTGCATTTCGTTGATTTCGCTTATTATTTCGTGAGGTTTGCTAAAGTGAATTAGCAGGTTGTTATAAAACAATATGCCCACGTTTCTACAAAAAGAAGTGAAATCCCACCAAAAACATTCTGTAAAAAACTAGCCAAGTCTCGATGGAGCTGCTTGTTTATCTCTAAAAAGTAATGAAATCTAGACAAAGTCGTACCAAGTCTAAGGTTCCTTACTGCGATTTCTTTATTATTATAGTTAATGTTGTGTGACTTGGCCGTTGAAGGGTACACAAGGGTACAAAACCAGGTGCTCCATGACACCATTGCACCAATCTGTCGCCAGAACCGCTACCCATTGACGATGGAAAATTGCCACTTGGAAAACGTTGATTCAATAACCAGTCAGAGCCTTATCACACTTGCGATTTTCGAGCGAGATTTCTATACAAATAAGCGACGCGGTGACCTCGTTGCGTGATCGCCTTCATACAAAAGTCGTTCGCAAATCGCAAGTGTGATAAGGCCGTCAATTGTAGGCTTGATAAAGCTGCGTATTTCAATAATACTTATGTATAGGCGAGCCTCAAACAAACAGTATAAAAAATATTTCTAGTACAGACGGACCTCTAATCATTGATAGAAGTCCGTCTGTACGTCTTTTTTATGTTAGATCGGTGGTTGATTTGACGCTCCAAAAAGAAGAGAACAGAAGTCAGCATTGTCAATGCTAAATGCATCTGTTGCACAATCAACAACAGCCTAAAATTAGACCCTAGCGTCAAATTACCAATACCAGTATGGGCTATTATCTCGCTTAACAAACATAGGTAGTTACAACAGATATAACATTACCTACGTGTAAACAAAATTGACTTGTTGCGGTTCTGGGGACAGATTGGTGCAATGGTGTCATGGAGCACCTGGTTTTGTACCCTTGTGTACCCCTTCAACGGCCAAGTCACACAACATTAACTATAATAATAAAGAAATCGCAGTAAGGAACCTTAGACTTGGTACGACTTTGTCTAGATTTCATTACTTTTTAGAGATAAACAAGCAGCTCCATCGAGACTTGGCTAGTTTTTTACAGAATATTTTTGGTGGGATATTTCTTTCTGTTCAAGCTTCACTTCTATTGGGTTGGGCTTCACAAACACGCAGCCTAGTTGGCTAATTTTCTCTGCTCTGCTTTATTGGACAAGAAAGCCTAAAACGCACGTGTAAACTGGCTAGAAATCTTTTAATACCTATCATTATGTGACAGAAGAAAATAAGGTATGGCACTCTGGAATGACACGCTAGACTTTTGAGGTCACGCTATGATTGGTTGGTTGGTTCTTCTGCCAATCCGGTTTTGTGTTGCCAGTGGTGTATACCTACTATACTCTCCGATTCCCTTGTTACCTCTATGAATCTCATAAAATCGTGAGTGTTTTAAATCAATGATTATGACAAAATAAAACTTAGTCAAAGAACACGACAATCGTAATGCAATTTATAAATGGGCCATTTTTCCTAAAGTTGTACCTACACCCCTTTTTTTAAAATTTTCGATATATCGGGTTTTTTCTACTCAGATTGACGAGCTCTTTCGATCTAATTAGGAGAAAAAAACTGTCCCAATGTTTTTTCGTTCCATTCCGTTACCATTTCCATATAACCTACTAGAGCGGTAACGGAATGGAAAAACAAAAAATGTATGAATATTTTGGGACACTTTTTTCTCCTAATTAGATCGAAAGATCTCGTGATTCTGAGTAGAAAATACCCAAAATAACGAAAACTAAAAAAAGTGGGGTGTACAACTTGAGAAAAATGGCCCAAATGCATGATTATTATTTTTTGTACGATTGGCGGCAAACATTTGTTTCCTTATAATTATTTTGTTACCATAAAGCGGTAGCTAATCAGTGACGTAGCAAGTCTCACTGGCCGGAGTGCCATACCTTATTCTCTTATACATGCAACTACCAAAATACTTACCTGTTTGATGTCGAAACTTGATTATCTTCTTACTACTTTCTCTTATCCTCTTTCCTAACTCATCCGTTAGGATGCAGTAGATTTCAGATCCATCATTTGATGGCTTAAGGAGCACGGACCATTTGTACATCATCGATTTATTGGCATTTTTGTTTAGAAGCTGAGTACGTCGTAATTCCATTTCTTGGTCACCTGTAAGAGTATTATCGTTACTATGATCTCAAATTAAAAAACTCCCGGTAAAAATCGCCCTAAACATTGACATAGGAAAACAACCCCGAGGACGCCCGAAAGCCACTTGGTGGAGAAACCTTGAAAAAATATCAAATTTAATTACAGTTGACTTAAATGACAGAGCCAAATGGTTATTGGTTCAATTATTGTATTCAGCTGTTTACACTCACGTGAAATTATCAGTGATAAAGTTGCCGCGACGGTGTACAGGTAGCAGTCCCTGATTAAGAGCTTCATATGAGTTCGAAACATGTCGGGCCGTTCCTGACAATTTCACGTGAGTGTAAACCGCTTACTACAATAATTAAATATTTCTCACGAAAGTTGATAATAATTGGTTCTTAAGAATACTTAATTGTGGTATGTCTCATAGTTTTTTTAGACCTGCTTATACTGACTGATCTAAATGGGCCTTCCTGTGTTATAATTATGTATTTACTTGTACAACAATTACCTTTTTTCTGCCACAAGGACAGGAAGTCGCCCGGTTTTCCGTATTCTATACACCTATGGACATATCTGACAAAAACCTGATTGTTTTTAAATTTACTGATAGCATTGTGTAATGGTTTCGCTACGTTATTTGCGTTTTCCGCTAGAATAAAAAAAAATAGTTTATTAGTTATATTATGACTAAGTTAGAAGCTAAAGAGCTAGATTCAGATGACATTTGGTACGAAGACACCAAATATTATTATATCAAGGTTCTGTGCTCTATTCACAAATAATCTAATTATTTTAATTTTATTTGGGTGGTGGTCGTCTAGAAGGTACACTACACAATCACAAATGAAAAATGAGTGGATTGAAAAGGAAAAAGTGCGAAATATGCAGAATGAAAACAGAGTGATTACATACTCTTTGGAGCAATATTTTAATACCTATCATTATGTGACAGAAGAAAATAAGGTATGGCAGATGGCACTCTGGAATGACACGCTAGACTTTGAGGTCACGCTATGATTGGTTGGTTGGTTCTGTCAATCCGTTTTTGTGTTGCCAGTGGTGTATACTGTACTCCCCGATTCCCTTGTTACCTCTATGAATCTCATAAAATCGTGAGTGTTTTAAATCAATGATTATGACAAAATAAAACTTAGTCAAAGAACACGACAATCGTAATGCATAAATGGGCCATTTTTCCTAAAGTTGTACACCCCTTTTTTTTAATTTTCGATATATTAGGTTTTTTCTCGACCAACAGTTCCAAGGTGGTGTCGGGTTTCTCGTTCACAAGTCCCTCGTTAACAACATAACTACCATCGACAGTGTGTCGAGCAGGGTGGTATACCTAATACTCAGAATATCCAAAAGATATTCGTTGAAGGTCATTCAGGTATACGCACCGACCTCGTCACATTCTGATGAGGAAGTAGAGGCTATGTATGAGGACGTAAGTAGGGCCATACATACTTCCAAAACCTACTTCAGTGTTGTTATGGGGGACTTCAATGCAAAGTTGGGCAAGAACAGCGGTGATGAGTTGAGAGTGGGGCAATTTGGATACGGGCAACGGAACCCTAGGGGACAGAGGCTGGCCGACTTTCTAGAGAAAGAGGAACTCTTCATGATGAACTCTTTCTTCCAGAAGCCGCCTCACAGGAAATGGACCTGGATAAGTCCCGATGGTTCCACGAGAAACGAGATTGACTTCATCATGACCGACAAGAAACGGATTTTCAGTGATGTGTCTGTGATCAATAGGGTCAAGACCGGCAGTGATCATCGAATCGTAAGAGGCACACTGAATATCAATGTTAAACTGGAAAGGTCCAGTCTGATGAAGTCTACGCTCCGACCTACTCAGGCCCATATTCAAAACCCCGAGAGCTTTCAACTCGAGCTCTCCAACCGCTTCGCTTGTCTGGAGAACTTTGTCTCAGTGGACGAGATCAACGACGGGCTAGTGGAAACTGTCCACACGGTAGGGTCTAAGTTTTTCAGACCCCGCCGTAAAGATAGACCTCAGAAATTGTCTGATCGAACCTTAAACCTCATGGCTGAACGACGCTCGCTACAGTTGCAGTCTCCCGATGACGCGAGGTCATATAGGCAGCTTAATAGACGTATATCGAAGTCCTTGCGACATAATCTGCGGCTCTTTAATACGAACCGTGTTAAAGAGACCATTGAGCAGAACAAAGGCTCCAAAGTGTTCGCAAAGGACAAGTCTATTGGACAAAGCCAGCTGACCAAGCTGAAACGGGAAGATGGCAGCATAGCGTCGACCAAAGCAGAGGTTCTAGGTGAGATCGAGAGGTTCTATGGTCAGTTATACACTTCAGTCGCAAAGCCCGTTGACAGCTTGGTAGGCGATCCAAGAGCCAAGCTGTCCCGACATTATACCGAAGACATCCCAGACATCAGTCTGTACGAGATTAGGATGGCCCTGAAGCAGCTTAAGAACAACAAGGCGCCGGGCGAAGACGGAATCACCTCAGAGCTTCTGAGAGCGGGTGGAACACCGGTACTTAAGGTCCTCCAGAAGCTCTTTAATTCCGTTTTGTCCGAGGGCAAAACGCCTGAAGCATGGAATAGAGGCGAGGTGGTACTGTTCTTCAAGAAAGGTGATAATAGCCTATTGAAGAACTACAGGCCCATCACGCTTCTAAGCCATGTTTATAAGCTGTTTTCAAGGGTCATCACGAACCGTCTCGAACATAGACTTGATGACTTCCAGCCTCCCGAACAAGCCGGTTTCCGAAGAAGCTATAGTACCATAGACCACATACATACGCTGCGGCAAGTTATACAGAAGACTGAAGAGTATAACTTGCCATTATGCTTAGCGTTTGTGGACTATGAGAAAGCCTTCGATTCGGTGGAAACATGGGCGGTGCTCGAGTCACTTCAGCGATGCCATATTGACTATCGGTACATTGAAGTTTTGAAGTGTTTGTATAGTAACGCCACCATGTCGGTCCGAGTTCAGGAGCAGAGCACAAAGGCCATTCCATTGAGAAGAGGCGTAAGACAGGGGGACGTTATATCCCCGAAACTGTTTACGACCGTTATGGAAGACGCCTTCAAGCTCCTGGAATGGCAAGGACTTGGCATCAACGTCAATGGCGAATACATCACTCACCTTCGGTTTGCCGACGACATCGTAGTCATGGCAAAGTCGATGGAGGAACTCAGCGTGATGCTCGATGACCTCAATCGAGTTTCTCAACGGGTGGGCTTAAAAATGAACATGGACAAGACGAAACTCATGTCAAATGCCAAGGTTGTGCCCATCCCAGTCTCTGTTGAAAACTCGGTACTCGAAGTTAGGTAGGTCCAACTTCGAGAAAGAGGTCAACCGCCGAATCCAACTCGGCTGGGCAGCGTTCGGGAAACTACGCAATGTCTTTTCGTCCGACATACCTCAGTGCCTCAAGACGAAAGTCTTCAACCAATGTGTGTTACCAGTGATGACTTACGGCACCGAAACGTGGTCTTTCACTATCGGCCTCATCTCAAAGCTCAAAGTCGCTCAACGTGCAATGGAGAGGGCTATGCTCGGGGTGTCTCTACGTGATCGAATCAGAAATGAGGAAATCCGTAGACGAACTAAAGTGACCGATATAGCTCACCGGATTAGCAAGTTGAAGTGGCAATGGGCAGGCCACATAGCACGCAGAGCAGATGGCCGATGGGGCTGTAAAGTGCTCGAGTGGAGACCTCGGACCAGCAAGCGCAGCGTAGGACGTCCACCTACAAGATGGACAGATGACCTTATAAAGGTCGCCGGAAGGCGCTGGATGCAGGTCGCTTCCAACCGGTATATATGGAAGTCCAAAGGGGAGGCCTATGTTCAGCAGTGGACGTCCTATGGCTGAGATGATGATGGGTTTTTTCTACTCAGAATCACGAGCTCTTTTGATCTAATTAGGAGAAAAAAACTGTCCCAATGTTTTTTCGTTCCATTCCGTTACCATTTCTATATAACCTACTAGAGCGGTAACGGAATGGAAAAACAAAAAAATTATGAATATTTGGACACTTTTTTCTCCTAATTAGATCGAAAGATCTCGTGATTCTGAGTAGAAAATACCCAAAATATCGAAAACTAAAAAAAGTGGGGTGTACAACTTTAGAAAAATGGCTCAAATGCATGATTATTATTTTTTGTACGACTGGTGGCAAACATTTTTGTTTCCTTATAATTATTTTGTTAGCATAAAGCGGTAACTATAATCAGTGACGTAGCAAGTCTCACTGGTCGGAGTGCCATACCTTATTCTCTTATACATGCAACTACCAAAATACTTACCTGTTTGATGTCGAAACTTGATTATCTCCTTATTACTTTCTCCTATCTTGGTTCCTAACTCATCCGTTAGGACGCAGTAAATTTCAGATCCATCATCTGATGGCTTAGTGACCAAGTGCCATTCGAAAATCAGCCATTTATCGATATTTATTATATTTCGAAGCTGAATACGTCGTAATTCCATTTCTTGGTCACCTGTAAGAGTATTATCGTTACTATGATCTCAATTTCCTTTACTAGTTTCTGAAGTACCCGTCGTAAGACCGAATTTTTGTTTCCCATTTGCAACTTTTCGCCAAATTGTCATTTGCCCGAAAGCCATTTTTTTCCAAGGCTGTTCATATTTCAGAGTAATTATAAAACACTCCTAACCTTACCTAATGGGATCTTTAACGTGATGATTATAAAAACTTGAAATTATTATGGATTTCAGGAAAAAAATACTTCACGATGGTTCTTGTTCTTGCGTTTCACTTATTAAAGTCATATATTTAAATAATTATTGGTTTAATTATTGTATTTCGCTGTTTACACTCACGTGAAATTGTCAGTGATAAAGTTGCCGCGACGCTGTACGGGTAGCAGTCCTTAATGAAGAGCCATACGAGTTCGAAACGTGTCGGGCCGTTCCTGACAATTTGTAGCAACAGAATTTGAAAACTTTTTCATCGATATACCAGTGTCCACTACAAAGTTTTTAAACTCATCAGTCATCACCCTCATCAGCCGTTACTTTGTTAAAAGATAACGTCCCAGAATGTAGTAGAGACCTTCATTTTGAACATATCAGTACCTCAGATGTAGCAAAGGCGTTTAAATCGATTAATGTCAAAAAAACTAGTGACCTCTGGGGGTCTCCGTCCATGCTGTCAAATACCTCATAGATATATAGCGCCTGACTTAGTAGTTATATTCAATAACAGTGTAGACTGCGGTGAGTTTCCTGATCTGATGAAACATAGTAAAATAACTCCTTTATTTAAATTAATTATAATCAATCACGGTTTTATTTAAATCAGGTAGTACTTCTGACCCCAATAACTTTAGACCAATATCTGTACTACCAACATTTAGTAAAATTTTTGAAATGTTCATTTTTTGAATTGAAGTATATATATATATAACCTGCAGTCCTGTTTCGCTCAACTTGTGGATCCACATAATACCAGCCGTCAAATCACCCCCGTGGTTTGGCAATGTGCTGAGTGGACTCCTTTTTCGCACTATACTTATGATTTTCATGTTATAATATGTAATCCTAATTGCAGCGAAATAAATTTTCTTTCTTTCTTTCATTATGTCGTATTGCATATTACTTTGGGGCACTGCGTCAGATATTAATATAATTTTTGTTCTCCAGAAACGGGCTATTCGTACGATATATAAAATGCACCATAGAGACTCGCTTAGAGATAAGTTTAAGGACATTAATATAATGACAGTGCATTGTCAATACATTTATGAGAATCTTATGTATGTACATATAAGAACATTGCTAATTTTAAAAAGAACTGTGATATACATAATATTAATACTAGAAATAAGCATAAGCTCGCAGTGCCTGCCACTAGGCTCCATAAAATAAGAAAATCATTCATGGGTATAACTGTGTAAGATTTTATAATAAACTTCCTAGAAGCGTAACTGACTTGTCTGTTGGGTAAATTCAAAAACTATGTAAAACGTAAACTTATTGGTTTCTAAAGCTTATTATAGCTCACAAGACTACATGAATGATAACGTGTCGTGGGATTAGTGAAAATCAAGCAATCTTATGTGTAATTATTGTAACGAGTACCTATCAGGGTACTGATATTTTAATTTTAACTATTTTTATTATAATTTTTGACATTTAGAATTTTATTCTAGAAACATTCTAGCCTCTAGTTTTTTATTTATATAATTTGTTTATGTGTTGACGATCCTTTTTAGGATCTTTTATTTGTTTTTTATGTTTTTTATTTTATTTTTAGTTATGTCTATCAATAAATTGCTCTGATCTCTGTAACCATCTGTAACTTACGATTCGAAAGTGCTTGTAGCTAGGCCTACATGAATAAAAAATCATTCACATGAGTGTAAACCGCTTACTACAATAATGTATGTATGTAAACACTTTATTGTACACAAAAACAGAAATACATCAAAACAAAAGAAATACATGTACAAAGGCTAAATAATTAAATATTTCTCCGAAAGTTTTAATAATTATTGGTTCTTAAGAATACTTAATTGTGGTGTCTCATAGTTTTTTTGTAGACTTGCTTATACTGACTGATCTAAATAGGCCTTCCTGTATTATAATTTTGTATTGTACCTACAACAATTACCTTTTTTCTGCCACAAGGACAGGAAGCCGCCCGCTTGAACGTATAGTTCACACCAATAACTTTCAAAAAGCTGATTGTTTTCAAATTTGCTGATAGCATTGTGTAATGGATTTTCCGCTAGAATAAAAAAGTATAGTTTATTATTATTATTTATTAAAGCAGTAACGTCTGCTAACGTAAACCAAAGGTTTTTTGTTTTCTCAACAAATTTGAGATGATGGTGCCGACTATAAAGTCTAAATCTTTACGGTAGATGGCGCTACGATGCCACCCTAAGGCATGTTGAAGCAACTGGTTGAAAAATTCAATGGCTCTGACATCTGGTTTGGTGGTCCAGTTGGTAGGACGCCCGTGTTGGCCCGGAAAGCCGTTGGAAACGCAGGTTCGAATCCTGTCTGAACCATTTAATTTTTCAATTTTTCGCTTCATTGTAAAACATTATAGTTTATTAGTTTATATATTATGACTAAGTTAGAAGCTAAAGAGCTAGATTTAGATGACATTTGGTACGAAGGCACCAAATATTATAGGTAATATAATAATTGTAAAAAAATTGCATACGGCTAAACATGTGGAACTTTACATTACTATGCTGCATCACCTAACTACCATATTTGGCAAATAAATATTTCATTTCATTTCATTTCATATAGTTTGAGTCCCGGGAAAGGACAGGATACCTTTCAACCCGAAAATCTCTTCAGGGGTGAAATGGGGGATGAAGTTAAGCACTATAAACCGCTGAACCAAACAGTGCACTTATGTACTACATATTCCATGGACACTTAGGAGGAAACCCCCCGGACGGCCTCCATACTAGGACGAATCCGGGGAAACCCGGGCGGCCCTAATTTTAAGTATAATTCGTTTTTAAGTATACTTCTCGCACTTACCATTTACACTATAAGAAAATACCAGAAATTGTACCCAACACAAAACTTTTAACAATTTCAACATTGTAATGGCTTTCTTTATAACGAATAAAACTGAAATGATGGAAGTTTAACGTGTTTGCTAACCACAGCAAAAGGATCATAATATTATTATCCTCATAGGTTAGAGGATAATAACAAAATCATCGATTCTGTCACCATTTTATACTTTTTGTATTTCCTAACCTAACCTTTTTTTTTTTTTTTGACCCAGAGAAATGCATTGAATTGCATACCACTACGTAATATGAGACCCTCGGGGGGAGAGTCAGACATTACGCATTGGTTATGTGGGGCTCTCTAGTCCGCGAAGGACTAGCCTACCCACTAAAACTCTGGGATGCTGCCAACCTGTGCCGTAGTGGTGGTGCCATGGGATCGCGAACATGTCACCACGACACCACCGGCACTTTCGCCCTAAGGCGAACCCTCACCGAAAGACACACTGTAGCATAGCAGTGTGCCTAACCCTCACCTGCTTCCCCAAGCCCCCAGGAAGCGGGGACCGCCACCGACACACGGTGCTGCGGTCCCACCCTCCTTGCTGAGGGAGGACAAAAGCCCCTACCCCTCAGCCGGCCATGGGAGGACAAAAGCCCCTACCCCACGACCCCCTCTCCACGTCCCATATCAGTCGTGGACTCTGCTGCTGCAGAGCCACGCTGAGGGACCCTCTGGAAGCTAGGACCGCCACCGACACACGGTGCTTCGGTCCCAGCCTCCTGGCTGAGGGAGGACAAAAGCCCCTACCCCCCAGCCGGCCATGGGAGGACATACGCCCCTACCCCACGACCCCCTCTCCACGCCAAGGGAGGACAAACGCCCCTACCCCTCGGCCCGCCACGGGAGGACAAACGCCCCTACCCCTCACCCAACCACGGGAGGACAAAAGCCCCTACCCCGTGGGTTCCCTCCCCAGGTGCCGACTGATGTCCCGTCCCACGCTAATCCCAGAAACTCGGCCCCCGCAGACGCCGTCAGAAGCCGGAAACCCCCCTGACGTGTCACAGACATGCATGACACCTGACATGTGATCCTCCCGCCTCGCTTATACAGCCGACCCGCCTGGGGAATGGATTTGCGTTTTCGATTTCTCAGAAATCGAAATGCACAATCCTTCCTGGCAGGTAGGCAGTATCAGAGGAGCAGGAGGCTCACTAGCCAGGCAGCCACCCACAGCTACGACACGTCGAGAGTCCTTCCGAAATCCTCCAGCAACCACAAGGTCAGAGCCCCCAGGACCCACGCAGGCCAAAGTCACCAACCAGCACCTGTCTCCCCCGCCCGTCTTGGCCCATAGGCCCCCTCCCTGGTGTCTCTTGGCTTCCCCGCGCGCGCACAACGCAGGTACTGAGCCCCCCCACCACGACAAGGTGGACACCCTCGGGGGGGAACCTAACCTATACCTAACCTAACCTAACCTATACGTAACTGAGCTATTATTCAAAAGTTTATACAAAATTAAGACAGCAATCATTATCCCTATTTTATGGATAATGATTGCCGTCTTACTTACAATATTATGACCCTGACTGAAACACGCACGCCTTGACGATACGATAATGTTGATGACTCCGAATTGTTTCCGCCTGAATTCAGCGTGCTACGCGCCGACCGCGTCGGACGGGGCGGCGGTGGAGTGCTCTTGGCGGCGCGCGCGCCGTTCGCTCTCCGGCGCTTGGAATGCGGTGCGCTGTCGCCTGTCGGATGATGAGATTGTTTGTGGTATGATAACGAAAGGCCAGTTGCGCTTCATATTAGTAGTGATTTACCTTCCACCGCAAATAAGTGATTCCCGTTATTATTCAGTATTTAACTGCATTGAATAAATAACCAGTGACTACTCACTTCCCATTGTTATTGTGGGTGATTTTAAGCTTTACTCCACCAAACCATTTATTTATTTATTTATTTAAACTTTATTGCACAAAACAAGTCAGTACAAATGGCGGACCATTGTCCGTAATGTATTCGACTCCGTCTTGGTGAATTGTAAACTAAGCCAGGAAAATAAAATTGTTAACGCTCTGGATAGCTTGTTGGATTTGGTGCTAGTAAATAATGGGATATATTTAAATGCACATCTGTATAATTTTTCCAGTACACTAGGTAACTCCACTAATTAACTGAATGCATACCAGAAAAATGAATGCAGTGCAAAAAAAAATCAATTGATTAACTGAACATGTCCTACAAAAAAAACTTAAACATCATACAAAACGAGATGACCTTTTTAACCGAATTCACACCAAAAATATGGTTCGTACATCGGATATATTTGAAAGTTTCACCAAAAATACTGACTTGCACACTAATTATCCTCGCACTGCACACTGAGATCCGACTCGGCCGGGTTAGGTTAGTTTGTTTTTTTAGGGTTCCGTACCTCAAAAGGAAAAAACGGAACCCTTATAGGATCACTTTGTTGTCCGTCTGTCCGTCCGTCCGTCCGTCTGTCAAGACCCTTTTTCTCAGGAACGCGTGGAGGTATGAAGCTGAAATTTATATCAATTACTCAGGTCTACTGTCCCTTGAAGCTGTGAAAAAATCAAACTTCTAAGCCAACGCAATCAAAAGATACAGCCGTTTATGCCGCAAATTTTCGACACTTGCAAGGGAATCAAAACCTACAGGGTGCTTCCCGTGAACTCAGAATCTTGAAATTTGGTACGAAGCAACGTCTTATAGCATAGATAAAGGAATAATTACGAAAACCATAATTTTTTTTTTTAATACCTAACTTTGCACCTAATTTATATGGGGCGCTATACATACCAGGTGCAAACTTAACTTAACCACTTAGGGATGGAAAGTGTTTGTACGGAACCCTCGGTGCGCGAGTCCGACTCGCACTTGGCCGGTTTTTTATATCCAGTAAAACAGTTCTGCAAATACCTTTAAATAGTATATTGAATTCGCATTATTTAGTGTGCATAATTAGTAATTCAGTGAATAAAGGATTTTGACCTTACAAACGGTCCGGTAGTTTTGAATTTTTGATATGTTGTCTAAGATGGTTAGTCAGTGTTTAAAATGCAAAATGCACAATTCCCCCACCTCCGCGCCCGCCGCCATATTGAAAAAACCGACACTCTCTTCATATTTTTGCTCATATCTTCCTTTAGGAGCATTTTAGCTAGAAGAAAGCTTCGACAATGTTATAGAGAGTTAAATTTACTACATTTTCCATTTTACATTTTGTTTCTAGGACAGATAGTTACGGAGATATGCACATTTAAAAAAACTTAAGAAATTGCAATTTCCAACTCAAAAACAAACTTCTGGATTATATCTTCGTTTAGGAGCATTTTAGCTAGAACAGTGCTTGGGCAATTTTGTAGAGAATTAAATTTACTATAATTAACATTTCAAATTTTGTTTCTAGGACAGATAATTACGGAGATATGTAAAAAATAAAGTCATATTTTCCGAAAATGTATGTAAAAATGGACATGAGTATTATAAGCAATTATATTTCCTACATGTTTTAATTTGTCCTAGACTAGTCTGTAAATGAATGTCAGCGTTCTAAACCAAGAATTTTGAGAAATTTTCGGAAAATTCGACTTTTCCTGTTTTTTAAATGTGCATATCTCCGTAACTAACCGTCCTTGAAACAAAATTTGAAGTGTAAATTATAGTAAATTTAATTTTCTACAACATTGCCCAAGCACTGTTCTAGCTAAAATGCTCCTAAACGAAGATATAATCCAGAAGTTTGTTTTTGAGTTGGAAATTGCAATTTCTTAAGTTTTTTTAAATGTGCATATCTCCGTAACTATCTGTCCTAGAAAAACAATATAAAATGGAGAATGTAGTAAATTTAACTCTCTATAACATTGTCGAAGCTTTCTTCTAGCTAAAATGCTCCTAAAGGAAGATATGAGCAAAAATATGAAGAAAGTGCCAGTTTTTTCAATATGGCGGCGGGCGCGGAGGGGGGGGAATTGTGCATTTTGCATTTTAAACACTGACTAACCATCCTAGACAACATATCAAAAATTCAAAACTACCGGACCGTTTGTAAGGTCACACATAGTACTTTAGTCTCTATTCACCGTATTATAGTGTGCAAGTCAGTATTTTGGTGAAACTTTTAAATATTTTGATCGAAAAAAGGGAATATATAGATATCGATTTAAATACATGCCGTAAATAATGTCATAAGTAATGCAGTGATCGCAGATGCTGTCACGGGTTTAGTGTCGTTAGAGAAACATCACCCACCCCTCGATATCGCCATTGTTTGGCAACATATCCATTTTCAAACCCTCCACAGGATTCTCAGTCGGTTGATAACCGTGGGTGCCCAATAAGGAATTTCCGTAAAGCAGACTTCCACCTCCTTTATTCAAAAATCTCAAACACGGATTGGACTCAACTTGAGTATTTTTATGATGTTGACGCCTGTGTTGATAATTTTTACACAGTAGTAGACATAATAATCTCAGATTGCGTTCCCTTAAAAAGTAGCAATAACTCACAGTTTAATTATCCTGAGTGGTTCTCAGCCGAAATCATTAACCTAAATAAATTAAAAAACCAATACGAGTACCACAAATTATTCAAAGCAACAGGTCATCAGTTATATTATGCTTTCTTTTTCTATTATAGGAAATTTGTTAAGACTAAGTCCGAAAATGCAATGACCCAATACGTATGCCGTGTACAAACCAATATCATCAATGACCCATCTTTCTTTTGGTCATTTGTTAAACGCAACCGTGCATCCAGGCAGTCGGATACCTTCGACCTAAAGTCTTCACTTGAAATTGCCGACAGCTTTGCCAAATACTTCAAAAGCTTATATTTGCCGCAACCTAGCGCCTCAACTCCACTCTCAGCCACTGACTTCTAACGCCTCGACTACTCGCGCGCTTCCTGGATTGGTCGATATCAAGGTCATTAACGCGTCCGATATAACGAGAGCTATGAAGAGACTTCCGCCAAAGTTCACTCAAGGTCCAAACAATATACCTCAATTTATACTGAAAGATTGTGCCGAATCATTTATTAAGGCGCTCCTCCATATATTTAATCTATCAGTTAAGACCAACGCATATCCAGCACGGTGGAAGATTACCAAAGTTATTCCCATACATAAAGCCGGACCCAAATCTGACGTTCAAAATTATAGGCCTATCGCTATACTCTCATTGTTTGGAAAGATATTTGAGGCAGTCATCTATTCCTACTTGTACAATCAACTAAAGATTTGGTTCTGTGATGAGCAGCACGGGTTTCTCCCGAAGCGCTCTACTTCATCCCATTTGCTTAATATTACAACGTTAATATCACACCATTTAGATCAGGGCAGTCAAGTAGACGTCGCGTCGCCTATTTTGACTTTCGCAAGGCGTTTGATAGAGTAAGCATTGAGACTTTACTCGAAAAACTAGATACTGCTGGCCTGTCAACTAATTTACTAAGCTTAATAAATAATTACTTGACTGGCAGAGAGCAATATGTCGTATTCGAAAAAGCTAGATCTGACCTTTATCCAGTGACCTCGGGAATCGGTCAAGGCAGTTGCCTTGGACCTTTACTATTTTTGATGCTTGTCAATGATCTCCCAGTTTCCATCAAACACTCGACATGCCTTCTGCCGACGATCTAAAGCTAGCATTGAATATAACCAATCCCGAAGACAGCGCCAAACTCCAAGAGGACATAAACAGCGTGCACTGCTGGGGTGTGAACAACAGCCTCGAGCTAAATGTTGACAAATGCCCAATCATGTCCTACACCAGGGCCCGAAATCCTCTTTCTTACCCCTATTTATTAAATGACGAACCTATGAAACGGGTCAACCTGGTGAAGGATCTCGGAACGTGGTCGTGGCCCTCAACTTAACTTTAATGACAACATCACAAAGATTTGCGATTCCGACCGAAGGTCTCTAGGATTCGTATTCAGGCAATCCAGACTATTTACCTACAGAGCTACGATAGTCGTGCTCTTTAACGCCTACGTTCGTAGCAAACTAGAAACAAATACGATAGTGTGAAGCCCTCACGAAACCCAATACATACTCATGATAGAGAGAATTCAGAAGTCGTTTATTCGATTTCTTTACAATAAACTCTCAAAACTCTATCCTACGCTCTTTATCCTTGGAATGGTTGACTGTTTCTCCTTGGAAGTCCGTAGAAACACTTATATTGTTAGATACTTTCTCCAACTATTACGAAGCGAAACTTACAATCCATTCCTCTTGTCGCAAATTTCTTTCTGGGTACCCGCGGTTCCCACCATCGTCCTCCGCCCCCGGGCGCGCCCGCTGTTCGCGGTCCCGGCAACGCGTACACGGAGCCACTCTCACTCTCCACTTCATTACGCGCTAACGTTACTCAACGACATCTTGCTTAGTGACAGCGATCTGGATATATTTTTTAGCTACGAGTAGCTCCTAGGCTCATGTCCTCAATCACTGGCTACTTGGAGTCTATTGTTAGGCCTAGCTCAATTACAGCTTAACATTATTTTTACCTCTTTATATAAATACCCATGTATACTAAGTAATCAGCATGCTTGGTTATATACTGTAAGTGTTGATTGTAAACTTATAAATAAAATAAATACATATTTTGTTACCTATTGTCTTTTTGATTTCCAATACATTGATTTCAGATTATATAAATGAAATAAGACTAAGCATAACAGAACCTTCATTATGAAACGTAGCCATATTGATTTAAATTACTAAAATAATTGGTAACGCAATAGGAAAATTATATTAAACTTTAATTGAAGTCTTAATTTTGTACAAACTGTTGTATACTTGACCTTATGACAACATAATTTAATAAGTGTAAAACTTACTTTATCTAGAAGAAGACCAAGTGTCATGTCAATTTAAAATTTTTGTATTTGTTATACTTCAAGTACAGGATTAAAACGCAAACTAAACATTCGATTAATGATTTGTTTATAATACAACATTTCTGGCGACGAAGAAGGAGCCATGGCTGAAAGTGAACGTTTTGAACGGTTTCACTTTGATATTTTCAATTCCGAAAATGAAAATTGGGATTACTACATCCAACGTTTTGAAATTGAGTTGCAAATACATGGACTTGATGGAGCCGCTGCGGAAAACAAACGTAAGCAACTACTCCTTTCTCGAATTGGACCAACAGCCTTCAAGGTACTAGTGGACTACTACAGACCTATCAGCGTTACCAGTAAATCTTACGATGAATTGAAAACGGTTCTTAATGAGTATTATGGTAAACAGACGTACGTTCTATCCGAAAGGGTTGCATTTGCAACCAGATTCAGAAACACAGACGAATCAATCTCACAATACATTCTTGAACTAAGATCACTAGCGGGGTACTGTGAATTCGGAAGCACACTTGAAGAACGCATAAGAGACCAGCTAGTGATAGGCATTAACAATAACGCGTGGCAACAAGAACTCATCAAACAACACCCAACAAACACCGCTAACTAAACTCTAACTCACTGATGTCATTGCCACAGCAAACACACTTGAACAAGCTGAGCTTCAAAGCCGACGTTTAACAAACAACACCCCGAATTTTGCTGAACAACAAACCATCAATAAAATAAAAACGAATAAACAACGAAATTTACAAAATTCAACTAACAACAAAAAATGTATATTTTGCGGTAATAATTACCATGCAAATATGAATGATTGTCCTGCAAGAGGAAAGCGTTGTAACGCTTGCGGTAAAGAAAATCATTTCTCAAGTGTTTGTATTACCAGCGGCAGGCTCAAGCTAAAACAAACTAACATAACAAGACAAACCATAAGTACTATTAAAAGCACCGGCAAGTGTAAAAACGTACTTAAGAAATATTTCATAGAACTTGAATTATAAATAAGCTAATGTTGTTGTACAACCGAAGACACGGTTAACTACACATCCATATACGTTATAACATTCAAATAAAGTATAATATTGCTTACAAACCGACAGTAAACGGTGTCTTCAACTAACTAACTAACTACAGTATTATAAACCTAAGTACTTATACTTAAGATGAATGGACAACATTTCATTTTTTTGAGGTCACTATATTTGAATCCCTATTCGAAGAAATTGGTTTCCTTAGCACTATAAAATATTTTTTAGAATTTTCAGACCACCATTTTTTGAGAAAAATGGATATTAATAGCAAAAGATTATTCCCAGGCTGAAGAAAGTTAATTTCAAATCACTACGATTACGTGCGATATAAAAAAAATGTCTAGGTATGTGTGCGTGGAAGTAGACAAATGTCATTGATGTCATTGTCAGAATAAAATTATTTAATATTTTCACTGCTTTTTACCTTCTGTTCCAATTAAATTTTCAGAATAAAACGAATATATTATGAAATATACGCTAAAGAGGAGCGGCACACTGCCGGCAAGCCGATTATATACTTACATTATGACAAACAAAGTTTTATGCAATAGAATTTGGGGAAACCAAAATCCAGATATCTTCCCGATATTTTTCAGCCGTGTCCTACAATAAAGGGGAAATACAAAACTAAGAAGAAAGACCAGGGGCCTTCTGTCTACTTTGTGAGATGAAGAGTTAATAAATACTCATATTCTGTGCTTGCAACCGAACCGGAAGATACTTATAGTTTAAGAAGAGCAGTTTGATGCTTGTACCAATAATGAAGCAGAATGGATATCTGTGGTGTATCAAATGCAGTGATTACGAATTTGCCATCAGTGAAATGAAACGAGGACTAGACCGAGATTAACATTTTGCAAAAGACATGTGTGTGACTTCGTAAAAAAAGTTATTTAATTAAACAAATACTAATTAGTAGCGTTATTTTTATTTATTACTTTGATTTCAAGATACGTGAAATTTGATACGTTATTTTATTTATAAGTGGAAGTATTATGATTTTGAACATACATCAAAATCCAGGGAGCATTTCGACAATACGACAGTTTTGGTTGGTAAGGTTTACGAAAAAATATTCTAAAATGATATATTATTAATTTAATCTTGTTTAAAAATAACAAGTATATACTAGTAAATGAGAATGTTTTTTTTGTAAACCTTACCAAAGTTATGAACAATAATCCTAATGGGAATGTTTACGATTTTTTCACATGAAAAGCCAGTTTATCCAGATGTTTTTTTATTATCTTTCAATTCTACTGGATCTTGTTGTATTTTTCGATGTAAGCTTATTGCAGTGTAAAAAAATGACTACTACTACGGAATAAAAACAATAAAGGTAATACACATTTCATTTCAATATCTGAAGCCACTTTTATTCACAGTTAGTCGTTTGAGTTGAACTGCATTGGTATTTAGACGCACAAGATGCCTTCGATTTCTTTAGTGTTTTACTTGATGATCCTCCCAACACTAGGCAATTCATAGATTTGTATATTTTCTTCTAACTGAAAAAAATAACATAATATTACCCACTGAAACATTTGTATTAACTAATTGTATAATCAAAACATAGAGATTCCTAGTACTTACATTACATTACATTTATAAATTATGATCTTCATAAACAATGAACCTTTTAGGATATTGACTTTGTACAAAGAAGAAATATTATTTATCGAGGGACACCATGATGAATGCGTTTATAATTTCGTCCTGTGCCGAAACATTCTATGGTAACACGGCCTTTCAATTATTATTAGAAAAAAAACAGCCAAATCAAAATAAAAATTGCTGAAAGCTGAGAATAAAAACAAACATCTAATATGTTACCATGACAACACGGACCTCTTAGTTTATGGACGTCGCATGACAAGTTTGTATATTGCACCTATTTTCAAGTAACAAAACTCGGGAAGTCACAGTTATCGACTTTATTCATTATTCGATATCGACAATTTTCGTTTCTGTTGGTCAAAGCTTGTATATAAATCTGTGGTAAAAGTAAGTAGGTAGAAATAGAGGTTACTGGGATTTTTTCCAGGAGTTTTGAAAATGGTAGAAAATATTCTCTAGATTAATAATTTCCATATAAATGTTTTTACTGGATGTGATGTTCACTATTATATGCATATATCGGCAAGTACTGGAAGTAGTTGAAGTTAAATAAAACTATTATTTTAAGCTCCGCTCAGTACAGCCGCTCTGCCAACCTTCACTGCAGTGTTGCCAGCTACGGCTGTCCTTCGCCATTTATTTACTATTGCCATATACAACGCCACATCTCTTCCTTTTTATAATTTGAGTACAAGAACAACAAATTTAACAATTACAAAATAACCAGCTTAGCTGAGACATTTAAGTTCTAAACTAAATTGTTTATATATAACTCTTAAGTGTCAGGCACAGTTTTGAAACAAGGTATAGGCTATCAAATTAAAGTGTTAGCAACATTTTAAACCTAGCCAGTCTGGTTTACTTGCAACACATTCCATAACATATAATAATTCCTAAAACGAAATGCCTAATCAGTCTTTTAACATAAACATTTGGCAATCACCTACATAGTTAACATTTATTATAAACGAATGTACTTTATTTAACATGTAATCAGTCATTTGTATAAACAATCAACAACAATCATGTCTAGGTGACATCTTTTATCACTATGTACTTTGAAGTGTAATTAATAACAATCAGTCATTTACATAAACAATTAGTAATAATTAACTTTTATGAGCTGTATTACTAGGTATTTTAATTAAATCATATTTAAATTAACATTTCTAAGTTTTTATTTTTTACTAAAGACCTTCCTCCTCTTCCTCTTTTCCTTCATTTACAGGGTTACAGACCTTCCAGTCTCCTTCCACTTTTTTTAAATGGAGTATATTTCTTCTATATTCGTGCCCTGTATTGTCATTTCTAACACTGACGTCGCCATCCTTAGCTTTTACCACAGTGTGAGGGACAGGGTTAAAATCTGAAGTTATTTTACTTTCTTTAATCAAATTCTTAACATAGACTTTATCACCAATCTCCAGCTGTTTAGTATTTGCCTTCCTTTTTCTGTCTTCATTAAGCTTTCCTTTTTCCTTCATAATATGGTCTTTATCTTTGACTTCTGGGTTAACAATGGTGTGTTCAACGTCTGCGGCCGATGGTAATTTATCCCTGAATTGCCTGTTGAAGAAAAGTTCTGATGGTGATTTGCCAGTGGTAGTGTGTGGGGTGCTATTGTACATGATTAGGTAATCTAGTAAGTCGTTTCGCCAGTCGGTTTTTAGGGTTTGACTAATTTTGAGCCGTTTTAATATATCGCGATTTTGACGCTCCACTTCACCATTCTGTTGAGGCCAATATGGGATAGTATTGAAAAGTTTTATGCCCATCTCAGAACAGAAAAGCTTGAATTCATCTGATGTGAACTGTCTACCATTATCACAGGTAATACTAGCTGGAATTCCTAGTCTTGAAAACATTTCTTTAAGAATTGTTATTGTGTCTTGGGAGGTAATTGATTTCATTATTTTAACCTCCTTGTACCGACTGAAATAATCAATGACCACCAAAAGATTATGGCCACTTGGCAATGGACCTAGGAAGTCTAACGCAACATCTATCCATGGCTGTAAAGGTAACTCACGTCTCTTCATGGGATTGGGTGGGTTAGGCCCACTTACCAGAGTACACCCTTTACAGCCCTTAACATATGCCTCTGCATCCTTATCTAACTTAGGCCACCAAACTTTAGTTCGTAGTCTAGATTTCATAGCTACAATGCCCGGGTGGCCTTCATGAGCTGCAGCCAGAACCCTTTCCTGTAATGCTGAAGGAATGACAATTTTAGTGCCTCTTAATAAAATGTTTTCATGTAACCAAAGTTCATGCTCAAATAATTTGAAATTGTTGACATTCTCTGCCCAGTTACCCTGCTCTAGTCCTACTTTAACTTGACTGATAAGCTCGTCATTTTCAGAAACGTCTACAATTTCTTTAATGGAAACCGCAGTGGGCCTGGCGTATTGTACGATTGCATTAACATAGTACTCATCTTCGAAAGGATGTGCTACAGTGTTAGTGCATAGCCTGGACAGAGGGTCCGCTAGATTTGATTTGCCTGGACGGTATATGGTTTTAAAATTGTACCCTTGCAGTCGCAGGACCCAGCGCTCAATTCTCGCACATGGTTTAGAGCGCGGGCCAAATATTACTTCCAACGGCTTATGGTCTGTAATTAATTCAAATTCTTTGAGCCCATAAAGATACATTTTGAAGTGTTCTATGGCCCATACCAAGGCAAGAGCTTCTTTCTCCGTTTGACAATAACGTTTCTCCACGTCTGTTAGACTTTTATTTCCGTACGCAATGATGCGTGGACCGTTCTTGTCAATCTGGATTAAAATAGCTCCAAGTCCAACTGGGCTGGCATCGGCCATCACTTGGGTTTTATCGTTAGGATCATAGTAACCTAGGCAGCGAATGTCACCTAACTGATGTTTAAGGTTATCAAAGGCGGTTTGTTGTTCCTTCATCCAAAGCTTAGAGATGTCAGCATGCTTATTAAGTTTCTGGTGCAAAATCTGACGAATCGGTTCTGTAAGAGTAGCAAGATTTGGTATCCATTTACCGATGTAAGTGACTAGACCTAAAAAGCTTTGTACTTCCTCGACTGTCCTAGGTTCCCTAAATGATTTAATGCCATTAATGTACTTATCCAGGGGTTTGATGCCTTCGGCTGATAACTCATGTCCCAAGAATTGGATTTTACTTGCATTGAAGATGCATTTTTTTTGATTAAGTAAAACATTGTTATTTTTGAGGACTTCCAATACATGTTTGAGACGATCTTGGTGTTCAATTTCATTAGTTCCAAATACTACTATGTCATCAATAAAACAGACAACTCCCTCACATGGTAAAAGCATTCTCTCAATGATTTTTTGAAACTGCTCAGGAGCAGAAGAAATTCCAAACATTAGACGTTTATATCTAAAAAGACCCTTATTGGTTATGAACGTTGTGATTTCTCTACATGATTCTTTTATTTCAACCTGATGGAATGCATTTTTTATATCAATTTTGGAAAATATTGTGGCTTTGCGGAATTTAGGTGTTAACTGTTCCATAGTGGGGAGTGGGTGGTTTTCCCGCACTACGGCTTTGTTTGCGCATCGCATGTCCACACAAAGCCTAACTTCGCCGTCGCCTTTTAAGACCGGCACGACAGGCGACACCCAAGGTGACGGACAGTTTACTGGTTCAATTATGTCTAATTTGAGCAATTCATCAATTTTCTCGTTAATTTTGGACTCTAGAGGGATGGGCACCCTCCTAATCGGTTGACAAACAGGTTTTACAGATGGATCAATTGAAATATCTAATTCAACATCTTTAAATTTTGGAAACTGATCATTACTAATTGTATTAACACTTACCCCCAATTTTAAAATGTTTAAGGAAATGGCAGTACCCTTTCCCAGGAGATCTCGTGTGCCACCCTGGACAACATAAAATGTGGCATTTTCCTGTGCATGGCCTACTTGAACCAAGGCATCAAAAGCTCCTAAGATGTTGAGAGGCTCCTTGCTGCCATATGCCAGGAGTATTTTGTCTGGATTTCTTTCCTGATTCTTGACTAATGCTGAATTGGTCTTGAGATAGTCCCATGTCATGTCTGTGACAATGTTACATTTGCTTCCAGAGTCAATCAACAATTTTAAATTCACACCGCCCACTTGACAATTTATCTCTGCATCATCATCAATATGGAATATGTAATCCACCGTGGTGGCCTCCTTTTTCTCCTTCCTCTGGTCACTTTTAAAGTCAGCTGGTTTAGGCCTTTTCGGGTTACCACCGTTTTGCATTGTTGTAGAATGGCGTTTCGATACCCTTGTGCGGCATTGGCGTTGAAAGTGTCCCTCGTAACCACACTTAATGCATTTCTTATTTCTAGCTGTACAATTACTGTAATCAGCGTTGTGGCGCTTGCTTCCGCATCTGGAGCATTCCATCACGTTTGCTGAGTGTTTGCTGAGTGAGTCAATTTTGTTTGTAAAAACAGGATTTTCTCTTCTTCCAAACTCGTTCAATTGTCTTGTGACTGTTTCAAGGGAGTTTGCTTCAATAGAAATTTTTTCCATAGTAGCCGTATCCCCTAACATTAAGATTTTCTTTCTTAAATCCACAGATGAGCATTTTTCTGTGATTTGGTCAATAAGGCTATCATCATTCTTCGCAAAGTTACATTTGTTGTGTTGGTCCCGAAGTCTAAGCACAAATTTATCAAATTTTTCACTAGGGTCTTGCTTCATTAACCGAAACAAATGACGTTCATAAAGAAAGCTTTGTTTAGGAGAAAAATATTCAGTCAATTTCTCGAGTGCGACTTTGTAAACATCTGTTCCTACTAATGGTTCTACATTTGCCCCTGGAAGATTGTAATATATTTCCTGTAGAGGTAGGCCCGCTGAATGTAGAAGAATAGCTCTTTTTTTAGTGGCATCATCATAGCCTGCAGCGATCAGGTAATTTTCAAGGGCTCGCTTCCATTTCTCCCAACGTGAGCCTAATGTGGTTACATCTCCATCACAATCAAATGCTTCGAGCCCCGACAACTGGGCCATTGTAGTTGGTCTGAAAACAATAGGGTTACTTTGAGACCTCATCTCAATCAACTATATTTTATTGTACCCACATTATGGGCTTGGCTTATAACACAAAACATAGTTCTATGTAGTTTTATTATTATACATATTTTTTTTCTTTTAATATCATGTTCCTACTTCTAAAAATTTATCCACATTATGGACTTGTTACTTAAGAACTGATATTTGTATCACATTCTCACATTATGAGCCAGGTAATTCTTTACTTATTTATTTATTTTATTGTTTTTTAACTATTTGTAATAGTTATGTGACATGCATTCCATGTCATACTTGCAAATAACCACATTTTGGTCTATATGATCCACCTTATGGAGTTTTATTTAACACTTCTAAGTGAATGTAATATCATAATTGTAAATAACCACATTTTGGTCCATTATCGAGCTTTGTTGTTAACTTTCTTACCTTTCGTAGCATCTATTTATGCTATTAATTACTTTATTCAGCGATTGTTTAATCGGTTAACAGTGCAACAATTAAATGATTTTTATCAATTATTACCACAGTATTTCAATCAGAAATATTTTATAATTCGCCTTCAGCTAAGTTATGTTGAACTTGACAGTAATGAATTATGAATGACATTTAAATTAAGGCCCTCTACACTAGACTACATAAATCTTGTGTAGCTTCTTGCAAATTGGCCTAATTCTGATAAGATTGGATGATGAATTTGTGGGCAGTTCGGAACGCACCCTAGAAAAATAATAATAACAATGGATTGGCGTGGCGCCAATGGCGGCAGAAATAGTATTTACTTATGGACACATACATACATGAATGCGCCGAAACCACTTTATTTCGCACTGTTTTTTGTTTATTAACAACATTTTATCACTGCTACATCACACTATGTACGCTATTGTAGATGGTTTGATCAACACCGGCTAATTTCATTACCACTCAAGGTCGACCAACAATTTATATTGTAGCGTAGTTCTTCCACTTAGCAGTGAAATATTACTTACATTTTGATCCTCGTCGCCAGATGTGATGTTCACTATTATATGCATATATCGGCAAGTACTGGAAGTAGTTGAAGTTAAATAAAACTATTATTTTAAGCTCCGCTCAGTACAGCCGCTCTGCCAACCTTCACTGCAGTGTTGCCAGCTACGGCTGTCCTTCGCCATTTATTTACTATTGCCATATACAACGCCACACTGTAAAATGAGTAAGGAAGGATATATTGACAAAAAAATTCAGACCCTTTTTATATCGTGGCGTGAGCAGCAGACCAGAGGTGGCCAAGTTGAAATTCGAAAAGAGCACATTAATATCACCAATTTTCGAAACTTTCTGAAATTTTTCCAAGTTAGCTCTATATTTCGAACCAAATGACTGGATCACTAGTTTTCACGCTTAGTATAACTTCAAAATCGATGCAAAATATACTCAGTTACACGAACACGCAACACAATAATTGTTTCGAAAAGCTACGAAATATGTTGACACACATTAGGCAGAATTATCGCTAGTCACTTTCATTCTTTAAAAGCTAGTACATTATATTTATTATTATTATCTATCGATATATTTGCTTCCGAGCGATGTACCACACTATTTCAAAGTGTGACAGGAATAGCAAAATTCGTAATCAATGTAGTAAGAGCGAGATAGCGGGCCAGCTAAGGAAGGTCTATTTATTTCTATATTTGTTGAAAAATAACAGTTCAATACTTTTTTGCTAATATTTGACAACGCAGTGTCTCTGAAATAACGCGTCTTTTTCCAGGAGGCTTTGTGAAAAAGTTTGTTAGGAATCGTAATCCATAGGCTAGTTAATCCGTGCATGACCATGACAGTAATAACGCCTGTCACATTGAGTCCACAGATGCACTACATTTTTTATTTATAAATGCACAGGCGGTATCCATTCCCGCCTGGAAATCGCGTTACGCCTCTTTGGAATAAAGTACTTTTATTTTTACAAAAAAAGTGTCTTAAACTAAAAAAAGAATTAAAAGAAAAAAAAGTGTCGAGTAATTTTGCAAATACTATTAGATAAATCAATAAAAGGTAGGGGTAAAAATAATGAAATGTTGTCCAACCGCGTGACCTTGCCACTATTACATAAACCTCCCGGGTTTTCAAAAGTGGCAATATAACATTTAAAACTATGTAAAAAAAACTGTTGATTTAAATAAATAAAAAAAAAAAAAAAAAAAATAACAACCAGAGGAACAAATAGCAGTAATAATGAAGATTCCGATGATCAAAGCGTACGCACCTTTGCTTTGAAATTGCATAACCCAATAACAAAAATCATGATGACCAACTCACCTCAACACAAAACCAGTAGAAATGTTATATGATCCTGGAGCGGTTCATTCTGTGATTGGCAGAAACCTATGGAAAATCATTGGATGTCCCCAACTCAAAAAGTGCAAGAGCCTCATAGGCTATACGGAGGTACAAATCGAAACATTAGGAATTTGCGAAATAACAGTGAAAGCTTTTAACACCGAGAAGGTCCTAACTGCTTACGTTACTCAACGAAACGACATTCCTCTTTTCGGACTGGATTGTGATAAAACTAATTTATCAGTTAGAGAAAAATAGACATGGATCAGTGACAAGCTATATTCATCAACACAACAGTTGTTAAGATAGAAAAAGAAAGGAATGACATATACGTTAAAAGTTATCAAAAATATATATAAAGAAGGTTTTATAAGAAAACAGTTCTTAACATCCTCCCTTCTTTGGCAACTCTTAACGGACCATACCAATTTTCATTGCTATTGATTCAATCTGAGGCTTATGCAACGCCTTGGTCAGAAAATCCGCCAATTGGAACTCGCTGGGAACATATTCCACACATATTTCGCCATCAGCAACGAGTTCTCTTACATAAAAATGTCTAATAGCAATATGCTTAGTTCTTCTGTGGAGTTCTGGGTTATGCGAGATCTTTATGGCTGCATCATTATCGACCTTGAGTTTAGGAATCTCCTTCAACTCAGATATTTCACCAAAGAGTCTTTTGATCCAGATAATTTCTCTCGCTGCTTCACTGGCAGCAACCAGTTCTGCTTCAGTACTGGATATGGCAACACATGTTTGTCGTCGACTTGCCCAAGATATTGCTCCTCCAGAGTATAAGCATAATATGCCCGAAGTTGACCGTCCAGTGTTTCGGTCTCCACCATGATCGGAGTCACTGTAACATTCCAGAATTCCAGCATTGTATCTCCTTTTAAAAATTATTCCATAGTCTGAAGTTCCTTTGATATATCTTAGGATACGTTTTAGCTTCTGGATGTCTTCTTTAGAAGGATTTTCTAGAGATCGGGATACAACGCTCACAGCGTATGCTAAATCTGGTCTGGTTCCAACGGTCAAGTATGCAAGTGCTCCCACAACTTCTCTATACGGAAACGAAGTAGGCTCTACCACCTCTTTATCCAGATTTGGCAATCCATCTTTTTGTATAGGAGTTGTGACAGGTTTGCAATCACTCATTCCAAAGCGATCTAACACTTTCTGTGCGTAGTGCTTCTGTGATACTTTGATATCACCGTTCTGATCCTTTATTTCTAATCCTAGAAAATAGGATGCATCTTTTGTGGTAATTTTGAATCTCCTTTTCAACTCTCTAAGAAACTTTTCAGAATCTTCCTGATTTGTCGCAGCAACCAGGCCGTCGTCCACATAGAGAGCAAGAATGATTTTGTTATTCCCACGGTTTCGGATAAATAAGCAAGGGTCAGTATCACTTTGTTTAAATCCAATAGTCTTCAAATAATCCACCATGCATTTATTCCAGCACCGAGGTGCTTGCTTTAGCCCATATAGGCTTCTTTGAAGTCTACACACCTTCTTTGATCCATCGGAGTAGCCTTCAGGTTGATTCATGTAAATTTCTTTGTTTAGTGAACCATACAAGAATGCGGTTGACACATCAAGCTGTGTGAGTTTCAAACCTTCATTTGCAGCAACGCTTAGGACAGATCTAATTGTTGTCATTTTAGCGACTGGACTGAAAGTCTCATCGTAGTCGATGTCCTTTTTCTGTGTATATCCTCGAGCAACTAGTCTTGCCTTAAATTTATCGAGAGTGCCGTCTGCATTGGTTTTGACCTTGTAAATCCATTTACAGGATATGGGTTTTCTGTCTTTTGGAAGGTCAACCAGTATCCAGGTCTTGTTTTCCTTTAAAGACTTCAACTCATTTTCCATTGCTTTGATCCACTCATCTTTATGAGGACTAGAAATTACTTCTTTGTAGGATTTTGGTTCATTAATCTCATTAACAACATCAGCAGACATCATAACATAGTCTTCTAGTCGATTTGGCTGTCGAATCTGACTTCTGTCACGTAGTGTCCTTCTTGTAGCTACATCAGCTATATCATCTAAATTTCTTGGTGCTTCAACATTATCAGCATCATCATCATCATCATCCTCATCTAAAGCATCTTCATAAAGAGGTGATCCTGGCAGTGATGGTTCTGCAGATGGTTGAAACGATTCTGTATCTTGGCTTCCAACTTTCTGACTGTCGACATGATCCGGCAATGTGGGAGGCACAGTCGAACTAGTGCTACTTGAAGTGTGATCTGAGTTATTTTCTGTGCGATCATCCCCCCTTGCATCACACATCGGTGGTTCTGAAAGTGGAAAATAGATTTCAACAGAGTCCTGTTCTTCCAAATTACCTGGGCCACACGGTGTAAGTACTGTCTCATTAAATATAACGTCTCTTGACCTTATCAGCTTTCCAGTCTTACTTAAAAGGCGGTAGCCTTCATCACCGTCATATCCAATTAGGATGCATTTCTCAGCCTTTTTGGACAGCTTCACTCTCTTTGCTTGAGGAATATGAGCGTAGCATTCGCTCCCAATTATCTTTAGGTGACTGATTGCTGGCTTTTTCTTAAACCACAATTCAGATGGCGATATTCCATTTTCTGGAGTTGGACCAGTTCTGTTTAAAACGTAAGCAGCTGTATTTATCAATTCTGCCCATGTAGCGAGAGGTAATTCTTCATGTGCATGCATCATTGTGCGAGCAGCTTCGACTAAGGTTCTATTTTCACGTTCGCTCAGGCCATTTTGTTGCGGCGTATACGGCATCGTGAGCCTTTGTCTTATTCCAGCTTCTCGTAAAATGCACCTTATGTTCTCATTATCAAATTCACCTCCATTATCACTTAGGAATTCTTTTACAGTATGTCCAGCTACTTTACATTCCTGTAACAACTGTCGGAGCTTTAGGTGAACTTCCGATTTCTGTCGCATGAAATAAACGTGACGATACTTGCTGAAGTCGTCTTTAAACAGAACGAAGTAACGAAATTTATTGAAGGAAGGAGGGAATGGGCCGCACACATCAGCGTGTATAATTTCTGCAGGCTCCTTTGCTCGTTCTCTTGTTCCAAACGATTGCCGGTGAGTCTTTCCATAAATACATCCGGTACATAACTCAGAATCTAGACGAACTTTAATTCCAAGTTCCCGTTCAATAACTCCTTTGACGTGTTTCTTATTTTGATGGGCTAGCCGTTCGTGGTAAAGTTGTAGTAAGTTATCTGCTGACAAAGCATTCAGATCTGGAGTTGACTTTGTAATAGTCTCTACATTCAGCTTGTATAAGCCTCCGTTTTTTATTCTTTTGCCAGTCAATATTACATGTCCATCAACTTTCAACGAGCAGTGTTCCCTTTCAGACATAAAAACACTTTTATTTAGTCTGTCTTGAGTGGCCAGTACAGAGAATAGATTTCGCATAATGTCAGGTACGTACCATACATCACAGAGTCTTAACCTGGATTCCTTGCCATTAATAATAGATTTCAAATCAACAGTACCTTTGCCAACTGCTTTGACAGTAGCTCCATTCGCAGTCGTCACTGTACGGGTATCCTTAAAGTGCTCGAAACTAGAAAAGAAATCGTTCCGGCAAGTGACGTGACTGGTTGCTCCATTGTCAACAAACCAGGACGCTGTATCATAGTTCGTAAGCATTGAGTTCACATCCGTAGTGACTGGCAAGAGCATTAGGTTCAAGTTGCTTGGTCCCTGTTTATTTTCTGGCTTGGCTTGTTTCCCGTCAGCTTTCCATTTGTGACATTGTCTGACCTTATGACCGACTTTTCCGCAGTATCCACATTTCTTCTTTGCTTTATTGCTATTTTGTAGAGCTAGAGCTTCTGCAGGACCTTCGTTCTTAAATGAGATGGAACGCTCATAGGCACAAAGCTGTGTAGTCAGATTTTCTATAGTCTTGTCTGTCTTCGACATCAGCATCCAGCTCGATTTGAAAGAAAAATAGGCTTCAGGTATAGTATCAAGAATTTTGCAGATTAACAAGATATCTGGTAATTCTGATTCGTCTATCTTCATCAGTTCGGTTTTCAAATCTGACCAGATGGTTTTGATTTTGGATATGTGAGTCGTGATGTCATGTGACGGATCTTTACAATAGCCGAAAAACTCCATACATAGTGTGTAACTCTTGTCTTCAGACTTGCCATCGAATAAACGATGTAATTCGTCCCAAACTTCTTTGGATGAGTTAAAACGCATGATTTTCTTAAGAGTTTCGTCTGACATATTTGCAGTAAGCAGTAGTAATGCGGAACTATCAATTTTGTTGTAGTGATCGAGAGCTTTATCATACTTTGACAATTCTTCAGCTGTGCTAGTACTAGTAGGTTTCATGGGTTTACAGAGAGTACCGTTTACCGCATCCAATCCACCGGACATACCTCGTAGTAATAGTGTTGCCTTAAATTTCCAAGTAGACCAGTTTATTCCACCTTCCAGGTGACCGATGTCTATTTTGCAACTAGGTGATTGCATTTTGAATCTTTGTCTTGCTGGATTGTTTTAAAAACTAGGTTTATAGCTTACTCGATTTATTTATAACTTTCACTCGATTCCTTACGCACTGCTACCATGATAAAACTAATTTATCAGTTAGAGAAAAATAGACATGGATCAGTGACAAGCTATATTCATCAACACAACAGTTGTTAAGATAGAAAAAGAAAGGAATGACATATACGTTAAAAGTTATCAAAAATATATATAAAGAAGGTTTTATAAGAAAACAGTTCTTAACAGATTGGTGCCTAGAATTTAAACTACCAATGCCCCAAGGAGCCAGGTTATGTAATATTAAAACCTCAAAGGCTATATCTCCATCTTCAAGGGATCCTGACTATAACATTGAAGTTCAAAACATCCTTGAGGAATTTAAACCACTTTTTGACAGCAAACTTGGAACTATAAAAGGGCATAGTGCGAAGATCCACATATCAGACGACGTAAGACCCAAAACATTTCGGCCTCGACCTGTGCCACTTGCCCTGCGTGAACAAGTAAACAGAGAGTTAGAACGACTAGTACAAGAAGAAGTTCTGGAACCAGTTGACACAATGTCAACACCTATTGAATGGGCATCTCCTATAGTCATAGCCATTAAGGCCAATGGAAGTATTCGTATTTGTGCAGATTTTAAAGTAACAACTAACCAACATGTCCAAATCGATGATTATCCACTTCCTAGATTTGAAGAGATTACGTCCAAATTATCCGGAGGACAACTGTTTACAAAAATCGATCTTAAAGACGCTTACTTGCAACTTATGATACATCCAGAGTCAAGAAACTACTTAACATGTGGTTAATGGCAGCGTGGTGCCGCGGGGCGCGGCGATGGTGTTGATGGGTAGCAGTAAAATTAGTGCAGTTATAAGTAATAATCTAAGTAAGTAATTTATAAGTGGTAGCACACGAAAATGTTTGTGAGCGCTTTATCCGCCAACAAACTGTCCTCAGTTTGGCGGAATAAAAAAAATTGAAAATTAATAATTGTGGACGCATATACGAAATGGCTAGAAGTCATACCAATGAAAACAACGACATCCAGAGCAACGATACAAAGATTGAATAACGTATTTGCTACTTTTGGAACACCTAGGTATATAGTGAGCGATAACGGGCCTCAATTTTCTTCAGACGAGTTTGCAAATTTTTGCCGAGTTTCAGGCATCACACACATCAAGACAACACCATACCACCCAAAAACAAACGGATTAGCAGAGCGAGCGGTGCGCACTTTCAAGGAACGAATGCTAGCTAGCGACAGACACATTGAATTACATGCACGTCTTAACAGTTTCCTTCGAGGATACCGTAACACTCAACGACGGTCAACAAACCGGTCGCCCTATGAGATGATGTTTGGGAGGCCAATGCGAACAAGTTTTGACCTATTGAAACCAAACGTGATGGAAAACCTGGAGAAGGCACGCCTATACCAACAACTGCGGCCCCCCAACAAAGTGGGTACCTCTCGCATACAGACCAGGAGATGAGGTTTGGGTAAACAAACCGACTGGCAGAGGATCCGATCCTGGGACGATCGAAAAGGTTAACGGACCTTATTCTTATGAGGTAGTGATGGCGGATGGAGTTCGTAAACGCAAACATGCTGACCAACTCCGCCAGAGATTTTCACAGAGAACAAAGATGATAGATGGCAAACAACAGGCTAAACATGGCCAAAACGCTCGAGACATCCAAGCAGAGCGACCGAAATCTGAGCCAACATCGAAAATGAAACAGAAAATCAAGACTTTTACATACTACAAGCGTGATACTTCCAACCAGGAACAGAGCGGTGACCACCACCGAGAGTCGACACCGGTGGCCTCTACGAGCAGACGCCACCCAGATGGTTCTGATTGCGGACCAACACCGGGAACATCAACAAATGCGGACCACCTTGACAGTGCCGCATCACAAATGTCACCACAGGCTACCGGCCAGGAGACTACAACACCTGCTGCCCAACCGGAACTCCAGTCACCGCGCCGGTCTAAACGTAAAATCAAACCGCCGGCACGTTTCGGATTTTTCGGTTTTTAGGGTTATTAGCTATTGTTTGTGGGTGGAGGGGTAATGTTGTATACTTGACCTTATGACAACATAATTTAATAAGTGTAAAACTTACCTTATCTAGAAGAAGACCAAGTGTCATGTCAATTTTAAATTTTTGTATTTGTTATACTTCAAGTACAGGATTAAAACGCAATTAGTTTGCATTCGATTAATGATTTGTTTATAATGATGAGATTGTATCAAAAGACAAGTACAATTTAGTTTGAGTGGCCAGTGCTGCCACCTGTTGTAGTGTATAGTTTGAAGTTAGAATGCATTTCTACATTCCTGTGTTTCTTGTCTATGAAAGTGCTCTGCGAATAAAGATGACGGACTGAACGACGTTTTTATTTTTGTCCAATCTTAATACGCTTCCACTGCGCTATTTGTAAAACAACAGATGAAATAATAAAATAAATAAGTAATTAGCGCAAAATGGCAACAGAATATAATGTAATACGATTGAGTGAAAAGTGTAACTTTGGGAATTGGAAATTTAGAGTGAAACTTATATTAGAAGAAAAAGGCGTACATAAAGTATTATTAGAAGAGTCTTTCGATAGTACAAAGCCAGCAGATATCATCAGTGATGCGAAAGCAAGATCCATAATCGTGCAATGTTTAAGTGATAAATATATCGAAATAGTGAAACAATCGAAAACTGCGGCGGACATGTTGTCTAAACTAGAAGACATTTTCGAAAGGAAAAGTATTTGCAACAAGTTAAGACTAAAACGACAACTTATCATGTTGAAATGCGGTGCAACGGAGAAATTACAAGATTTTTTCTTAAAGTTTGATTCTCTTCTCGGAGAACTCAATGCAATCGGGTCTAAAGTTGAGGAGATTGATAAAATTTGCTACTTACTAGCAGCGCTACCATCTGCTTATGACAACGTTATAACATCAATTGAAACGATGATCAGTGAGAAAATGCTAAATATAGAATCGATCAAAGCAAGATTACTCGACGCGGAACTAAAATTAAGTGAAGAACCTCATCAGGACACAAAGGAGGAGGCATTTCTTGTATGCTATGGCTGCGGACGGAAAGGACACATCATCAGGGACTGTAGGATGAAACAACCGGAGACCTACACTCACAACAATACTCACCGAGGACGACCAGCGACAAGAGGTTATCGTGGACCTACCAGATACAGAAGCTATTCCAGTCGACAGCGGGGAATGCCACATCGTGACTATCAGGGGCAAGCTAGCAACATGGTACAACTTGTAGATGAGGATGTATTATCATTCACTGCATTTAATGCAAATAATTGTAATGTGAGTAATGGAAATGACTGTATAAATTTCATTGTAGATTCTGGCGCAACTGAACATTTGCTAAAAACTGAATTTGAGCAAAATATGACAGATGTAGTAAGATTAGAAAAAGAAATAAAAGTGTTTGTAGCAAATGGTCAATATCTGACATGTAACAAAAGGGGTAAATTACATTTAAAATGTGGGAATGTTTCAGTAAATATAGAGGGTTTGATAGTACCTAAATTGTCACACAACCTACTGTCTGTTAGGAAATTGTTACAAAAAGGTTATATGGTTCAATTTAATAAAGAAAATGTGTCAATTAAAAATAAAACTCAGGAAATTTTTGGAAACTTACTTGGAAATTTGTATGTTATACCTATGCAATTAGATGATGACAGGTGCTTAGCAACTAACAATATCAACAGTGACTTTTTATGGCATCAGAGACTAGGGCATGCTAATCGAAAACACTTGAGGATGATGAAGCTGCCATATAGTGACCAACCCTGTGAAGCCTGCATGGAAGGTAAGTCTACCAGATTACCATTTTGTACCACTCCGAAGCCCCGATCCGGATATATAGGAGAATTAATTCATACTGATCTCTCTGGTCCTGTCAGCACTCCAACAGCTAACGGTGAGATTTATTACCAAACAATAATTGATGATTACACTCATTTCTGCGAAATTTATCTATTGAAGAGGAAAAGTGAAGCAACAGAAAAATTAATTAATTATATAAATAAAATGGAAACACAAACAGGTAATAAAGTAAGAAAAATTAGGGCAGACAATGGCGGAGAATTTAAAAATCAAGTGATGCAAGACTTCTGCAATAGAAAAGGTATAATTTTACAATTTACAATTGCTTATAGCCCACAATCGAATGGCGTTGCAGAACGGATGAATCGCACCATATACAACCGTGCAAGAACATTGTTGGCCGAAACAAAACTACCAAAAACATTATGGGGTGAAGCGGTAAGATGCTCCGTTTATCAAATAAATAGATGTCCTTCAGCTGCCATCAGTTTTCATACACCAGCTGAAATGATCTTTGGACATCGAGATCTGTCACGACTAAGAATATTTGGATGTAAGGTATGGGTTCATATATTACCAAGGCAAGACAAACTTGAAAAGAGAGCGAAAACAATGAGATTTGTTGGATATGCACCTACTGGCTATCGTGTATGGGATCCAGAAACGGATAAGATCATAGTAACAAGAGATATAAGATTTGATGAGACACAAGTGAAGTTTGAACAGTCAGAGCGAGAACATGAAGAGGTAAGATACAGGTATTATGAATATGATGAAGAAGATGACCAGAAATTAAAGGAAACACAGTCTGAAGAGCAAGAGAAACAGGTAGAAAATGTTGAAAAGAATCAAGAGGATGATGAATATTTTACAGAAACTGAAGAGGAAAGTAATATCGAAGAACAAAGACAAGAAAGTGAGGAATTTCATACAAGATCGGGAAGACAAGTGCGAAAACCAAGGGAATTACTTGAAAAATATGACTTAAATTATACAGCATACTGCTTACTATCAGGTGACCCACAAGATTTTGAAGAAGCCATACAAAGTGAAGAATGGGAACAAGCAATAAAGAAAGAGCTGAACTCACAGCAGAAATTAGATACATGGGAAGAAGCGACTTTACCAAAAGGGTGTAAAGCTATAGATACAAAGTGGATTTTTAGAACAAAGCAAGATGGAATAAAGAAAGCGAGACTTGTAGCTAAAGGGTTTCAACAGAGTAGCTCATACAACAATTATGCACCAGTAGCTAAATCATCAACAATGAGACTAATGATGAGCATAGCAGTTCAAGAAGATAAAATAATAAAACAGCTGGATGTTCCCACAGCTTTCTTAAACGGATTTTTAGACCAGGATGTATATATAAAATGTCCACAAGGATTGAAAATAAAAGAAGGAAAAGTATTGAAACTAAAAAAGGCGTTATATGGACTGAAGGAAGCACCCAAATGCTGGAACAATCGATTTCATGAATTTATTACAGGACAAGGATACATACAATCAAAATATGACTATTGTTTGTACAGAAAAGGAAAAACCTGGATATTACTGTATGTAGATGACATTTTAATACTAGGTGATGGAAATTTTATCATAACCCAACTGAAAAAAGAATTTAATGTGAAGGAATTGGGAGAAGTAAAGAATTATTTAGGACTGGAAATTACAAGAAAGAAGGACAGAATGGAAATTAAACAGACAGACATGATAAACAGATTACTAGAAAAATTCAATATGCAAGATTGTAAGAAAAGTAGTACTCCAATGGAAATCAACTACAGCGCAGACACCAAGTCAGAGGTAATTAATGTACCATTTAAAGAATTAGTTGGTTCACTTTTATATATATCCACAAACAGTCGACCAGATATCACTTATGCTGTTTCCTATCTGAGTAGATTTTTGGACAGACCGACAGCAGACTTATGGAAAGCAGGTAAGCGAATTTTGCGTTATCTTAAAGGGACTGCAGAAAAGGGGCTGCTGTATAAGAAGTCAAAGGAGGCCATCACACTTCGAGCTTACTCCGATGCAGACTGGGCAGGAGACAAGACAGATCGTAAGAGCACCAGTGGCTGCGTCATATATCAAGGTGAAAATGTTATATCTTGGTTCTCAAGGAAACAGATATGCACAGCATTGTCAACAGCTGAGGCAGAATTTGTGGCAGGTGCACATGCTGTAAGTGAACTCATGCATATTAAGGGTGTTCTGTCAGATTTCTCAAGTAATGAAACAAATATTCCTGCTTATTTATTTATTGATAACCAGAGTACTATTAAATTGTTTCAAAACCAGATTAATAGTAAAGCGTCAAAACATATTGACATTAAATATCATTATGTGAAAGATATAGTAAATAAGAAACTCATATCATTGTTCTATGTACCAACAAATGAAAATATTTCTGATATTTTTACAAAAGCTTTATCTTGTATTAAACATAATTATTTCTTGAGTAAATTAAATTTAGTATAGTAATTTCTGTGTAATTAAAATAAAACAATTTAAATGTATTAAGCTAGTACTCAATGTACTCATATGACATTTGAACTTATGTTAATTAATGTGTAGTAAAACATAATAATTATGTTGTTGTTATGTTGTTTATTATCTAGTGGTGCAGACTGATCCCAAGACTTTGATCGTAGGGCTAGATAGTAGACACATAATTTTTCTTTGACTTTGAATGTATCAAGTCATATCAAGTTACATCAAGTTATGTAAACTTAGTTATAATTGTTTATATAAAAGTTAAGTTGTTTTGCAAGTTTTAACTTCAGCTTCTTTCGTTATAAACTTGAGGGGCTGTGATGAGATTGTATCAAAAGACAAGTACAATTTAGTTTGAGTGGCCAGTGCTGCCACCTGTTGTAGTGTATAGTTTGAAGTTAGAATGCATTTCTACATTCCTGTGTTTCTTGTCTATGAAAGTGCTCTGCGAATAAAGATGACGGACTGAACGACGTTTTTATTTTTGTCCAATCTTAATATATAATACAACACAAACATTTTGAGAAATGCTTACTTACAGCGGGCCCGGACGTACTCGAATCAGTTACTATTATACAATTATAAAGAGCAAGTCTGAAAGTAGCACCAATTCGGGAGAAGCTGCAAGCTAACCGACTATCATAGTATGGCCACGTGATGCGGAGATACGAAAGCCACGTAACCAGAAAAGCGTTAAGCACGAAGTGGACGGATATAGAAGAAGAGGAAGGCCAAAGAAAAGATGGATGGATTATGTGAAAGATGATATGAATAAAAAGGAATTAAACTACGAGATGACGAGTAATAGGGAAGAATGGAGGAAGAAAACATGCTGCGCCGACCCCAAATAAATGGGATAAGGGCAAGCAAGGATATGAAAGGAATAAAAGAAATATATTTCGTCAGGTATTAAAAAAAACTTATGAAACTACAATTACTAATACCTTAACTAAATTACACTAAATTGAATCTAAACCTTAAACAAAATCCCGTAGTAAGACTGCCTATTGTATGCCTCTATTGAATGTTACGTGTAATCTGTACAATGCCTGTATTTATTTCCCGTTGAGGTGTGCAATAAAGAATTTTCTATTCCATTATATTTCATTCTATTCCATTCTATTCTATTCTATTCCATTCTATTCCATTCTATTCCATTCTATTCCGTTCTATTCCGTTCTATTCCGTTCTATTCCGTTCTATTCCGTTCTATTCCGTTCTATTCCGTTCTATTCCGTTCTATTCCGTTCTATTCCGTTCTATTCCGTTCTATTCCGTTCTATTCCGTTCTATTCCGTTCTATTCCGTTCTATTCCATTCTATTCCATTCTATTCCATCCTATTCCATCATGTTCCATCCTATTCCATCCTATTGCGTCCTATTCCATCCTAATCCATACTGTTCTATCCTATTACATTCTATTTCATTCTATTCTATTCTATTCTATTCTATTGACATGGTCATTCAGTGTCACAGGTGCCAGAGATATGGCCACACGCAGAAGGGTTGCTCCGAGCACCCACGCTGCGTGAAGTGCCTAGGTGACCACCCCTCCTGGAAATGCGATCTTCCACAGGGTGCTCCCGTGGCGTGCGTCCTGTGTGGCCAAGAGGGTCACACAGCTAATAGTAGATCGTGCCCAATGGCCCCTCCCCGCAAAAAACCACAGACCTTTAATCAGGCCCACGTAAACAGGTTAGTAGCGTCGGTCGGCGCAAAGCCTGTTAGAGCATCTCGACAGACTCTCCCTCCCCAAAGAAACGACAATAATTTTCCAAAGCCCAAACCGCCAACACGGCCCAGCGGAGAGAGTAATCTGCTATCTCACTTTAAACCGGCAACAATTTCATCCACCAATGTTGGCAATGCCGCCTGGCACAACAATAGACATCACTCTGTCCCGATGGCGTTAACACTGCCCACGCCTACTCATTATTATATGCCCGATGTCTCCTCCCCACTGCATAAGGTTCGCGCCCTTCAGGCGCGCCTGGCTGCTCTGGAGGCGGAGATGGAGGGAGCGGACGGCCGCAGGGCCATCCAGCTGCTAACCGAGCATGACGCCTTATTGGCGGATTTCAACAAACAAAATGCCTAGTACAACCAATAAGATAAAACCCAGGTCGTTAAACATAGCGTTATTTAACGCAAACGGAATAAGGGGTATGAAAGACCAACTAATGGTCTTCATTAAAGACAACCTAATCGATATTATACTTATACAAGAAACTTTTTTAAAGCCAAATCATAAACATTTCAACATAGCTAATTACACCATTATTCGCGATGACAGACCGGATAGACAGGGCGGCGGTACTATCATCTATTACAGGAAAGACCTGCACTGTAGTAAAATTACCTCTCCCGACCTCATAAACTTAGAAGTATCAATCTGCAAAATAGCCCTCGAGGGACATCCTACAATAGTCATAGTATCTGCGTACAATTCTCCTACACGACTACTGCAACATTCCGACCTAACTAAAATGTCAAATTTAGGTTCTGCCGTTATTGTGGCTGGCGATCTAAATGCTAAACACACATCTTGGGGATGTGTAGCAAACAATAGGAACGGGGCAAAACTGTTCAACCTACTCATCGACGGCCTGCCGTTCGACCTCATAACCCCTAGAGAACCGACACACTATCCACACGATCACGAACACCGACCAGACATTTTAGATGTGGCCCTTCTGAAGAACGTAACTTTAAAGTTCCGTTCTATAGAAGTGGTTCACGCATTAGACTCAGATCACCTGCCCGTAGTACTAAGACTCGGTGCAAACAACGACAACACGGCCCTTCTCAAGTCCATCGTGAATTGGGAAAGGGTACGTTCAGGTCTCCTCAAGACGCCCTCTATCGTAGAATCATTTTCGGACAAAATTACCACAACTGACGAGGCAGACAAGGCCATTTTTGCCTTTAGTAGTCATCTCAGCGCTGTTTTAAGCGAGGCCTCGAGGAAGATTCCAGCGGAGGATATCCGCCGCCGGGCCCTGCCTGAGGAACTGAGTGCACTCCTAAAGAGGAAAAACGCTCTTATTAGACATACATCTTGGTACCCTTCGCCCGCAAATCGAAAGAATCTCCGGCTGTTGCAACGCACTGTCCGCGAGAGGATCAGAGATTTCCGGGCGAACCAATTCGACGATCTACTTTCAGAGCTTACGCCCAGTCACGTGGCCTACTGGAAACTAGCGAAAGCTCTGAAAATGGACACCGTACACTCGATGCCTCCCTTAGAAAGAGTAGGGAACACCACAGCATTGGAGGACATTGAAAAGGCTGAGTGCCTGGCCGATTGCCTCGAGGAACAGTGCTCCCCGAGCCGTCTCTTTATCAACTTAGATCATATTAAAGAGATAAATGATGACGTTGACAGACAGACAAGACGCGACATTTCAAATGAACCCCTAATAAAGCCAGTCACCGCAGGCGAGATCGCCAGCCTCATTAAAGGTTTAAAACCCCGCAAAGCCCCCGGCCCGGACGGGATACCAAACAGGCTTATTAAAATACTTCCAGACGATCACATAGAATTTCTCACCAAGATCTTCAACGCTGCCCTCGCTAACTCCCACTTCCCCAAGGAGTGGAAGCTGGCGACGGTTATTGGTATCCCGAAACCGGGAAAACCGTCAAACCAGCCCGCCTCATATAGGCCGATCAGTTTGCTCTCCACTTTGGGGAAACTGTATGAAAAAGTCATACTAGCCCGACTAAATCTTTTCATTAACGACAATAACATTTTGATCAATGAACAGTTCGGCTTTCGCCCAAATCATTCGTGCGTCGAGCAAGTGCACCGCATCACGGAGCATGTGCTTGATGGTTTCACTAAAAGACAAGGTTACCTCCAGTGCAGTTGCCTTAAAACCGGGGCAGTATTCCTGGATGTGGCCAAGGCCTTTGACAAGGTATGGCATGCCGGTCTGATACACAAGCTGTATCAGATGGGCATGCCGGCCCGCCTTGTCCGCCTCGTTCAGGATTTTCTCAGTCAGAGGATGTTCAGATATAAGGTCGAGGGCACACTTTCCACACCTCATCTCATAACAGCCGGTGTCCCCCAGGGCTCTGTCCTCTCGCCCACGCTATACTCCCTTTATACCAATGACATACCAAAAGCGCCCAATATTAAATTAGCTCTATTTGCTGACGATACGGCACTTTTCACCAGCGGCATGAGCCTCTTGAGGATCTGCGAAGAACTGCAGTCCTCCCTGGATGCACTAGGCCAATGGACTAACCGTTGGCGCATCCAGGTAAACCCGGAGAAAAGCGCCGCTATCCTCTTCCACCCGACCTCGTACAAGGACAAACTGACCGACCTCAAACTACACGATGAGAAAATCCCATGGGTAAAGGAAGTCAAGTACCTCGGGGTGCACCTGGATACAAAGTTAAGCTTCAATAGACACATAAAGGCGGTTAAGGGCAAGGCTACCTACATACTAGGCAGATTAGGGGCGATGATATGCAGGCGGAGTAAAATGCGGCTTAGCAGTAAGCTCGCGTTGTACTCCACCTGCATTAGGCCTATAATAACATACGCAGGACCAGTGTTTTTTCATGTAGGGGAAAGGAAGCTTCGCCCCCTCCAAGCCATACAGAATAAATTCCTCAGACGAGCCACTGACGCACCCCTGCGTGGCGTCACCAACTTACAGCTCCACCACGATGTCATGTATCCCACCCTCACCGATTTTGTAAGAAAAAGCGCTAAGACCTACTACCAAAAAGCCGAAAACCACAAAAACCCGCTCATCCGGGAGATGGTGGGATACGTGCCGATCCCAGACCCTGCACCAGCAGACTTCACCCTTCAGGTGCCGATAGTTGACCCCCTCCCTAACCAGGACATAGACAGAGACATGACCGACAGACTACAAGTACTGACACAACTCACAACCACTCAACTGGATATTATAGCTTTCCGACGCGCAAAAATACGACATATCAGACGACCCAGGAACCTTCTGACTGACCCCGATGACGTCATCACGGCTACAATCAAAGAATGGTACCCTGACGACTCGTCATCGGGTAGTGAGTCAGAACCTAATCCTGGCGTCAATCACGACGCCGACTATTACTTCAATAGGGACAATAGACGACAGGAACGACGCAGGAAAAGACAAAACAGGAACACTCTTCGTGCACACCGTCGCCTCCGCCGGCGGGGACGGCCACCGCCTTAAATACATTTGCCTACTACACGATATCTTAGAATCAAGCTACATGACCTACAACATACAGACTGACCTTCAGACGACGTTGTCAAGCTAGGTACACGTCCGCTGGTTCGAGTGCCCGTGCACGCCAGCACACACACGCTAGGCGCTGGGGCAGTGCGCTGCCTACAGCCTAGCAACACGATGTCGGTTACAGCTGTAAGGCTACCGAGTAAGCCACCATTTCTGATCTGATCTGATCTAAGTTTTTTTCCTTCTTTTTAAGTATGTTTAATGCAAAATCTGGAAATGTTACGGGTGTCTTTGCAGTGGCATATTAATTTATGTGGTGTAAACGTTATTTCTACAAGATTTCGTTAGTCGTAGGTAGCATTAATAGTGACCGGTATGAATTCAAAATAAAAACCGCCGAAATTGTACCTGTGGACACCTCCGTAAATGTACCTGTGGACTGTCCATAGGTACAATTATACCTACTGAATGTTCCTGTGGACAGTAAAATTAATATTTTTGTTTTATTTAGTGCCTCGTAGTAAAACTGGGAAAAAAGAGACAAGATATGCCTGGACATTCTGACTTCAGTAAGGAAAGCCATAGAGACGTTTAAAATCCCAAATTCGATAATTTTTAAATACAAAAAAATTCATTACTGTCGAAATATTGGTAAAGAAGGCTTAGAACTCCTCAAAAATGATATCAGGAGGATCTTTAGCAATACTGAGGAGCAACAGCTGTATGATTACTTAACATTATGTTGTTATTGATTGTGGATTATTTTTCATAAAGAAAATGAGGTTTTCCTTAAGAATGTAAAGTGTCAAACGATGATTATGCTAAATCTGCTGACTATGGAGGCTTTTTAAAGTCCCACAATTATACTTGAGATTCTGCTAAGAATATTACAGTCCAAGAAGAAAAAAAAGTAATTATGATATGCAGAACAACTTATAATTACATGTTGATTAATTGTATGTTGTTAATTACGTTATTTTAGAAGTTTATTCATGTTTCAAAGAATGTTGTTGATTATTGTCCATAGGTACGTTACCGTCCACAGGTACGTTGTTAGTGTCCATAGGTACAAACAGGAGATGTACCTATGGACAAACTGTGTACAGGCAAGCGTACATGGTTAGAAGTCTCATACGTGACGAGGCTAATCAGTTATCATTGTAGATTCATGGAAAACTTGTAAATTATCATTACGCGACGTGACGGCGGAAGTCACGTCGCTCACGTAGGATAATGTATATATTAAGTGTTAAGTATCAATTAAAGGGTGGTGGTTGTAGTAGTTGTCGTTAAGTATCAAGCTGTGGTTTGCTCTGCACCTTTGCCTCGGCAGATATCATGTATCATTTAACATTCAGTTAGGGTTACTCCCTACATTTTGGTCCTTCGAGCCGGATCCCCAATCAGGATTCCGGAACCGGATTGGGGTGGGTATCATATCATATCGTGGACCATTTTGATCCTTCGAACCTTTTGAAGTGAACACAGTGCGCGTTCGGGCTATCACTTCACTATCAATACCAATATCAGTATCATCAGGCGCCGAGAGGTGAAGCTATCAATATCATATATCAATATCATCGGGTGCCGAGACGTGAAGCTATCAATATCATATATCAATATCATCAGGTGCCGTAAAGTGAAACTATCAATATATCAAGATCAATATCAATATCAGTATCATCGGGCGCCGAGAGGGGAAGCTATCAATATCATATCAAGATCAATATCAATATCAGTATCATCGGGCGCCGAGAGGTGAAGCTATCAATATCATATCAAGATCAATATCAATATCAGTATCATCGGGCGCCGAGAGGTGTGAAGCTATCAATATCAATATCAGGATCAAACGGGCGCCGAGAGGGGAAGCTATCAATATCATATCACTATCAGTGATCACAATCACATCAGACGTCAAGCATTGTCAGCATCAGACAGCAAGTATCACCAGCATCACGCGTCAAGTATTATCAAGCATCAGGCTTCAAGTATCATCAGCATCACGCGTCAAGCATTATCAGCATCAGACGTCAAGTATCATCAGCACCACGCTTCAAGTATCATCAGCATCACGCGTCAAGTATTATCAAGCATCAGACGTCAAGCATTATCAGCATCAGACGTCAAGCATATCAAGCACCACAATTATCATCGAGCGCCGAGAGCAGACAGAGGCAATATCAAGCAGTAAAGTAAGATCTAACCAATATCTTACATTTACTGGTATCACATAGCAGCATTACATTTATTTATCAATATCATATTATATCATTTCACGGAGAAGTATCACATAGCAGCATTACATTTTCATATCATATCATGGAGAAATTGCGACCGGCTCAAGATATTCAAGCAGCAGGCGAGTCAGGACCAGAAGGGTCCAGTGAGATAGAAGAGTTGTTGGGGCAACTGAGGACGAACTTTCTTATATCATTTCATTTCTTAGCGCAATTCAAGCAAGTGAATAAAGATTACAAAGAAATCAACAGCTGGGTGAGCAATATAAGCAATTTATTATATATGATTAACAAGGTCTCGGTCACATACGGAACGCTGAGTTGCGAGTTGTACGCACGATAGCGTGGATATCACGTTTCACTACGGACTCGTAGTAAACAAAGCGTAAAACGTGCAAGTTCCCTCACGTCAGCGGAATTGAGCAGTGCTTACGATACAGTTTGCTAAATTCATTCAGAAGGAATGCTTTAGTATCAAAAGAATGAGCAGAGCAGCGAGTTGAGCAAGACACGGCGTCGAGTTCTACAAGGGCAAAAGCAGGCACAGCCACGAGGGATTCACCGACGAGAGGTCGCCGTGGAAGACCATCATACAAGAGTCAAGTTTACGCCGTTGTTAATATTGTTATTTTTATCGTGTTATTGTAGGTACATGTACGCACAAATTGTATGTTATAGTTTAATTGCACATATTGATCGAATACTTAAATATAATTTTACACTTGTAGGATATCATAGGACTTGGTCCGCGCTTAACTTTAGGATCACATAATTTGTCCTATTGCGGAACTTAGGTTAATTTGTTCTTTCTGGAGTGCCAGGTTGTACAGGCAAGCGTACATGGTTAGAAGTCTCATACGTGATGCTGAGTTGTGTATAGGTTAATTTGTTCTTTCTGGAGTGCCAGGATGTACAGGCAAGCGTACATGGTTAGAAGTCTCATACGTGACGAGGCTAATCAGTTATCATTGTAGATTCATGGAAAACTTGTAAATTATCATTACGCGACGTGACGGCGGAAGTCACGTCGCTCACGTAGGATAATGTATATATTAAGTGTTAAGTATCAATTAAAGGGTGGTGGTTGTAGTAGTTGTCGTTAAGTATCAAGCTGTGGTTTCACTCTGCTCCTTTGCCTCGGCAGATATCATGTATCATTTAACATTCAGTTAGGGTTACTCCCTACAAACTGAGTATTTTTTTATTTTATTTTTTATCCGCCATCTCCGGATAGCTAGCGTAGAAAACATATGTGAACTTTAAAGATTGTTTAACTGTGATTAAAACAAAATAAATAATTTATTGGTATTACGCGTAGTTTTGGTCTAACAACTGATTAAAGGTCAAATTCTGGAAAGTGTCCACAGGTACAGCACTTGCCCCTAGTGATGTTATAACTACCTAAAATAAGTAAATCACGTTTTGAAAGGATGTGACTATAAAAGAGGATATTTACATTATTATCCTCTTTGCGATGATTTGGTTTGGTTTAATCCATGACAATTCGACGAAGCATCGGTATATCTCCAGTTTAGTAATAGCTCGGTTCTACCACGTCCTGGATATCGACTCAAGGAAGAGGAGGGGAGGATATCCCTCCTCCTTGAGTTGATATCCTCAACGCTGAGGGACTCAGTTAATTGTACACCCATAGACCTTAACGTTGTACTAAGATAAATTTATGAAACCTCATCATCATCTCCCTGCCCTTATCCCACTTATGTAGGGTCGGCACAACATGTTTTCTTCTTCCATTCATCTCTATTATTCGTTATTTCAGCGCTTACTCCTTTCTTTCTCATGTCCTCTCTCACACAATCCATCCATCGCTTTCTTGGCCTACCTATCGCTCTTCGTCCTTCGACATTCATCCCTAACATACTTTTACCAATATGACGTTCATCCCTCCTCATTACATGCCCGTACCACGCTAACCTACTGCTCCTCATTTTGTCCGTCACAGGTGCTACTTTCAAACTTCCTCTTATGTACTCATTTCTAACCCGATCTTTCCTCGTCACTCCACACATCCATCTCAACATTCTCATCTCGGCTGCGTGCATTCTTCTTTCATCCGTCACTTTCGTTGCCCAACACTTAAAACACTTAAAATTTATGAAACCTATAATGTCTAATTTTTTTTAACCCTTAATTTCACTATGTATAGCCAGATATACATATTTTTAGATCATTTTTTTGTGTTTATTATTGAAACAGAATTTATAAGATTATTAATGGCACCGAGGTTTGAACCTGGGTTTTTTTTTGCGAAGTTTAGGGTATGGGTGCACACTACATGTTTTTGAGCTTTGATCTTTGTATCACTGGTTTAACGTTATTCTAAGGTTTATATTAGTTTATAAATGTATGTACAGTTATCAGTGTCTTCAATACTACATAATCATGTAGCATGATAATGTAGACATGTACCTAGTGGCGATATCTCGAACAAATGTCATTTGAAATGTCGAAATTGGCCCCAGTGCATACATTACTAATATTAAGTAATTATTTACTTAAGTTGCACACTGCTATTCACTTAAAGTTTGTTTTTATAATATTGATGGATAATATTAATGTGATTATAAATAATGCAGACATTATTTGGGTGGTTTTTAACTTTCCTACATCTACTGCTACTGGTTTCTGTTACTATTCAGGATAATAGTAAGTAATACCTAATTAGGAATACCTATATTGTAATTTAAGGTAAACAAACTTAGTAGATATACCGGGTGTTACCTGTAATAGGAACAATAAATTAAAACATACATTCTACTCTTCAAACTGAACAACATTTTGTTCAGCCACTTTAAAAATAACTCAGTTTTCAGAATTTCATTATTTCAAACAAATTAAATAGAATTTTCAATGTACGTCGTCCAACTTTGACAGGTTCAATGTGAGTTACCTACTTATTGCAGTTATGCTTATCGGCCCTTGCGTCTATTGCAGAGGATTTATGGTGTAATGTTTGGGCATAGATCAATTCCTTACTCTATGGTTTGGGAGACACCGTTTCTGGTGGCTAACTAAACCGATACGAGATCGACACATTCTACCGCAGGCCTGACAAGAGAAGTGTGCGACGGGTGGTACTGCGTCGCCTTGTCGACGTCTTTGTCTCCTGTCAGCGAGTGCCGCGAACCCAGGTCTCATCGCATAACTTGCGACCCACCTCACCGCTATGTTATGCCACAGAATAGATAATAGTGCTTAGCACGGCAGTATTTGAAACACTAATTCTTGTTTCCCATGTGTAACGTTTCGCCAAATTTTCACTTGTCAGAAAGTCATTTTTTTCCCGAAAACTGTTAATTTTTCAGAATAATTCTAAAACAACCCTCACCTAACCTAATGGGACACCTAACCTTTAAAACGATGCTTGTAAAATCCTGAAAATAATATTTTCTTCGGTTCCTACCCCTGAAAATATTACGGGCTTCGGGAGAAAATATTAAAATAAAATTAAAGTTTTTGTATTTGCACCCTTCTCTTATTATCACGGGCGATAATGAGGTACAAAACCACAAAATAGTATGGTTTTGCTTAAATGGACCTCTGGATTACCGGTCCAAGATGTGTCACCGAGGTGAGGTACCGGATCCCAAACCCACACTTCCACCAGGTTACGCATTGAAATTTTTCTTTGAGGTCTTTTTATAAATGGTTCAATCAAAATTTTTTGGTTTTTCACATTAAAAAAATAATGAAATTCATTCTATGTACAGTTTTGTTTCCTTTTTAGGACATTTCCAGCCAAAAACTTCGAGCGTGGCTTCTGACGAACATAAAATTAAAACATTTACAGGATATGATTCGATCACGGATTTTTTAAACTCAGAACGAACTAGTGTGGCGGATAAGAAAGGTTAGTCTTTTATTAGGATTCCGTACCCCGAAAGAAAAAAACCCTCGTAAATAAATATGAAGGGACAATCATACACAAATCGACCTAGTTCCAAACTAAGTAAAACTTGTACTATGGGTACTAGACGACGATAAACATAATTATATAACTAACTACCTAGTAGGTAACTCCACTCTGTGAGAAAAATTATGTGACAGACGAACATACAGCCAGACGGACAACGAAATGGCCTTACGTGGACGACGCGGTTGGCGTAGTTTGTAGAGCACCTGCTTAATGAGCCAGCGGTCCCGGGTTCGAATCCCGGCCAGGGCAAATATTTGTGTAATGAACTCGAATATTTGTACTTTGACCCAAGCAAATGGTTGATCTATATTCTATGTGTTTATAAATATACTTTTTTAATACTTTATAAGTTCTACTTTGTCTATATAAGTATGCATATCGTCGGCTAGTAAGGGAAAGATTAATAACATAAATAAATATAAATATCAGACAACCTCACACAAATCGAACTAGTCCCAAATTAAGCTCAAGAAGGCTTGTGTTTCCTGTCGGCGATTAGTTCCTAATTCTTAATTTTTCACGTGTGAAATTTTGCAAATTATTTTCGGGACGAATTCTTCTTTATGAAAACTCTTAATTTTACCAATTCTTAATTTTCCGAATGCCTCATTTTCCTAATTATAGTAAGTACCAATTCGGATTTTTTACAGACGAAAGTACAGTTAGACATATTACTTTTATTTGAGAAATTCATAATACTTATAACATGCGGCAAATTCATTTTCATTTATATATCGCTATTTTTCTATTTCTTATGTTGCATTATTCTTTTTTATAAGTACGTATTATGTTTAAAAATAAAACAACAAGATTTTGTGTTGCAGTGGTTTGCAGCAACGCCAATAAAATGTGGCCTGGTGGTGGATTCAATAGGGATGCGACTGATGTTGAACTCTATAACATGGTGTAGTTATATGAATAAAATTAGCTCAATATGTCATGATACAAAGAAAAAAAAATAAAAACAAAAAACTTTTTTTTGAAATATGTGACTTCAAAGGTATGAAAATTTTGTAATTTTTTTTTAAGCCAAAAGAATTTTCTTATTTTCTCCATACAAATACTTATAATTCGGTCGAAATTTATAACCAGACACTAAAATTATCGGATATACACGGTGCTTCTGAGGAATCCAAATAACTTCAGCAGCGCATTCCTGAGTATGTGTAGAAAATAAAATGTTGTATAAAGCAAGCCGAATTCTGCTTAGTTTTCGAGATATTAGCATTTTTTGTTTTAAAACATCTCCAGTGTAACTCATCTTTATCATTGCAATGTTGCGAGACCGTCACATTATCTCTAACTGACGTTGACTATTCAAATACGTTCCTGTCATTATCATTGTCAGTTTTATGATAATATTTTTCCAAAACTGTTAAGAATCGAGAAATTTTGTAGAATCTAATATTTCCATTGCAACTTAAGATCGTTAGCTGCAAATTAGCGGCGACTGTGATTTTTTTAATTGAAAAACTAAATATTTGTTTGCACTTACAATGCCAAATACCTTCCCGCCAGACCACGTCGCAGATATCATTTTTACATATGGTCTGTGCAATGGTAACTCAGTGCGGGCCGCTGACGAGTACCGAAGAAGATTCCCCAATCGGCGAGTGCCATATCATTCTACGTTTGCGGATTTGTTTCGACAGCTAAGGGAAAGAGGAATTCGTCCAAATAATTCCGAGCGAGCTGTGGAAATGAATGCCGCAAATGAAGACAGGGTGCTGAATTTAATTACTGAAGATCCTACGCTGTCAACTCGCCGTGTAGGCATGATGTGCGGAGTTAGTAAGATGGCCGTGTGGGGATGTTTCAAAAGGTACGGTCTCCATCCTTTCCACTACAGGAAAGTTCAGGGCCTCCTCGATAATGATGGATTTTCAAGGATTGTGTATTGTCAGAGAATAAACGAAAAACTGGTTCAGGAACCTAATTTCCTTAAAAAGATTTTATGGACTGATGAAGCCCAATTTACGAGGAAGGGAATATTTAATTCTCATAATTTCCATATGTGGACCGAAGAAAACACGCACGCAGTCTGGGAATCCTCGCACCAACACCAATTTTCTATCAATTTGTGGGCAGGCATTATTGATGACAAATTGATAGGACCGGTAGAATTGCCTGCTCGATTGACTTCGCAAGGCTACCTAAACTTTTTGCGAGAAGATCTGTACATCCTCCTCGAAGACATCGATCTGGAAACTCGACGTTCAATGTGGTACCAACACGACGGAGCTCCACCTCACTATGGTCGCATTGTTCGGGATTACCTAGGCCAAGAGTTTCCAGATCGTTGGATCGGTCGAGGGTCTCAAACAATACAGTGGCCTCCAAGATCTCCAGATCTAACTCCTTTAGATTTTTATCTATGGGGTACGTTAAAAAATATGGTATACTCAAAACCAATTAATACAAGAGAAGAATTGATGCACAGAATCACGGAAGCCGTGCAGGACTTGAAAAATTGGCCTGCTCAATTAAACAGCCAAATGCGCACACGGTTAAATTTGTGCATTGAAAAAGACGGATCTCACTTTGAAAATTTTTTACCTTGAAGGATGTGACATATCGTCGGGGATAATGCAATACCGCGTAAGTAACAAGTGTAGATACGAATCAATATTCAAACAAATGTTAAGTAATTTATTGAAATGCGAACTTTATCGACAGCTGTTATTTACGCGGTATTGCACTATCCCCGACGATATTTTTTATTTCAAATAATACTTGGTTGTATTTCAAATGTATTAAAAACTTGCGAAATTGTCATTCTATTACTTTATTTCATAAAATGTGTTACTCTTGTCCATGAAGCTTTTATGTAAGATAACAGGAGTGTACAGTCAACCAATTTGATTCCTAATCACACAAATAAATGCCCTTTCTATTCTAGCATTCGAACTTAGGACCATCGGCTTCATATGCAGGGTTACTACCCATTAGGCCAAACCAGTCTTCAAATATTTTACTAAACCCAGGCAGGATTAGGTAACACAAACAAAATAAAAATCTTCGTTAACTATGCAAATGCTTTAATAACTAGAATAACAATTGAATTGAAATACAATAACTTAAACTTTAATAACGAGTAAATGCATCACATCGCTTTTTATCACTTTTAGAAGTCACGTCTGCAATGACCCAACTTACTCCGTGCAAATGTCTGACGTCTTCAATGACTCCCAAACTTGTTGGCAATGTTGTTAGAGCAGCCCGTGACCTCTCATTTGCGTTTTGCCACATTTGACACATTAGGCCCAAAACAATTTGTTACAGTTGCTGCCTTGTGTATAGAGCAGTTATCATGGACGAAATAAAATTGAGACACCTCATCTTGCGGATAGAAGTTTCGCACAGTGGGCAGCATGACTTCTTCCAAAATATTCCGATCTGAACTAGAATCCGCAAAATCTTTTTCAGTTTTTACACCACCCTTGTGATATTTTGCACCGTGGAGTATTCAAAAACATATTTTTCTTCAGCTGTTATAAAGGTTGACTGCGTGAGCTAGACACCGCAATTTATTCGATGGCTAATGTAATTATTATTTGTAATAATGAGATTAAATACGTAACACCGTTAAAATCAATCACAACAATGACTTGTCATATGACTGGAGTCATTGTCAAATTGTCAATAGAAGCGAGTCGAAGGGTATTTCTTAGTGGCCATAATCATAATCCATGGAGTTTAATAGCAAAGTTATTAAAAGAGAGTGTAGAGCAGCCATTAGATAAATCATAAGATTCATGAGTAAGGAGTTTAGATCGCATATTTAAGTAAAGCCTGTTTTGAAAAAAACATTGCCCAACAAGAAAATTTCTTTATGACATTGACTCCCCTTTTAGTGAAAAGAGATAACAATAACAAACGTTGCCAGCTCGTTCTAAAGCATTGTTTTACTGGTGAAGTAAAGGTAATTTATTTATTATGTATGAAAATATAAAAAAAGTTAAAAATCATATTTCGACATAGGTTCATATAACATTTTTTACTCCATACGACCTCAGGAATCCGCTGTTAAAAGCATTTGGATTCCTCAGAAGCACCGTGTATAAATAAATAAATAAATATCAGACAACCTCACACAAATCCATCTAGTCCCAAATTAAGCTCAAGAAGGTTTGTGTTATGGGTATTAGACGACGATATATATACTTATATAGATAAATATATACTTAAATACATAGGAACAACCATGACCCAAGCACAAATATTCGAGTTCATCACACAAATATTTGCCCCAGCCGGGATTCGAACCCGGGACCGCTGCTCAGTAGGCAGGTGCTTGCAAACTGAGCCAACCGCGTCGTCATTCATCGTCAAATGTAGAAGGACTGATTCAAGGAAAACTCACACCCGAGTGTCTACAAAATTCGTGTCGGTTTAGGTAAGTAGGTAATAAAGTTCCCACTTTCCATCTTAACTTTACATTTTCGTTACAGCAATATTCAGTGCTATCCTAGTTTTGTACGGCAGGGATCCGTACGTAGTGCACGAGTCCGACTCGAATTGACGGTCTTCTTTTTCTATTTTCAGTCGATAAAATAAAGGTCTCGGAAAATTTTGTAAATGGAGCTCTCATATACAAATGCTATGCCGATGGAAGGTGGGGTGACATCCTATCTTGGTACCAGATTAAAGGTAAGTTCGGATAATGTTATAACGGCTTTACACTACTTGTAAAGTTGACCGCAGTTGGGCGACGTCAGTGTGGGAGGCACTTAGCTGCGGGAACCCATACTCCGGCCTACTTCGAGTCGAGACTAGTCGAGAGTAGTGTAAGACCGAAATCGAAAAACAAAACTGGTGGGGCCTATGATGGTTGCGTTCATCGCGTGATAAATAAGTGACAAAGCATCCATTGGCGTATATAGGGGTGGGGTGGCCGGGTGGACCGTGCCCACCCCAGTATGGTCTATTGCCCACCCCAGGATTTTGGGTTACCCATAGAAATTCATGGCTTTATCTCATAGACCATGGCCAGGCCCACCCCCAGGCCCCCCCTGAAAAATAATGTTAGATACGCCAATGAAAGCATCTGTCACTCACACTCGCATTTTGTCACAACATGACGGATGCTTTGTCACTAAACCATCATAGGCCATCGTCAAATTTTTATAGAATAGTAGGCGTTTGCGGCGGAATTGTGGCCAAAAACAGACGCCTAGTCTGTCCGATCTCTAGGATCAAGTGAAGTCACTTTGGCACGAGGTAACAGTCGCCATCAAATACATCGCAGCATATAAGGCATTTATAAATATCTGAACACGACTCTTATTTACGGGGCGTTACAGTACATGTTCAGATATTTATGGATGGCTTATATGCTACGATATATCTGACGGCGACTGTACAAACGACCGTACGTGAAAATTCAAGGTAATTTTTCACTTGCGCCAGTTTAACAGAATTTGATCTTAATTCCGGATACACTATACATACAAAGATTTAATAATAAATAAAGGCAAAAACAGAAACGGTCCGAGACAGAACATCTTCTTATCATTTATCTCCTAAAGATTCGTAAAGATTGCTTTGGAAGGAGGAAACATACGAATACGAAACCTCGATAGTGGTATTTTTACATAAAGCTATTTCAATATTTTAAACGCTAGCTTCTGTTTCAGGGTCTGATCATATATTATTGCTAAGAACTCGGGATATATATAAAAAAAGGATGAATCTAACACTTGTCAAAACGCTGGAACGATCTGATAACGATACCTCTGTCTACTGCGCTAAACAGACGGAATTACCGGGGGGAGGCCTATCGGAAGGAATAAAATCCAACAAGTCATTATTCCTACTACAGGAAAAACATTTGAAGCATAAGAGTAAGTTTCTATTTATTTTTAATCACTACATAGTATAAAACAAAGTCGCTTCCTGCCTGTCTGTCCCTATGTATGCTTAGATCTTTAAAACTACGCAACGGATTTTGATGCGTTTTTTTTAATAGATAGAGTGATTCAAGAGGAAGGTTTCGAAACACCCAAAAAATCCGAAGTTTCATTTATCCGAATCCATCATAATTCCGAATTTTCATAATTCCCTAAAGCGCTATCACACAGCAAATGATGATATTTGCTGTGGATGGTATGTGACACAATTTAAACAACGCTTCACCAAATAATCATTTGGCAAACGACACATTTGACAAAAGATTATTTGGTGATTTTGTCAAATAATTATTTATAAAATGTAAATTTAACTGTTGATCATTTGGAAAAGTGAGTCATTTGTAAAATAAATTGTAGTAAAATGATCAATTGGCGAAACATTTTTTTGGTCAAACGGCAGGACACCATAATACACACATAATATATCAGCATTGCACCCGTGCGAAGCCGGGGCGGGTCGCTAGTATGTACGAAACTATGTGACCGGTAGACCTCACGATTTGTTTCAAAATCGCTGTATTTTTTTATTACGTATTCAACCTCCATCGCTCATCCTCATCATCCTCCTAGCCTTTGTCCCATATCTTTGTAGAGAGTGAGTTCTCAATCGGGGTCGGCTACCTCAATCCCAAGATGTGGCGTAGGCACTAGTTTTTACGCAAGCGACTGCCATCTGACCTTCCAACCCAGACGGGAAACTAGGCCTTATTGGGCTTAGGTGGTTTCCTCACGATGTTTTCCTTCACCGAAAAGCGAGTGGTAAATATCAAATGACATTCCGTACATAAGTTCCGAAAAACTCATTGGTACGGGCCGGGTTCGAACCCGCGATCTCCGGATTGAAAGTCGCATGCCCTAACCAGTAGGCTTCCACCGCTTCAACCCCCATCGCTATTTTATCGCTGTTTTGAAAAATTTCGATTGCATCAGCGTTTCTGTAGCATAGTAGGGTCAATTTCAACAAGACGCATTTTTTGTATCATTTCGGTGTGATTCTTTATTTTTGATTATTTTTAAGTTTTTTAAATGTGAAGAGATACTTTAGACTATATTATTAAACATATGTAAAAGGGACCCTGAAATCTGAAACAGTTTTCGAGATATTCGAGATCGAATATGAAAGACACAACGGAATGATAAATGTACACCAGGATGATAAAATAAGTGCACCGCAATGAAATTTCATACGCCGGAATGAAAGAAAAGTGGCATATTATGAAAGTAATTTTACATTTTATATTCGTAATATATATTATATTGCCATTACATAATAATATAAACATATATCTTAGTATGGTATTAAAAACAAATTAAAAAAATATTATTATTTCAACAATATTTATGAAAAGTGAAGCTACTTTTGATGTCATTCCGGTGCTTTCCTCATTTTGGTGGGGTTTAAAGTCATTTTACTACACCGGAAACACCGGAATGAGAATGGTGGAATGAGAAACACGACATATTTTTATTTCTTAAAAAAAAAGTAAGCCCTATATTCTAAAACTAATTCAACTCTTGTAATAGCGAGTGTACTTTACCTGATATATATAAATTTCAAACCACGCAGTTATAAAATAAAGAAGCTATAACAAACTCCGGAATGACATTTTTTTTGTCCCCTGTCCACCGCGATGAAATATTCACGTTTATAAAAACCAACGTATTGCCACTATACACAACCGGCCTCGTCGAGCGCCGCAGCTTGACTAATTCTTTGAAGTGCGCGGGAGACGGGGGGCATAGTTGATCAAATTTGGGAAATAAATCGGTTCGAAGCATTGTCGGCGGTAATGAGAAGTTTTCTCGGGACAAACGTATATGCACTTATTCAAGGGTATACAAAGGAGATATATAACGGGTAATGTGCTTTTTTCGTTACCTATTTATATGGTAATAAAATGATGGTAACAGATTTTCTTTGTCATGCATATTATTTGACTTACCCGGCATTTTACAAACAAAACCGCCTTGGGGACAACCCACCTTGATGAGAAATTTGGTCTAAATATATTTTTTTAAATTATTATATATATTAATATTTAAATTTTAGCTGTTGCCCGAGGTAGACGATGGCGGGCTGTTTCCGAAAAAAAATGGTACTTTATTATTCAACCTTTCTGCACCTGCGTTTTCAGTCTTGCCATCAAAAAATACTGCTTGGGAAATTGACCCAGTAGCTCTGAAACGAATGGACCGATTTAGTGCGTTTTTTTAATCAAAAGACATGTCCGTCGAGATGGTTTTTAGCTATGTTGTGTGGAAATAGGACCAGTAATTTCCTAGATATTCAGCTTTAATTGGAACAAGTGACAAGATCTCAACCGATATTGATAGTAAGAATTAATTTTTTGTAGTTATGTTCAGTTTTAGTAGCATTTTCTATATCAGTCATTGAATGAGGGTCTCATGATGACCAGCGACTTGTGCCCAGGGTGTTTTAAATTTTTATTTTTGGTTATTTTGTATCTACTCTACTGAGGCTAGGCGTTATGGCTTGTACGCCACACAAATGCCCCTGTGGGACTTTCGTCGACGAGCTGGGACACCACGGGTTATCGTCAGACTGTCCTGAGTTGGTATCACAATTACAAATACAAATACAAATACAAGTACTCTTTATTGCACACCTCATAAAATATACAGGAGAAATACAATGCAAGAAATTACAATTAGAGGTAAACAACAGGCGGTCACAATTAGTACGCCTTCTCGTGCCTTCACAGTCTCAGTCCAAGTTCAATTTTAGGCCACGAACCCGCGATTTACTGGCAACCGCCATGTACGTTATCGTACAGGAAATCACCCCTTGTTCGCGCTGAACGAGCTCCTCGCATCAGCACCTGACTGTGATGTTTTTGCATGTAGCTGGATGATAATATGTGATGAATGTATGAGGTTCTGTGAGGTGATGGATGACCGCCCTTCTTTAGTTAATTATTTGTAATGTTAATGTTTTTTTCTCAAAAATTGCATGTAATGTTGCCTTACCATCGCTAGATAGACTACAGTAAGTGGAACATACCGAAGACTTTTTAGAAGTGTTCAGTAAACAGCGAGATTTTAAATTTGGAATCAATATTTGTCCAGTAAGTAAGTATGTAATTCCTATTACGTATCAAGATATTTGAATATCGAAACACGATTTACATCGTCACCGACCTATAAAAAAACTAAGGATGTGAAGGCGATGAGGTCGTATATAAATGTAAAAAGGATGCATTCCACAAATTGTTTTAATTATAAGTACAGTGCGAGAGCAAATTGTAGAAATTAAAAAGTGGCGTCCCTTTTTCATAGATTAAAAAGAAAGAGACGACATTGCAGTATACACTTGCAATTTACACTAAGAGCAAATGTAAAATAAAAAGAGGTTAGTACTATTGGCAGTATAAACGTAACTCAAGATGCATATTTAAAAAAAAAAAAAAGTAGCGACAAGGTTTAGTGCGGAAGTTTGTATGCAGCGTTTAGTTCATAATTGTGCTGTGTAAAATGACAAAGATATTTCGGAATTCCTTCTTTTTTTGTATCGTTTAGAAAAAACCTCGAAGTTAATATTGAAGATAAGCTTTATGATATGAAAATTAGTTAGAAAATACAACAATGTATAACAATAATGAAATTTTATCTTTAAGACTTAGATTTGTAAGACAGTGCAAATAATTAAACGCAGTATTTATAAAAAAAGAAATTAAGGCGGGATTTAAATTAAAAGACAAAAGTTTCAAATTTGTTTGTGTGATCTATTACAATAATTCAGCAAAAATGAGTTCAAACGAGTCTGATTCCGAATAGACGGCACTCCTCCATACTTAAAAGCGGAGGCAGAGTTAGCTAAAATAATTTACTTCCGACTAAATCCAAGGAGATATAAAAAAATACAAGAGATTCATTAAATGGAAGGAAGAAAATCAAGTTAATAGTTGTGTGATAAGGTCTGAATATTTCAACAATCTTTCTGAGACAATCGGATGGCTACAAAGGAAAGAAATCACAAATATTCAGCAGCAAAATATAGAAAAGTTCTTAAATCAAGCTCTAGATGATAAACAGTTTGGCGATGAAGGTAAATAAATGCTGCCACTATTTGATAACGATATAACTATATCTATTATCCAAGTATAAACTCATAATTATTTTTGTTATAGGTTGTTATCGTGGGAGTTAATGGTGCCTGCGACGACGAATATCACAATGTGTAATAATAAAAATGGGATATAACAAAAATATTGATTGGAAAATGGCCGAATATGAATGTCACCTATAAAATATAATTTTAATCTAATTTTCTTGTTTAATTTTTGAGAAAAGCACTATACTTGCTTCGACCGTTAGGGCCTTATCACACTTGCGATTTGCGAGCGAGTTTTCTATACAAATAAGCGTCGCGGCGAACTCGCTGCGTGATCGCTTTCATACAAAATTCGCTCGCAAATCGCAAGTGTGATAAGGCTCTAAGAGCCATCCTGGCCTCGTATTATATCCGGACCTCGCCTACGGCTCGGTCCGTCTAATTCCTACTCGGCCAGTATGGCTTACTTACTGGTCTCTGCCGTAATGTACTATATCTGTTGTACTATACTATACTAGTGTCTTGTTTTGTTTGTTATATATTATGAATTTCACAGTGCCTTAGTGTCAAACTGTAATACTGTGTGATTATTTTAATAATAAATAATAATAATAATCATGTCATCACAGCAGCGCTGGCCACAACTCCAGACATGCCGCCCTCAACGATATTATCCGCCGAGCTCTTGCCACCGTCAACGTCCCCGCGATCCTGGAACCAAATGGTGTCTCGAGAGACGATGGCAACAGGCGAGACGGGGGGAGGTGGAAGATGGGTCACGTGTGTAGGACGCAACATGCGTCGATACCCTGGCACCGTCACACCTCCCACGGATCCGGAAAAAGCCGCAAGAAACTCAAATACCAGGGTCTCGGCTCTCAATACCACTTCACCGCATTTGGTGTCGAGACCCTGGCCCCGTGGGGTCCAAGCGCTAGAATTCTTTTTAAAGAGCTTGCTAAACGGCTCGTCGATACCACTGGTGACCAAAGGGCTGGCAGTTTCCTCGCTCAGCGTCTTAGTATAGCAATACAGCGACGTAATGCTGCCTGCAGTGTCTTTGGTACAATGCCACGGGGGCCGTTTTTAGACTTAGTTTAGATTTATATTTAGATTTAGATATGCTTATAGATTTAGTTATTCCTATACTCTGTAATATTATGATGGATAGAGTTAATAATTTAGCGAACATCATATTGTTTTGGTGCCTTGCGATCAGTGAACAGAAGTCAAACTTTTGTTTTTCATTGAATGAGGGTCTCATGATGATCAGCTTCTTGTGTTAGGGGTGTTTTTAATTTTTAATTTAGGTTTTTTTTTTCAGATAAACCTATATTTGTTACTGTAATACCAAACACGAGTCTTGTGTCGTTTACTCTAAACGAGAAGCTTTCATTCGTCTGTAATGGATCTATGCCGGCTGATGAGATGATTTTGACATGGTATATTCAAGGTAAGCCCAGATTTTTAGGGTTCCGTACCCGAAGGGTAAAAAACGGGACCATTACTAAGTCATAAGTCATAAGTCATAAGTTTTTTATTTGCTCAAGATAGGGTACATAATGTAAGATCTTATAAATAAATATTGTGCTCCAACTATCTTGTCACGCAGTGACATGCAAATTTTAGAAAGAGAAAAAGAAATGGTTTACAATTTAGACTAAACTGAAAATAAATCAAGCCTAAAGTACACACACCATATTCATATTTATACGTTTAAAAGTTAATATAACATAATATATTAAATTAAATCTATTATAATATCATTTCGTCATTGGCTATTAGAGTATCATTTTTATTCCGTTTTAATTAATTATAAATTCCAATTTAATATACAAGAGAAAAAAAAAACATAATAATTATAAGACAATTAAATTACAAACATGAATGAACAAATTATATAATCAAATTTAACCAATGTCACAGTATTCCTTAACCGAATAGAAAGCTTTTTCCTAAGCTAAGAATCCGCTGTCCGTCTGTCTGTCCGTCTGTCACCAGGCTGTATCTCATGAACCGTGATAGCTAGACAGTTGACATTTTCAGATGATGTATTTCTAAAAACAGAATAAAATAAATATGTGGGGCTTCCATACAACAAATGTGATCGGTTGCGTTAACTTTGCACCACATTTGTATGCGGCGCCATACGTACCAGGTGTAAACTTAACTTAACCCCGCCAGTTAAGACAGGAAGTGTTTTTTCGGAACCCTTGGTGCGCGAGTGCGACTCGCACTTTTTTTACAATCATCATTTCCTTGCCCTTATCCTGTTCATTTGGGATCAGCGCACCATGCTTTTCTTCCATTTTTAGGGTTCGTACCTCAAAAGGAAAAAAAAATTGGCCAAGTGCGAGTCCGACTCGCGCATGAAGGGTTCCGTACACCATAAAACAAGTTTGTTGTATGGGAGCCCCCCTTAAATATTTATTTTATTTTATTTTTAGTATTTGTTGTTATAGCGGGAATAGAAATACATCATCTGTGAAAATTTTAACTGTCTAGAGATCACCGTTCTTGAGACAGCCTGGTGACAGACGGACAGCGAAGTCTCAGTAATAGGGTCCCGTTTTTACCCTTTGGGTACGGAACCCTAAAAACGTGGTATAGGAAAATTAAAGAGCTGCAGTTTAAGACCCTATAGGTAATAGCAAGGAAAATCCGAAAAAAAAATGTTTTTTATAACTTTAGCCTTTATTAATTTCAGACTTAGAACCAAAACGGGCAGAAAAACAATCAGTGAACATAACAGTCAGTGAGTACACCAACACTCTACAACTACAAATGGATGAATCGTACCACCAGAAACAGTTATATTGTGCACGGGAACAGCAATATTACCATTTGCAGCAAAACGGCTCATTTGGTAATGTGATGTACAGAGAAGTCGCGAGATCAATGATGATTTCATTACAACAGAGAGGGAAAGATACAGAAGATGAAGATACGACGGCAGAAGATAATAAAAAAGAAGGTAGGAAGAATTAGGCGGCGTATCCACCAGAGCTCAGAGATGTGTAGCGAGGGATGTGTTTTTGTTAACCAATAGAATCTAGCATAGCTATTGAATACTAGCTGTGTTGCCCGCGACTTCGTCCGCGTGGAATCTTATCTTTTATATTTTACATCTTTATTATATTCAGATCTAAGCAATGTTGAAATTACTTTTCTTTTTTTTTTGCAAGTTGTATGTGATTGAAGTCAAGTGGATTTTTAAAAACGCTGAAATGATTCTACCTGTATTCAAAGTTCTCAATACAAACTTTCAGCCCTCTCTTCACCGTTTTAGGGGATGAATTTTCAAAAACGCTGAAATTAGTTTTCTTATTTAAAAAAAATACCTTTTGACAAAGTTTCTAATTCCTAACTTAAAACAAAACTTATACCCGATACAACCTTTCATCCTCTTTTTAACGCGCTTAGGGGTTGAATTTTTCGAAATCGCTTCTTATTTCTTGTACACTTTATAAATGCAAACCTAGTGTGCAAATTTCAACTCTCTAGCATTTGTAGTTTCGGCTTTCCGCAGGGTGATGAGTCAGTCAGTCAGGATACTTGCATTTATATATTGAATATAATTACAAGAAAAGGTTACTACTCGATGATAGGGAGGTGAATTGTCTATAATTACGTACTATCTTTCTATCTGACTCTTCACTACAATACGAATAAGACTGTGTACCTTTTATTTTGTTAATTAAACGAAATAATACTGCAAGATTCTTTTCACCTCACCACCTCAAACATGGCGATTTTGCTGTCAGATAACAGTGAACAAAATGCGATTTTGTTTCGAGCGTGAGTAGAAAGTAGGTTTTTAATTTTTTCAATATCTGACCACGAATTGACATTCTTCAGCCAAAGGTTAATTATAAAATTCTAATCATTTGAATCTCGATGCACTCTGTTTCTTTCATATGTATATAAAAGAGAGGGATAGAAACTTATCAATTTGAAATTCGATTTTCGAATCCGACCTCGATTGAGAACAGTTCGGATACGCGTTATATCAAAAAATTCATTAAAAACACCCGAAAAAGTTTTAATTGCAACGTATTTTTTTTCTTTATTATATTTTTATTTAACGACCGAAAATTAAAATGATTGTGCCTTTTATATAAAACAATTGATCATTGCTCAAATATAATAAGATTTTTCACCTTATTACTTATTGTAAATTATATTTACTTATTGTAAAATATAATTTATAATTTCGCCATTTATCATAGATGCATATTCGAAACGTACCTACCTTAAAAAATATCGAGTTCATATTGTAATTGTTATTTTCTTTTGCATATATTTTGTTTGGTGTTTTAGGAGTAAAAATATTAATCAATGTATAAACAAAATCTCGTAATATAATAATGTATTTATAAATAAACACGTCATGTATCTGCTAAATCTTCCAATTTGATCAAATAATGGCAATAACCGTGTTGGTTGGTTGATTATAATTTCAATTAAATTATATTGTTATTCCTTTTTAAGCAGCACTTATCTATTTTCTGATTAATAATATTATTGAAATCAGCAACAAAGACTATAAACATACGTTGGAAGAAAAAACACAAAATGTCGCATATGTTCTCGCTGATGAGGTGAAAAGTTGTGTGTGCTACACGAGAGCAAAGTTTTTTGCATCTCGTGCTGTTGAGTCCCTCGCTACACTCAGGATTCTAACATAGAATCACTCGCTACGCTCGTGATTCAAACGTAGAATCCTTCGCTTGCTCGGGACTCAAAATCAGCACTCATAACAAAAAACAACTTTGCTCTCTTGTTGCACAAATAACTATTTCATCACACTTTTACGAGCAACCGCGTCGTCAAAATTCGATTGCGTCTTCTGGGGCCCTATGATGGTTGCGTTTATCACGTGATAAATAAGTGTCAAAGCATCCGTCACGTTTTGACTAATTGCGAGTGCAAGGGACATATGCTTTGTCAATTATTTATCACGTGATAAACGCAACCATCATAGGCCCCCTGGATCACTTTGTATACTTTCAGGACAAACTGGTAGCGCGTCCAGCCTTACCCTGACCCTGCTGATTATTCTAGCAGTGGCGACATTACTTCTCGTTCTGCTGGCGACATGGTTTCGATGTCGACGTAAAAAGGCGACTCCGGCAAAGAAGAACGAGGAAGAAGATAATTACGTAAGTATTTAAGGTGCCACGCTGTGTGACAGCGGCAGCGGTACACATTCCGAAAAGATTGGTCTGTTGCTGCCATAAACATAGACAACTGGAAGAAGGAGAGTGAGGCCTTTACCCTGTGGGACAGCGCAGGCTAATAATAAGTAATAAATAATTCGAGAATAAGCATTTTTCCAGAAATAAAAGTTTGGTTAAATCCAGTCTAAGTTAATTTTTTGTATCAGCTTGGCCAAAAAATCTTTGAATGATTTCCGGCTGTTTTCCGACCGATTCTAGTGATTTTTTTTACCAGATATTTTTTATCTGTTCCAGGCCACTGCCCAGGTTACCTACGCCGTATTGGACCTGCGATCTACCAACACCGAGCACGCTACCATCCGTCGAGACGATACTCCTTACGTCAAGATCGTAGGTGTCTTGAAGCCAACAAGACAATAAACCTAGACATAGAGGGAGTGTCTGAAGAATCCTACCGACTGTGCCATGTCACTTACCCAGAACTAGACCTGCGATCTACCACCACCGAGGACGCTGCCATCCCTGGTCGAGAGGATACTCCTTATGTTAAGATCATAGGCGTCTTGAAGCCAACAAGTCAATAAACCTAGATACATCTAGATGGAGCGCCTGAAGAATCTTACCAACTGTGCCATGTCTCTTCCCCGTGAGATCTACAATCTACCACCACCGAACACGCCATTATTCCTGGTCGAGACGATACTCTTTGCATCTAGATCGTAGGCGTCTTGAAGCCAACGAGTCAATAAACTTTTTAATTTTTTATGTCATGGCGGCAACCGAGCAAATGGATCGTCTGATAGATAGAGTACACTCTTTTCTTGATGGTTTGAAGGTCGTATCGGTCTGGAAATACAGCAGGCGACAATTCATTCCACAAAGCAGTCGTGCAAGGCAGGAAATGACTAGAAAACGCACAGGTGTGGAGTGCCAACTGCCTAAGTGGTGAGGATGAGAGAATTGTCGCGTAGAACGAGTGCGGAAAGATGCGGCAGGAATCAATCCGAACAATTCCTCGAAGAACTCCCCGTTATATAAGCGGTAAAAGATGCAGAGAGAGGCTACATCTCTAAGCGCCAAGGAGTCAAGCCGATCTGGCAGCCTACGATACGAGTACCTTCTTTGAGAGAGAAACTTCTAGAGACATCTAGAGGGAGCGTCTGCATAATCCTACCGACTATGCATAGTCGGACGCTATGTCACTTTCCTAGAACTAGACCACCGAGCACGCCATCATCCCTGGTCGAGACGATACTTACGTAAGATCGTAGGCGTTTTGAAACCAACAAGACAACATCTAGAGGGGCCTGCTTAATGCTACCGACTATGTCATGTCACTTACACTGCACTAGAGAATAAAAGCTGTGAAGTATATTTTTCTGTATTCACAAGTTGTTTTTTTTGGGTTTATGTGATTATTTCAATAATTATCAAATTAGTTGAAAAAGATGACACTCCTTCCAAAAGTTTCTATTAAATATACTTATATACGTAGTCGTAAGAGGGTCGTAAAGTAAAATTTGAGACGATTTTAGAAATATTGACATAGTTCATTGGTGAACAATTAAGTACTCAGTCTGAACAATTCCCTGTTTGCTTAAAAGTCCGTATGTATATGAAATTACAACAGAGTAAGATGGGCCAAAAAAAAACAATTTTCAGAAAAATCAAGTACATATATTTTTTTAAACGCTCATAAGAATCATTAGACCGTTTGCTTTTTAGAAAAGTTGCTACTTAGACCAGTTGCTTTTTTAGACGAGATGATACTAACCCACTTTAAGAGGTTTCGTGTTTTGGAGTCATTTCCTTTGGCTTATAAATGCCAACGATCTTCACATAGGAGCTCTTGGCAGGCGGGGCTCCGTTCTGTGACGCAGCGTCCGATCCGTTGGGCAGGTCCAACACTGCATACCGCACTTGAGGTGTGGTCTGGAAAAGATACAGGAAGGCTGGTTTTAGTGTCTCGCTGACCGTCGCTGCGGATTGCCACTAGGGTTACCAGATACAAATTTCAAAAGTCCTGTCAAAATTCCTGATTTTCGGCCAAAATTCCTGACACGAGTCCCTGAAATTGTTTAATTTGTCAATGTTGATTGATTTATGTTTATATAGTAAAAAGATAATTGCGATTATTTATAAGTTGCAATTTATGAAACTCCAAAGTACTAGTACCTAGCTTTACCCTTTTTGTTATTGTGATTAAAAATAAAAGTTTACAGTGTATACAATTTTATGGTTTCATTTATTTGGCGAAAATTGCTGATGTTTTCTTTTCCGGCCGCATTCCTGACATATGTCAGGAAAATTCCTGACATCTGGTCGCCCTAATTGCCACCGCACCGACCAATTGTATTAACTTCAGGGAGCGCTTTAGAATGAAGCTGGCGGGTCCGTGCGGACGACCGCGTTCCCTGAAGTTAATACGTATTGGTCGGCGCGGAGACCGCAGCGACGGTCAGCGCGACACTAAAACTAGCCTAAGATTATTTCCACTTTGACACTCCGCTGGCTCAATATTACCTACAGGGTCTCACTTTGAAGAGTTCAAATTTGAACATTGTCATAGTCATAATGACATTAAATTTAATTTAATACCCTGAAAATGTATCAGAACCGTGTAATATTGGGCCAGTGACTCGGCAATTCTCAACAATTGTCGGGAGAGATCGGAACTACATATGACACGAAATACATTCCTGCATGTTCATTCACTTTCGTTCGCAACCATGCATTGTAGTGAGTTGGTTTATCCTTCAGTGAGTTAGTCACTGTTAAGATAAGATAAGATGAAATGAAATCAGATGAGATGAAATAATAAAACTTTTCTTGTATCCACAAAAAAAAAGATGAAATAATATTAGATTAGATGAGATGAGACTAGATGAGAGGAGATGAGATTAGAAGAGATTAAAGGAGATTCGATTCGATTAGATTAGATGAGATGAGACTAGATGAGAGGAGATGATGAGATTAGATGAGATAAGATACACTTCATTTTAATCACTGACTCGCGGTTTATCTACATCTCTACTAGTTTTTCACCATCCATCTTAGGACAAATGAAGATGAGATTAGATTAGATTAGATTAGATGAGATTAGAGGAGATTAGATGAGATGAGACTAGATGAGAGTAGATGATGAGATTAGATGAGATAAGATACACTTCATTTGAATCACTCACTCGCGGTGTGTCTACATCTCTACTAGTTTTTCACTATCTTAGTACAAATGAAGATATGAAGATGAGATGAGATGAGATGCGATGAGATAAGATACACTTCATTTGAATCACTCACTCGCGGTGTATCTACACCTCTACTAGTTTTTCACCATCTTAGTACAAATGAAGATATGAAGATGAGATGAGATGAGATTAGATGCGATGAGATTAGATGAGATAAGATACACTTCATTTGAATCACTCACTCGCGGTGTGTCTACACCTCTACTAGTTTTTCACCATCTTAGTACAAATGAAGATGAGATGAGATGAGCTTAGATGAGATGAGATTAGATGAGGTGAGATGAGATTAGATAAGATGAGATGAGATTAGATGAAGTGAGATGAGATTAGGTGAGATGAGATTAGGTGAGATGAAATGAGATTAGATGCGATTAGATGAGATGAGATGAGATAAGTTACACTTCATTTGAATCACTCACTCAGGGTGTGCCTACACCTCTACTAGTTTTTCACCATCTTAGTACAAATGAAGATAAGATGAGATGAGATGATAAGATGAGATGAGATGAGATTAGATACACTTAATTTGAATCACTCGCGGTGTGTCTACACCTCTACTAGTTTTTCCCCATCTTAGTACAAATAAAGTAGAATTCAATGACACTCACGTAATAATTTTCATTACTGTATGCATAATTGTTCTCGCTGTTGCTTTCATTGATGTCATTGTTCATAACGTGCTCCACAGACCGGCATCGCCTGGCTCTCACCACGAAGAGGGCCACCAGCACCAATATTATTACCATCACGCCCGCCACCAGACCCAAGATCAATCCCCAAACTAGAATAGAGAGATAAAGATAAAAGAACATTTTTATCAAATAGGATCACAAGTGTCACTTTTGCATCGTCAAAAGCTAACACAATCAATAAAAATTAAACTTCGTATTTAAAACTTTAGCATTGTCTAAATAAAACTTGCTTAAAATAATATTAAAATAACATTTATATTATTAGTATTATTTAAATTGTACACATTCAATTATTGGTTTATTTTATACATAAACGTAGTTCTGCAGGTAGAATAATATAACTAACTAGAGGCCCGTTGCGGCGTCGAACCGCCGCTAGAATATGGAAATTCGGTAGTGTTACAGAAAATAACTACTTTATCAATAGGAAGTTTTTGGCGAACGAAGAATAAATACTGTAAAAAAACACGTTTAAATGATGTTTTAAAAACGTTAAAACATGCCAGGCTAGAGCTAGGCCTGATAACCAACTGCCGGCTTCATCGTGACAACATTTTCAACTCTTTTGTAATAATAACTTGTGCATTAATGACATGTCACATGTGATCTGCTGATCTGTTTCACAAATAAAATGCATATTATTTTTTATGGAAAAATTTAATTCATAAAAATAATCCCATATCTTAAAAAAAATTGACATATTTTCATAGGACCGAACATAAGATTGGTAGAATTTTAATTTGTTGTTATTTCTTCAGGAAAGAAGAATTTATCGATTTGATCGATTTCTATCAATTTCCAGAAATAGCACATGAATCGAAACGACAGATTTGGGCACTCACTACGCAGGTTTTTAAAAGGAAATCATGTAGTGCGTAACTGTTTGTGTATTCATTTATACCTAATCGTAAATACTTAAAAATAGTGATGGTAAAAAATGTTACATAAGCTCAATTGTATGAAATAGAGAGTATAAAACGTTTATCCGGTCACTGCGTTTATAGATATACGAAAAACCATTATTATCAATGCTTGTTTTTTTAATGAAATTCAATAGATCGTGCACATTTTCTTAATATGGGTGCTGCCATGTCATCATCATGAATCATTTATTCAATAACAATTAGGTACACATTGTGTTTGAAATTCTTACGCTAGGTATACTTAATGAAAAAAGAATAATAAGACATATTTTTTCAATAAATTTAGAGCTGAAGGCCTAATTCCTGAATTCCATATTCAAACTTTCGTCTTTCCTCTCATTGAAATAGTGTCTGACAGAAGAGTGAGGGAGATGCTATCTATACTCTCAAGTCTATGATATACACCTAATTTTAGGGTTCCTTACCATAGTCGGTAAAAACGGAAGCCTTATAAAATCAATTTGTTTCGTTGACAGCAGAATTTGGCAAATTTTATTTTGAATGAGAATAAGAATGATCAGCCAGACGTCATTAACCCTTTAACGCGCAAGATATTTTTTTTTACTTTTTTTTAGTTTTGGGCATGAAAATAAGTTAATAGGGTAATCGTAAGCCTAGGAAAAATAAAATAAAAAATGTTGTATGTAAACTTTTTTAGAAAATGTATGTCAAGTATACTTAACATTGTCCAACATTGAACATACCACTCATGTTGAGCATTCTTAACATTGCGCATTATGTGGAAGTTGCAATAGATGACTCATTTATGTTTTCTGTGAGAAAAAAATATAAATTTAGCTACATGAAACGAGTAAAAACACTATTTCTTCGAAACAAGACACGTCTTACTTTATATTTTGAACGTTGCAAGTTTGTGAAGCCATTATTGCAATAATTGTATCGTCCGTAGGTCGTGAACCCTGGTAAGTGTCCCGTATTATCATATTGTCTGCAGTAGGAGGTCTCGGGACTGCAGCTGTTTTTTGGCACGCATTGCCATGTCCGTGTCCAAAAGTACAATTCTATTTTTCTTCAGCAGCTCCATTGCTATTTGAATCCGATACTTCTACAACGGCATTTTCTTTTGTTCTCCGTTATACTGTTCGTTCGCTCTAGCCTTCTTTGACACTAGTTTTTCCGAGGAGCATTTGTCCTGACGACCCCTAAGGCGGTTGTTTTTTATTGTCCCAAGACTAAAGATTCCATATTTATTGCAGAGTAGACGTATCAGCTCCAGGGACGTGAAAAAAATATCGAAATATACGATAGCTAGCTGGCTGGTTAGTCTGTAAATGAACAGAATCAAAACGTGTCTTCTCCAGCATATGGAAGGAAGTCATAACCGAGTCCAAATATTCCAGCACGTACAAATAATTTGAATCCCCATTTCTTCGGCTTTTTTGGCGGATATTGGCGTCTGCAACCCGCTCTCGTTCCTTTATATGGCACCATCAATTCATCTATGCTAAGCCGCCTTTCTTCTTCAAGTTTCAAACAATTTTGTCTAAGTTTATCCATGAATGGACGTATCTTGAAGTAGAGGTTATTATCGAGATTGCAATTATCCGCGAAATGTAGATGCCTCGTCACGTTTTCATGTGTTTTAAGGGCAAATATCTGCGACCGGTGCGTTGCATGTCTCACGAAGATATGTCTAGGTTCTTCATCTTTGCTCTCTAACAAATTTAGTATTTCTAGAGAAGGTGGTATCGATCGCGGTTCAAAGTTTGCATCAGCATCAGACAGGTTCTGAGAGTTAATATTTTGGTTAGCCTCAATTTTTCGTTAGAATGATTGCTGCTGTCTGAAGATTCTGCAATTCTTGGCTCATTTTATTTAACCATGGAGCACGCACCACATCCAGGCAACATGTCAATAAATAAACATGCAATATTAGGCACAAAAACAGCTTTTGGCATATACATACGGAAAATATGTTATGTACCCTTTATCATTTATATAACCTTAACTTCGCAATGTTAAAAATACTCAACAATTTAAGCAGAGTGTATATTGTGCATAGATGGACAATGTTGAGAATACTCAACATGCAGTGAAGTAGGTGTGTCTCTCAAAGTTTCGCAATGTTGAGAATACTCAACACGCATATTGGGAACCAAATAACGTTCAAGTCTTACACCCAAATTGTTAGAAATATACCAGAACACAAAGCTTATACCCTTAAAAATCAATTGTAAGCGTAATTCAATCGATATTATGGTGATAAATATTTATTATGAATTATTATTTACCTTACTTCCCACAGTCATCGGTTCTTTCGGCACCATTTTGCCGCGAATTGACAAAATATGTGCGTCCGGGCAATAAACATAGTCGGTAAAGATTCGTTAGGAAATAAGGAAATATTTTATAACTATAAGTTGTGAATATAATCGAAAACAACTTGGCAGGATTTTTTTGTTTTGGGCGTTGAGTATACTTAACGTTGCGAGAAAGAGGGTTAATTCATATATGATTTATTCTTGAGAGCGTCGATTTTTTGAAATTTGCATCAAATGTAGGTTATTTCTACCATCAAGTTTCGCATGTTAGGGTAACATGTAATTATTCCACATTGCCAACTCGTCCACAATGTCAGCTCGTCTATATTCCCATCTGGGTCACAATGCCAACTTGTCCACACACACAACACGTCCACATTGTCAACTCGTTCATACACCCCACTCATCTGCATTGCCAACTCGTCTATATTACCAATTCGTCTCCATTGGCAACTCGTCCATATACCCAACTCGTCCACAATTCCAACGCCTCCATATTGCTTACTCGTCCACAATGCCAACACGTTCACAAATACAACTCGTCTACATTTCCAACTCGTCCATATTTCCAACTCGTCCACATTCCCAACTCGTACACAATGCCAAATCGTCCACATTGCCCACTCGTCCATAAACCCAACTCATCTACAATGCCAACTCGTCCATATTACCAACTCATCCATATTCCCAACTCGTCCATAATGCCAACTCATCCATATTGCTAACTCGTCCACATTTCCTACTCGTCCATACACCCAACTCATCTACATTGCCAACTCGTCTTCATTTCCAACTCATCAACAATACCAACTCGTCCATATTGCTAACTCGTCCACAAATACAACTCGTCCACATTTCCAACTTGTCCATAGGCCCAACTCGTCCACAATTCCAAGTCGTCCACATTTCCAACTCGTCCATATTTCCAACTCGTCCATATTTCCAACTCGACGATACACCCAACTCGTCTATACAAACTCGTCCTTATTATCAGCCCGTCTTTATTGCCAACTCGTCCAAATTCCCAACTTGTTCATTTTGCCAACTCATCCACATTCCCAACTCGTCCATATTCTCAACTCGTGCGTATTACCAAGTCGTCTTCATTGCCCACTCGTCCGTGTTCCCAACTTGTTCATTTTGCCAACTCATCCACATTGACAACTCGTCCATATTACCAACTTGTCCGTATTACCAACTCGTCTTCATTGCCAACTCGTCCATAATGCGAACTCGTCCACAGGTGTGCAGGTGTCTATGGGTGACGGTAATCGGTTTCCATCAGGCGATTCGTTTGCTCGTTTGTACCCTATGACATAAAAAAAAACTGCCCACTTTTCCATGTTCCCTACTTGTCAATTTTACCAACTTATCCACATTGCCAACTCATCCACATTTCCAACTCGTCCATATTCCCAACTCGACGATACACCCAACTCGTCTACAATACCAACTTGTTCTTATTATCAGCTCGTCTTGCCAAATCTTCCATATCACCAACTCGTCCATTTTACCAACTCGTCCATTTTACCAACTCATCCATATTACCAATGTAGATATATTCCCAACTTAGCTACATTGTCAAGTCGTCCATATTCTCAACTCGACCACATTTCCAACTCGACCATTTTACCAACTCACCCATATTACCAATGTAGATACATTCCCAACTTAGCTAAATTGTCAAGTCGTCCATATTCTCAACTCGACCACATTTCCCATCCCGTCGACATTCAAGCGGAAGGACTAAGTTTTTTCTTGTAAAATACCATTTAATTTACCATAACTCATGCCATTTTCCTTGGAATTATTTTTTTGATGGACTTATATAATCATATTTATAATAATCTATCATAAATTTACTTATTTGAATGACGTTTAAATTAGTTATATTTACTACATTTTTTCTGCTTTGATTTATTGTAAAACTCGCCTATAAAAATAATCTATTCTTGAATGACGGTCAGTTTTTCTAGTCTTGCGAGACCCAGTCCAACTCTCACTTAACCGGCTTTTTCCTCCACATTTTTAACAGGTATGTGAAAAAAGTTATCATATCAACATTTTAAAAAGAAAAACAACCTGGCAACTCAGATCATTGACATAATAGCCCCTAATAAAAAATACATTAAAAGTTGTCAGAATATGGTTACTGTAGCTGTCATGTTCATTGTCAACAAACTGTAAAATTATTTTTGCATATTCGTAATTTCGTACATGTTTTAAGTGTTGCGGATATTATGTTGCCGACTCAAAAATAATATTTCATCATACTGAACAACTTACTACAGGTTTGTGAGCAAATCATGCTTATTATTATTTGGTCATGTTATGTCAAAATAGGGATCACAGGTCACGTGGTCAAAGTCACGTGGTTAGCGCACAGTAGTTTTTTCAAATCCATTTTTCAGTACTTTTTCAGGAAAAAATTAAAAATCCAAGAGTTTTATGCACATCTCCAGCATGAGACGAATCTAATGACATATCATTTATGAAAATCGGACCATAACTGTAGATCTGATGGGATGTACAAAAATCGGCCTCGCGTAATATATATATAGATTATTTCTTCCTACAGAAACTGTGTACTCGTAAAAACCTTAGAGAATACTTAGGCTAGTTCGGCAATTTTTGAAATATATTTGAAATGCTTTGATACAAAGATCAAAGAAAAATGGAAATGAGTTACCTGGTGGAAGAGACCGGGAATCGAACCCGGTATCTGGATTGCCGGTCCAGCGCGACCTTTCCACCACCCTAACTCCCAAGCAACTTTTCTTTGAGTTTTGATCTTTGTATCAATGGTTTAATAAAAAATTGTGGTACCTACATAAAATAATAAGACAATACATGCTTCATGAATTATATTTGAAGGGGTTAATGCTGATTGTTAATACTTAGAACAGGGCTATTGCGATTTATTTGTATATATTTGAAACCTACAGTTTGAATTTTTCATTGATAATTTTTGTTTTAAAAGCTACTCGAAATTGACAAAATTCACGCAGAAAACTGATTTTGCAACTGATTGTCGACTGCACGCAATGAAAACATTATTAGCTATGTCTATGTTACTTTCTAGAACTCAGGGAAAAGTATTATTCACTTTAAAAAGTTGGTGAAATGGAAAAAATATAATTTAAGGAATAACCCTATGATTTCAAACAGATATCAATGTTGCTTACATTTTTTCTCTTCCTCTCGCCGTAACCTCAAATCGATTACTTTAAAAGTCTCCCGTGCACCATACCTCCTTATCTTCTGGGTTCCGTTCGGGTATTCGACAGGTAAGTAGAAGTCTTCAGTGCAGAGTAAAGACTTCAAATGGAAGGACTCATCCAATAGCAGTGTCAGATTATTTAGATTTGTTTCATGGTCGTAATCTTGATTGGTGGGATCAGGGACTTGTATCTCTGTAGTATTTTTATCTGGAATTATGTCGGATATAATAAAATCCATATTACATATTGGTAGCGTCTTATATCTAAGTTTAGTAAGTACTTATGTATTTTTAATTATATTGACTAAATACCGGGTGCTGCCTGTAATAGGAGCAATAAATTAAAAATTAGATTCATTACCTTGAAACTAAACAACATTTGTTAAGCATCTTCTGAAAAACGTGTATTAGGTAAATGATATTTTGTAAAATAATGTTTAGACAAAGAAGCAATGTATTGCGAAATGTCCGATATTAGTAGAGTGTCCGATATGTTCTCCTGACTGTTCAAAAGGTTAACCAAGATCCTAACCTTGAATGTACCAGTTGAGGCCTCGACCCTCGACGGGTGAAGTTCCATTGCAGATAAAACTGAGGGTTGAATTCGGATCGAACTTGACCAAGATCGGCTCCGCAGTCACTTCCGCAGGCTCTGCAATGAAAGAAGGTTTCGAGCATTTTATAACTCCCCAACTATAGCTCACTCAAATATACGGACTAAGAAAATATTCGTCGCAGCGTCGTCTTTAAGAATCAGCAAATGACGTCACCTTGTGGAAAAATGTCAGTCGCAATCGCAACCTACAATAAGTTTCTGTCAAAAATGACATTTTAGTGGCAAGCTTTTATAGCCGACTGTAATTTTCTTTGGATATCCATCAAATGCTCACTGAGACGATTCTAAAGAGCCCAAGCTCGGTAGGATTGCTTTTTCTATTATAGAGTTCCTATGGCCACCTTCCGGCTCCATCATCAGATCAGCCCCATGGTACCATATTATTGTATTGTCATCAAAGTTAAGTAAGTATGCAAAATTTCAGCTCAATCGGTTGACGATATCTTCTTCAAAATTGAGTTGCAAGATTTCACCCGAACAAACATACTTATAGATACATACATACATACATACATACATACATACATACATACATACATACATACATACATACATACATACATACATACATACATACATACATACATACATACATACATACATACATACATACATACATACATACATACATACATACATACATACATACATACATACATACATACATACATACATACATACATACATACATACATACATACATACATACATACATACATACATACATACATACATACATACATACATACATACATACATACATACATACATACATACATACATACATACATACATACATACATACATACATACATACATACATACATACATACATACATACATACATACATACATACATACATACATACATACATACATACATACATACATACATACATACATACATACATACATACATACATACATACATACATACATACATACATACATACATACATACATACATACATACATACATACATACATACATACATACATACATACATACATACATACATACATACATACATACATACATACATACATACATACATACATACATACATACATACATACATACATACATACATACATACATACATACATACATACATACATACATACATACATACATACATACATACATACATACATACATACATACTTACAATGCAAGTTAAATAAAAGCTTTTAAAAAAATAACAGTGGTACAATTTGGATACTAAGTCCATCTTAAAATTAGTAACTTATCAAATGGATTTTTTAATCGTAAATTGGAATATTTTTAAAAATGTATATTTGATATCGGAAAAATACCTGGTAACTAAAATAAAATGTTGTCAATTGTGTACTGTGTGGAAAAAACTTGTACATACTTAATGGTTCAAAAAAATCCTCGTATTCAGGATCTAAAAGTGTAATTTCTTCACTTTTCACTTCGTACGAATCGTAGATACTTTGCTTAGCGCAATACACGTTGTGGTACTTGTCTGAATTCTGCAGGGTCTTGTTCATGGTCACCGTCAGCTCGTCGGTCCTTTTACTTGGTAAGTGCTGAGCCATCTTTAGTAAATGTGGCGGTCCTGAAATGTATAACAGTGCCCAATACCATGAGTTAACAGAACCGGTGAAATTACTAGCATAGAGGCATTCTATCTTCGTCCTCCGGGTAGGCAAGCACTTGTGACACCTCTGGTGTTGCAGGTGTTTATTGGCGACGGTAATCGCTTTCCATCAGGCGATACGTTTGCTCGTTTGCCCCCTATGACATTAAAAAAAAAAAAATAAAAAAAAAAAAATAAAAAAAAAAAACCGTACTCGCTAGTGACAGCGTAAACGATTTGTATGGAGGGTAGGACAGCGCCCCTAGCAGAAACTTTGTAGAACTATATACAGCTCAGTTAGTGATGGGTCGCGGTAAGATACCGGTTACCAGTAACATTCTATTTGGTAATACTACTAGTAACCTTCCAATCTTACCAGTAAGATTCACAAAAGGTGGTAAGATACGAGACTAATGAAATTAATGAAATATACTTAAGTTATTGGTTATTTGCGTAGTTCAATAAACCTTATGCAACACCCTTTTGTCTCTTTCGCTCAAATTTCTCATCTTGCATAGGACAATGGGTACGAATAGGCCTGGTCACCGTCAAACGGCATGGCGACGTGGATTTAAGGGTCTGGCCCCATCACCACGGTACGGCGCCGGAACTGTGAAACGGCGCGCCGCCGTTGTGAATTTTTACAGTGGTTTTTGTATGCACTGACACCGTAAAAATCCACGACGCCGCGCCGTTTCACGGTGACGGCGCCGTGTCGTGGAAATGTGACCAGGCCCATGCGAAGGTGCCGCGCCGTGAAACTTGAAGTTGAATGATCCAATTATTCAGGCAGCGTCAAAAATTTCATCACACGTATTCTGCTTTTGTTGTTGTTAACAAGACCCACGATGAAAAAGAAGATTCTTGCTGAACCCATATCTTAAACAAAAACTATACCTTCATCCTGGTTCTGGAACAAGTATAACAAGTCGTATTTTTTCACTCTTGAAGTGCAACTGATAGTGACGTAGTAATACTCTTCTCGCGGATTTTCCTTCGGCAAACAGCTATCTACTATTGAAATTCGGGGCTTTAATCCACCTGAAAATTTAATGCAAACTTAAATTAATCAATTGGTTTGCGATAAGCTTTCATCGCCATTCGCCAACTGTACCTACATACTTTTCTTCAAACATCCACTAACTTATAAATTTGTGAAATGTCTCATTATTTTCAATTACACACCACAATTTTTATATTAAACCATTGTCCAAAGATCGTATACAAAGACCAAAGCTCAAAGAAAGAGACGAATCAAACCCGATACCTCTGGATTACCGGGCCAGCTTTTAACATGCATTTCCATTTTTCTTTGTATCAATGATCCATCAACTTCTAAACGAGACGATTTTAAAGAGTCCAAACTTGGTGGGATTAAGTTACTTTGTTACAGAGAACAAAAAATATTTCAGACAGTGGTCCATAATATTTTGAGTTGTAGTCGTTTTTGAAACAAAAATTACCAGTTAAAAATTCAAACTGTAGATTTCAAATATGCCTATACCAATAAATCGCAATGTCCCTGTTCTAAGTAGTAACATTGATGATATGTTAAGAAACATGTTTGATCATAGAGAAACATATCTAAAGCAATTAGGATTTTTGAACGGATAAGAAGCCTTAGTCTAGATACTTTATACGGGCTACTTTAGAACTAACCTTCACGTCCAGATACAAAACTGTCGTTCTGTGATTCTTTCCTGGTGGTAGTTTGATGTTCGTAGACTGACGTTGAAGCCTCATCTTCATGCAAAATAAGAAGTAGATAATCAGTAATCACTACATAAGTAGTATAAAACAAAGTCGCTTTCTGCTGTCTGTCCCTACATGCGTTTGTCGTTGACTGTTTCTGTGTTGACTGTACTGTACACAGTGGTAGAAATTATGTAAGTTGACTGAGTGCACGTCAACATATATTTAACTGTATTTAACTATATGTCTATGTCTATGTCTATGTCTAACTTATTTCCTTAGATGTATCTTATCAATCTTTAAAACTATAAGCAACGGATTTTGATGCGTGTTTTTTAATAGATAGAGTGGTTCAAGAGTAAGGTTTATATGTATAATACATGCATAATTTAACAGCATTGCGCCCGTATGAAGCCGGGGCAGGTGTAGCGATTCACATGTTCTCGTCATGTGGTCGCCATCGTAAGACACATCATCATTGTCATCACCAGGTTCCCAACACATTGGCATCATATTTCGCCATCTGATACTAAAATCATCACTTAATAATTATAATACAATACAAATGCCTAATAGAAGTAACAGTATGAATGTTTACGAAAGCAAGTAAAAATATTCCAATAACTAAGCATCCTATCTTTTTAAAATAGCAAATTACTATTCACAAAATTTTCCAACGGAAGAATTGAGCTTTATTCATACTACATAAGGATCAAAGTTATGGGAGTGGGCGTGTCTGTGGGCGTGTCCAAAAGTGTCCAGAGTATTCACCGTATTCAATATATCTAGAGTATCTGGCGTATCTAACGTATTCAACATATCTAGAGTATCTGGCGTATCTAACGTATTCAGGGTGACCAGCGTGTCGGGGAATATTGGTATAAATAGGGACGGATTTTATAGAATTCATTCATTTTTACTTGCGACTTCGACTGGGTAACACTGTTGTTTGGCAATAAGGTATTAAATTTAATTCTAAGGGGAATTTCTGTTGGGATTACATTATTTTTCTGATCTATAATTATTTATTGAAATGTGGGATTTTATTGTTTTATGGCTATCAAGCTTAATTACATGCCAGAAACAGTGTTTTGGTACATGGTTGCCAGATGAAAGATATTTAACCTTGCGGCTGTTAAACAAATATCTTTCAGACTCTTTAATTTTATCTGGGCTAGGCATCCCGGACACTTGCCATTTACAAGCGCAGTGATAAGCCTACAGATCTAGAGTGCTTTGTCTGGTGAATGCAAGGTCCACATGTTGGGCATGTGGGATATCCACACTTGTTGAAATCAGATGGACCTCCAGGTTTGGTCTCATAAACGTATATATTTATATATTTGCAATATCTACACATATTAGGGCGGGTTACTCTGCGTTTCCGGTGTCTTAGCCACGCAAGGGGGGACCCACTTACACGGATTTTAGTCCAACCTCGGGTTAATCTCCCGAATTTATAGTTTAGCTTACCTAGGTTCCATACACGTTTAAATGTAAATATGAGGTTTAGACCTCTAGTGTTTTTGTGCTAGCTAGGGAACAGGGGTATGGCGATAGGTACACTTCAGTAGGAATATTAGAACGGGGTTATTTTATCTTCCGAGCAATCGGCCATTCATCATTAACTAATATAACATATATTCAATTTATTTTAATCTCGTCTGGTATAATAAATACAAACAGCTGATTTCTTGTATTACTAGTGTCTATGACTCGGGATGTCAGTAGTGAAAACAAAGTCTTGTAACAGGTTATAAAGAATAAGAATAGAGCAACCTGTTATTTAGACTAAACAAATATTTAGAACCGTTAATTTTACATCGAGATTTGTAGAAACATTTAGTTAATTTTTTTTTATCGATTATGATTTAAGATTTGGTAAAGTAATGCTCTTATATTACCTACAGCTGTTGTTTTGAGATGGCAACACTAAAAGTGGGAAAAGTCTCTACTGTCACTAGTCAAATCACATGAAAATTGAAATGAATTTCGTCTTATCCCTACAATAAACAGAAATGGATTGTAGATAATATGCTCCAGTGTTGATGAGGAGATTCTATTGTTGATTGTTGCGTAGTATGTCTAGTATGGAAAAACAAAGCATTCCTAAGGCTGGATTTGGAGTATCTGAAGTGTAATTTGCTAAAAGAAGCCGGGGACTTATGGATGACAATAATGAAAGTTATTCGTTCCCGTATTTACATCACAGATCTCAGAACTAAATTAATTTATATCATAAGGGTTGAGAGTAAATTCCCTTATCACAATGAGTCAAGTTCGCGAGTTGAAAGAGACTTCAAATTGACAACAATGAATTATTATGTTTCAAGGATGAATGCCATTTTTTTTTGAGTATAGTCAAACGAAAACCCAAGTTATACAAATCTATTGTTTGTAATGAATGAAGTGAGAATTCATTTAGTTCACGAGTGAAGAAAATTCGTGTTGTTTAATAACAAATATAGATAGTAAAGATTCATAGATTCTAGATAGATCCGGGAGAGATCTTTACTCTAAAAGAGCCCGAAGGCCAATAAAAGATCAAATCTGGCAATCATACGGCATCCAGAGAACATGGGTTTGGTGATATTTAAAATAACACACCAAACAGATTTAACAGAAATTTGTTTTATTTTCCAAGGAACGATTTTCCCTCAATATGTACACATGAAGTAACCATGTTTTTTACCCGATTGCCCATGTCATTAGACATGTTGGTAGCCGCCATTATTTTAAACAAAACTAAATATTTTTGGGAGAATGAGATGATAACATTACTAGTATAATACCGTCAAATGATAATATTTTGTATGCGGTCAAAGGATTTCAATAAAACTCAGAATTCTATTCACCAACCAATTACTTCTTGTTTAGGCCTAGAATCTATTTTAGAATATCATACTGGAACTTACTAAAGGTATGAAATCCATACCATTATTCCATATTAATTTATCATACTAAAATCATTTAATTTGGTCGAACATGAAAACTTAAGATTCATTAAGTTTGTAATAAAACTTTATATTTTCAGTAACTTCAATCTATTTATAGATAAGTTATGTAGTGTAGTTTCATAAAGTACAAAATTACTTGTCTAATAGACATTCTTGGAACAGACATGCAATTCCAAGAAAACAATCTAAATTATCTCTCATCTTAGAACTCTAATAATATTTGGTTTTGATTCATATATTTACCTTTATTGTTATATAGAGTAATCTAATATATCTATAACTTACTTGTGGACTGAATGAGTTTTATATTTCATATAGAAATAATATAAATAATATTTAATAAGAGTAGAATATCCCATACTGAATCATGCTATAGGAACTATGGATAGTTTTGATGGCTAGACTACATAGGAAGGAATAAGGTTATATTTTAAGGATAAATAGCATTAAATTAAGTTAGAAATTTAATCAGTATAAGGAACCAAGGTAGCAGTATGGTAGAGGAAGCAAGCAGTAAATAAATAATAGAATACCCATTTATTTAATTTATTTGGAAATACACAGTAGCATAAGCACAGTATATAGGTACGAAGGCACTTAGCGACACATCACGGTTAAATTTCTCTTAAAAGAGCTTGAGTTACTACTTCAACGTTGGGTCCTACACAATCTAGACGTTCACAACGGTTATACCGATCACATATTTGGCCATTAGTTATTAAGAAATGTTCAGCTCAACTGTATAAAGATCCTTTCATAACTAGGTTTGGTTAGTTGTAGGTTGTGGTAGACCAGGAGGTAGGAGCTGCTGTTAAGATATCCTTAGGTAATTGTAGTAGGGTTTTCTTAGGGCATCGTTGTAGGAGTAGAGATTAGAGTTTAGTGAGGAGGGTGAAGCAGACGAAGGACCTGTACCTTTAGTTAGGGCTTATCAGCATTACGATTGGTGGTCCCGTGACTCAGGATAGCTTTAGAGTTATAGTAAGCTTCGTCGATAGATTACAATTGGTGCCGTGACCAGGATAATACAACTGCTGCCACGTAGCAGCATTACAATTGCTGCCGGTGACCAGGGATTATACCATATGCTGCCACGTAGCAGCATTACAGTTGGTGCGCGTTCCCAGGATGTATTTATCAGATAGTCTTTATAACCATTACAATTGGTGCCGTGACCAGGATAGCTTTAGAGTTATAGTAAGCTTCGTCGATAGATTACACAGGTCGCTAGTTCATTATAAATAAAAAATAAATAAAATATTAAGGGACAATCTTACACAAATCGACTTAGTCCCAAACTAAGCAATGCTTGTTACTGTGGCTACTAGACGATGATATACATTAATATAAAAATACATACATTATATAACATCCATGACCTTAACTTATCGAGCTACATGTTTCAAAAAGTGTTTATTACATCTGTTATCAAAATTTGATTATTTTTATAAATTGACCAATATGGAGGACAAAGTAATTTTTATTTTATTTTTTTATTTTATATTTTATTTATTTGGAACATCAACAGCATTACGGAACATATATAACAATGCTTATAGCTAGAACATAAAGCCAATAACAGATGTCCACAGATAGGTATGCAGTTAACGAGGCCTTGAAAAGGTAACGATATCAGATTTTAATTGGTATAAAATTAGGCAAGGTACATATACACTTAAATTAAAACAAAAGAAAGCTAGCAACCACCCCAAGTGTGTGCGTGTGTGTGTGCGTGGGTGTGTGTGTGTGTGTGTGTGTGTGTGTGTGTGTGTGTGTAATATATATGCATGTCTATCGTACGCAACTCCATGCTACCACATCATCAACCTTGCAAAATGAGTTTTCGAATACGGTTTTTCAATGACAGAATTATATGTATAGAAGGCTCAAGCAAACTGTCAAACCATACAATGTACGGTTTGACAGTTAATTTGCTTGGAAGAGAGCGTGGTCTGACTCTAATTTGAGCCTTCTATTCTGTCATTACTTTGTCCTCAATAAACAATGTATGGTTTGACAGTTAATTTGCTTAAAAGAGTTCGTGGTCTGTCTGTATCACCCTCATGTGAAAATGTAAAATAATGTAAATACCAACTCAGAAAGCAGCCCGGTAGGGTACAAGCCGAGTCTTGAAACATGGCATCCTTAATCTTCTGAATGAATTTTTGAACTGTAAAGTGAGTAAGAACTCAATTAGTGACAGATTCGTGTTATTTACAACAAAAAAAAGTACATAATAATAAGGTAAATTCACGAGAGCTGGCATGAATGAATTGACCGAAAGTAATGTCACTTGTCACTATGAGTGGCAGTGTGAGTGCTGTTCTTATACAGGGGCCTCCTAATATTTTGTAAACATGTACCTAATACGTTTTCATTATTGAAGAAAAACAAATTATATTATTATAATTTGCACCAAGTATCATGTTAATTGTTTTTGTAATTATTATCAAAGTTCTTTGTAAATAAAACGTATATTTATTTATATTTCTGGCTTGTTTTTAATGACAGGAATCGAAAGGTGATGGCTTGTTCAAATTGTAAATGTCTAAAAACAGTGGCAAACAAAGGAGTCCGTCGTCAGCAGAGTTTTTAATTTATTTATATCATGTTTACACACTGTACTAAATAACGGCGAAATTTAACTGCTATTTCATATTTTTATACTTTGGGTCATGCTAGATTCTCTAAGACACAATTATCATAATCACTTTTTGCATCAACCTGTATTTAAGAATTATCTGAAGCACATAGACATTATCATTCACTCGTTCAATTCATTGGTGCCAGCTTATCTCGCAAATTGACCTGTACGTTCTTGATACAATATTTGCTTTATTATTTCTCCTGTGTAACAAAAGCTACCAATATCAATTATATCGTAACAGTCGTGCCAGACGGACGGACATGGCGAAACTATAAGGGTTCCTTGTTCACTACGGAACCTTAAAAATGTGTGTATATTTTAGTTACCAGAATAGGTAGAGCCAGTAGACCGGGCCCACACGTCAGTTGAGGAGTCCTTGCATTTTTTATTTAAATGTATATTAACTATACATGGTGTCGTTCCTATTAGACAATCGCCACCTGTAACGTGTGTATTCAATTAAAATTACATAATTATTATCTCAACAATAATCACTATAATCTTATTCAGAGACCTTATTCGTTTAAAAAAAAACATATTAAAGCCTGACCAGAAATATATGAGGATGCGCCATATTGCGGAATTTCACAGGAACTAATTTCTTACACTGGCAATGATTTCATGATTGTTTGTCAACAATGTCAACATCATTCGTGGTGTTTTCTTTAAAAGACAAATATTTAAAATTATCCAAAGAAAATCATTATAAATAAAGTGTACACGTGTTTACTGCACGAAAAACAGCCAGGAAAAGAGTGCATTCAATTAAATTATATTACGAGGTTAACGTAGTGGAACTGACAGGTATTTAAACTAATGCCATTATAGTGGGTTGCGATTGGTTGCAAAATTGTTGCCATATAAATCTTATAAATAGCGCCCTCTTGACAATCCTCATATTATATTTCTGGTCAGGCTTTACCTATGACAAATATATTCATTGTTTCAACCAACTGTTTGAAGTGATCGTTTTTCCTCGAGTTCTAGGTAGTAACATAGCTATTCCATGCTTTCATTGCGTGCAGTCGAAAATAAGTTGAAAAAACTTATTTTCCGCGTGAATTTTGACATATTTGAGTAATTTTTGACACAAAAATTATCAATTCAAACTATAGGTTTCAAATATATAGGTACCAATGAATCCCAATGGCCCTATTTTAAGTAATAACATCAATAATACAATAGTTCAATAACCACTAAGAGTATATCACAAAAAACACCCTACTTCAACGATAAAGTGTATATCCGAGAACAACTGAACCTTTTACTTTATCCACACTGAAACCGTCATAATTATATGTGTGTGTTCATTGTTTATAATAAGTCCCTTCGATGCCTCAAGGATTTTGTCATGGAACAAATTTTGGAGTCAACTAAGGTCACCTGAGGCTATTGCGACTATGAGGCAAATGCGACTTTTGATATCATATCATTTAACACACCAATATGTTTTTTTTATTCAACACTTTATTTACCTACCACTGTGCTCTCTATTTTATTTATATTACTAGTTGGCACTTTAGGCAGTAAGGGTATGGGTATGGGAGACCTTTAACTGTTGTACATGGGTAATTGTCAGATTTAGGTGCGCGTCTTTCCGGTGGACATTTGCGAAATTAAGGATTCCAGGGTCTAATTTTCTGATTAAATGCCTGTGAGAATAAAGAACGTTCCCTCTTCTATAATCCGATGTAATAGCAACAACACGTAGATTCATACAAGCTCTTAACTTTTGACCACCGAAGGGACAAATTTTGTTTTTTGAACTGACAATGACCCACATTTATGATATCATCAAAAGTCGCATTTGCCTCATAGTCGAAATAGCCTCAGGTGACCTTACACAAAAAAAACGAAATCGATTCACAAATGACTGACATAAAACCTGATACCTGGTCCATTTCAGATCGTCACATTTTTGTATAATAAATAATAATAAATATCAGACAACCTCACACAAATCGATCTAGTCCCAAATTAAGCTCAAGAAGGCTTGTGTTATGGGCACTAGACGACGATTTACATACTTATATAGATAAATATATACTTAAATACATAGAACAACCATGACCCAAGCACAAATATTCGAGTTCATCTCACAAATATTTGCCCTGGCCGGGATTCGAACCCGGGACTGCCGGCTCAGTAGGCAGGTGTCTACAAACCGAGCCAAACGTGTCGTCGTATTCGTAAAAAAAATATTGTATGATTTTTTTTTTCTATGATAGTGAATAGTGACGCACTCAAAAATATGTTTTCATACAAAATTCTGGGACATACAGATTTCATGTAAGATCTGAATGAAACGATTCTGTGTAATATGAATTGAACCTACATAAATAATTTTCTTAAAAAAAAACACTTTTTGAAAAATGCTCAAGCACTTAGATAATTGTAATAATAATAATAAAATTACCATGATTCTGTTGCTGAGTGTTCGAAAATTTCAAAAACAGTACGTCATTGTCATACAAGTCACAGTTGTATGCAGTTGTAGATGACAAACACAGTCGAACAAAAGCATTATCCCAGGATGCACCAAGCTGTCGTGTAACCTTCAAAACCCTGGGAGTAGTGGCGGTAGATGATTTAATAAAATGTGTTATTATTTTGGTATTACCTGAAAAAATACAAAATATTTTTTTTTGTCACCTTGATCTATGGCATGGCAGTAAAGCAAAAAAAATATCACCTCAGGTTTCCGTACGAAAGGTAGGTACCCGTAGATCTTTTTTATTTTTAAAAAGCATTGAACGGCACGGCACTGAACATGATTGTAATTTGTAATGTATATAAACTTAACATAAAAATATATTTTTTAATATGTATATTCAAAGTTACCTACGCAAATTTTATGATTTTTATAATATCCAAAATAAATTTTAAAATTGTTTTCAGAATCCTCATGATTAAAAAACTAATTGTATGACATAAGTAATTGTACGACAAACATAAACTTAAACGCACTTTACCGCGGTGAAAATTGCAATTTACTTATTGTTTCCGCGCTCCGTAGGAATTTTAAACTGACGGTCATTTCTGACTTTTAGAGCAGTCTAATAATTGTACTTAGTCCCATACTCCCCATTTTCTATATGGGCAAAGTTCAACATTCGTAAGGACCGGAGCGCTCAAAACTAGGGAACGCAAACCCGGTTATGTAGCCATACAAATCGGTTATAACCGGGTTAACTAAGCGAGACTAACCGGGTTTGCATTAACTGCTCAAAACGCTCTTCGAGCTGTCTAAGTGTAGTTAGTCCCATACTCCCATATATAATATGTATAGACAATGGGAGTATGGGACTAACTACACTTAGACAGCTCTAAAAGTAAGAAATGATCCCAATAAAAAATAGAATCGATTGACATGCTGAAAAAAATTGTCTATACGCCTATTGTGTTTTTTCAATACTTACTATGCAGGAATATTTCATGGTAGACCGGTAAATGGTCTTTTAAGTGAAATTCAACATTTAAAGTATCTCCATCTTTGAAGTACACTTCACGTGGATGGCAAGTGACATAATTTTTACCCGATTGCGGGACCCCAAAGATAGGGTTATGTTTTTTGATTGAATATGCAGCACCTGAAAGTAGAAAATAGGTACCTACCAAAAATCGAAGTAGGTACCTAAGATATTTGTAATTTTTGTATGTGTATGAAACATTTGAGGGTTTAATTAATATTAGTAGAAAATGGTACCTACCACAGATATAATACTTACAGTTAGTGTAGGTAAAATATTTGATTTAATTATATAATTTAATAAACCAATTCTTTTTGTTATATCAAACTAGCTATAGAAATAAAAAAAATTTAATACACCCTCGACACACGTAGCTGGTCATCATGAAACGATCATTCAATGAGTGATATAGTTAGGTAGAAAATGATGAACATAACTACAAAATTAAGAACTCCATTAGCTTCAATTTTGGCTGAGATCTTGACACTTGTTCCAATCAAAGCTGGATATCTTGGAAACTACTGGTCCTATTTCCACCAAACATAGCTAATAACCATCTCGACGGACAAGTCTTTCGATTTAAAAGAACCGCATTGAAATTGGTCCATCCATTTGGGAGCTACGATGTCACAGACAAGGAGATACACATTTTAAATTTACAACATCCCACTTTTTGTCAGGGGTTAAAAACAGATCGGTGTTGAAGTATCAAGATAGGTGTGGAAGTAGGGCAGCAGTGATACAACAGTTAGCTCCGTGTAAGATCTCAGTTTTATTATTAAAAACCTAACATTATATACATTTGGTTAACGCTTATCCAAGCAATATGCATTATGCTACAGTAAACCATTGTGTTACTGTTGAATATTAAATGTAGACATTAGCTACATACTATACAGTGTGATTCAGATTGACGGAGAAGTCTTTCGATAAAAAAAACGCACTCGAATGTGTCCATCCGTTTGGGATGGTTTGGGCTACGATGCTACAGACAGACACATAGATACACAAATACACAGCTACACATGTTAAACTTATAACACCCCCCTTTTTTCGTCGCGGGTTAATAGTAGTTTATTCAACTGTTACATAATGAGAGGCCTTAAAACACGAGTGTGGTTTACGGCTCGTTTCATAATAGGATCACACGAGTGTTTTAAGATCTAATTATGTACAGTTGCATACCTACACTACTTTATCTACACACATATTCCTAATCACTATTATAGATAGATTTACCTTTACGAGCCGTAGGCGAGATTCATAATAGGATCACACGAGTGTTTTAAGATCTAATTATGTACAGTTGCATACACTACTTTATCTACACACATATTCCTAATCACTAATATCACTATCATAGATTTACTTTTAGAAAAATTTGAAACACTCAGTTCTGCCAGTCAGTCCGCGGAGCAGAAGAACACATGACATGACTCGCGCGGCGGGGGCGACATCACCATTACAGTATCAATTTTGATCAAAATTGATTGTACTTTTGTGAAATTACATCTCTGATTTTGGTCGCTGTCAAGTATTTAACAAGATGGATGTAGATAAAAATTACAATAGTATAATAGAATAGTGTACTCACATAATATAAAGAAGCAGCGATACGCTACGTGTTGCATAACAAATTCAGTGTATAATTTAATATAATAATTATAATACTTCAATTTGAGTATTTGTTAATGACGTAAACTTGCGACTGGCTCCTTGCGGTAAATAAATAAGACATCAGCCAATTTAGGGTTCCGCAAGAAAATTACTTCAACCATTGAGGGATAGTCAATCCACGCTACGCCAACTCTTCCAAGCAAATGAACTGTCAAACCATACAAACTGACCCACTTTGTATGGTTTGACTCTATAAACTTTTACTTTATCAAAACTTATCCAAAAAATATAACACATTTAATTTCATATAATGTTATTAAAACTATCGTGAGACATCTTTAATAATTATAAAAATGGTTTAAACTCACGTAAAAATTGTCAGGAACGGCCCGACATGTTTCGAACTCATTTAGAGCTCTTCATCAGGGGCAGCGTGAGTGAGTCGAGATCGCGAGTCGCGTAGCAGCACGGATAGCTACCCCTGATCACAGCCCTGATGAAGAGCTCCAAATGAGTTCGAAACATGTCGGGCCGTTCCTGACAATTTTTACGTGAGTTTAAACCGTTTTTATAATTACAATTAATTTCCTTTCAATAAATGATATATTGGACATTTTATTAAGTATTTATCATCAGTATTCTATCGATTCAGTTAACTTCTACAAGTAAGATACCTTTAATAGTATATTACTGCCGAGGCCGGGAAAAGTCAGTTCGTGGATGAGTATGATTTTGAAGGACGAGGCGTAGCCGAGTCCTTCAATAATACGAATCTGCGAACTGACATTCCCGCCGAGGCTAGTATAGTGCTTTTCTCCAAATATGCTTGGAAATAATCACCAATCTACATTTTTCTTTTTCATGTGGTGCACAATAAAGGATATTATTATTATTATTATTAATTTAATATATCAGTACCATGAAGTTCATTTGGTACTTATTTTTTTTAGGAATAGGAATAAAATTTCGGGTCCAAATCATATGTTTGATTTAAAACAAAATATATGAATAAGAATTAAATATATATGAAAACACAATAACAAAAAATATACACATAGGTAATTATAAAATTTAGTTAAATTAACAACTTCAAAACACACTGTTTTTTTTTTTAGAAACCATACCATATTTATCATTCGGAGAAGATCATAAGTTCAAAAAACTTCTACCTATCTATATTGATTTGGACACAATCATTTCTGTTTTATTTTTTATTTGTTTACGTTTGGTACACTTATTAATTTTCAACTCACTCATTAAATATCATCATATTATTAAAATTAAAACTTTCGTGAGAAATCTCTAATAAATAACTAAGAATCATGAAAATAAATTAACCGCATATAAGATTATTATTTAAATTGTTTGTCCGTTATTCGAAATTTGTCGACATTTCAAATACATTGACAGTAGCAGAGCAAAAAAATTTTCAGTGCAAGAACTAAACGCAGAGAACAATTAAAAAGTTTATGATAGTTTTTATTTTTTAAATTTAGTGGACAATTGGCTGATGGCGGATGGCTGATTGGCGGTATGGTGAATTATCAAAGTCTTTGAAAAAATTAAAAGTAAAAATGCAGTAACCGGCCAAATTAAGATTACCCTCATTTGTATGAGACGTTATAAACGGAAGGTGTGTTTTTTACTTAATCGTCTTATTTAAATAATATTGATTTCCCGGCTAAGGCCCATAATAATATATATTTTTTTTAATTTTTATTAACGGCTTCTAAATATAACGAACGATTTCGCGGTCCAGTTTTACTACATTAATGGGAACATTTCCAAGCAAGTTGGAGAAAATAATGTTTAAATATCACCTGCATCCACTCACTTCTTCAATTATGCCGTATACGGAACCCTGCAATAATTACTGGGTTGTACTTTGTTGTATCCAATGCCAATTTATGGTTTTCCTTCCTGTTGCATGTTGTAATAACAAGGAATTAAGTGACAATTAATTTTATATTACATCAGAAACAAAGAAAACACATTTATAACAGCAAAAAAGGCATCACCATTACAAAGGACTTGAAACTAAAAGCGTTTGTAAAAAATATTGTAGGTAATCTTAATTTAGGAAGTAAAATATTTTTCTCAAACATGCAATGAAATGTCTTCATAACATACGTTATAATAGGCTTCGAAGTATCACGTTTCGGACGGAACAACTCGACAAAACTGTAAAGGAATTTCATACAAAATTAAAGGTCTAGGCCGGGAAGTATTTTTTTTTAACATGGCGTCTGTGTTCATTAACAAGCTAAACAGTTGAATTATATTTAATGATTAAACGAACTTACCTGAAGTGAAGTTCTATCATAATTATACGATAGCTTGTCCGAAGAGGCTAGCATTTTTACACTTGTAGTACACATACGAACTCGCCAACTCCCACTTTATTTCGGAGACTCAATAGATAGGAATCCATTGCAACAATTTTTTTTTTTTTTTTTTTTTTCTTCTTTAATCCTACCCTACCCTGGTTTATCATTTCGTTTAGAGACAAAATTATATATATATATATATGTATATATATTTATTTATCTATATTTAATTATTTTGGGATTTTTATAGGGGGGGTGGGATGCTAGCCTCTTCGGACAAGCTATCGTATAATTATGATAGAACTTCACTTCAGGTAAGTTCGTTTAATCATTAATTATACTCAAGCTTGTCCTCGAGGCTAGCATTTTTACACTTGTAGATGTTGAGAGGTTTTTGAAGAGAAACTGGATTGAAAACCAATAATCTTAAATCAGGTTTATTTCTCAAATAATCCAAACAATATTAAAGAAATAATACTTATTATATAATACTCATTACTCATGTAAGTGTAACAAAAATCATCATAGTTTAATTATGTAAAGAATCAGTCAACACACTTCTTGCTAGGGATTTAGTGTTATCATTTTTGATTGCGGATCGATTATAAAATCGTCCAAATGTGTTGGAATTACCGCTCCAACCAGCGGTTTTTCGTATCATGTCCAAATTAACTCCTAATTTGTGAGCCCTAGAAGTGGCAGCATGTCTCGTGCTGTGAGCAGTGAAGATTGATATATCAATGCCACAAGATTGTAGAGTAGATTTAATCCACCTACTCAATGTCTGTGATGTTATTGATTTATGTGGTTTATTTAGACTAATAAATAGATTATCACTACTGCGTAGGGTTTTTGTAATTTCCAAATAGCTATGCAAGGCAGAACAAGGGCAAATTTCTGGTCTTTCACGGAAGTAAGGTAGGACAAGTATAGGTTGTGTAGCACCAGCGCGGGATGTTTTTATTAAATCGGGGATTTTAATGTGAATTTCGTCAGCATGAAACTCTATATTTTTTATATTTATTTTCGATATAGTTTGCACTCTGTGTGCTGTTGTTAAGGCTAAGAGTGTTACAAGCTTTCTTGAAATTTTTTCCAAGTTTAGTGTTTGGTTAGGATACCAATCTGCAAGGGAGTTAAGGACTACAGATGTATCCCATGTTAAGTCATACTTCGGTAGTGGAGGACGTAAGCGAAATATACCCTTAAGGAATCGTTTTATTCGTTCATCATTCCCTATATCTTGTCCTAGGATGAGGGCAAGAGCAGAACGACAACTATTTATAGTTCCGTATTGTGCACCAGATTCGTATAACTGAGTTAGAAAAGAGATAATGTTAGGAACAGATGCCGTGTACATATCTATATGGTTAGAGGAACAGAAACAGAACCATTTCTTCAGACAGGTGTCATACTGTTTAAGTGAACTATCCGATAGAGAAGCTATCATGATATGTATGGAAGAACTAGGTATGAAACTTCTTATCATCGACGTCCTGATAATATCCCGGCAACCAGGGTAATCTTCTGATGGACATCTCGGTTGCTGGAATGAGAGAAAATCAATCCGTTACTAGGTTTAAAGACTAACGGATCGGAGACTAATAGGCTTTGGAACAAGGGGTACCACGGCTGTGTGGGCCATAATGGCACTACCATAATTCCGTGAGCTCTATCGTTTATGATTTTTCTTAACGTTTTTAGTATAATAGCGAACGGTGGAAAACCGTAGAAATAGAAGTCTGACCATGATAGAGTAAACGCGTCTATTGCGTACGCGTCAGGGTCTCGGTGCCATGATATGTATTTGGTACACTTTCTATTTAGCCTACTCGCAAAAATGTCTATGTCGGGGCAGCCAAAGAATTGTAAGATTTTTCGGAATGCCGAGTCTGATAGTTCCCACTCTATGTCTGGGTGGACACGTCGTGATTCAGCATCTGCAACTTCATTTTCTGCTGAACTAATATATGATGCGAATAAAGTAATTTTTCTTGTTTCGCACCACTGCCATAATTCCTTTGTGATACCTGTGAGATGTGGAAACTGTATGCCACCCATGCGGTTTATGTATGAAATGGCTGTGGTATTGTCGATTCTTAAAAGAATTTCACAATCGTAATAATTTTTTGCAAAGACTTTTAATCCAAAAAATGCAGCCAGTATTTCCAGGTAGTTTATGTGTCGTGAGAGCTCATCGCTATTCCACATCCCACTGGCTCGTTCTACACCGCAGGCAGCCCCCCATCCCGTAGTTGAGGCATCACTGTAAATTTCTAAACAATATTTGTTTTGCTTAATTTTGTTACAAGGATGTGAAATAGCCTGTAACCACCATTCAAGATCGGGTAAAACCGTTGATGGTATATTCATATACCTGTCATAGTTGTTATCAGTTAAGTTAAGGAATTTCAAACGTTCTAGTTCCTTGGTATAGAGCCAACCATATTCAACAGCAGGACATGCCGAAGTAAGTAAACCCATGAGGCGAGCAAACTCTCTAATCTTACATCTGGTTAATTTAAGGAATTTGTTGATTTCAACTTTGATTTTTTCGATTTTTTCAACAGGTAGAGAGACCCTTAACTTTGAAGAATCTATGATGAATCCTAAATATTTACATATTTTGTTAGGAATCAGTTTACTTTTTTCTTTGTTTATTATAAATCCTAAAGATTTTAAAAGATTTATAGTGTCTGATACATTTTGTAAACAACCATCAGAATCTTCAGATATTAGTAATAAATCGTCAAGATACACAGTGGATAGATAACCACAAGATCTAAGCAGGCCGACAACTGGCTTCATTATTTTTGTAAAAACATATGGTGCCGTATTGATCCCGAACGGTAAAACATTAAATTGATATAGTTTATCATCAAAGTTAAACCTGAGATATTTTTTAGAATCGTCGTGAATCCTTATTAAAAAATAAGCGTCCTTTAGGTCTATAGTGCACATGTAACTATCTTTTGATATTAGCTTCAATGCAGTACGTAGATCTTCGATTTTAAAATGATCAGTGTTTATGAATTTGTTTAAAGCTTTAAGATTTAATATGAATCTTGTTTTTCCGTTCGGTTTCGGCACTAAGAATACGGGAGATAAAAATTGACCTTCACAGGTCTCACATTCGGAAATGGCACCCATGGTTAGCAATTCGTTTATAGAATGTTGAAATCGTATTTTTTCTGAGCTTGAATACGTCCTAGGTATAGGAGGCGCATGTTGCAAAACAGGGGCTGAGAAAAGGAATTTTGTAACCATCTATCCACGATAAAATTGTATTATCGTTGGTTAGAAGTGACCACTGGTGGCTATAATTAGATAGCCTGCCGGCAGACTTTACCGTATTTAGCGGCGGCTGGTGCGCGTCGACGTTGGACGCGATGATGTCCTCGAGGAGTAGTCGCGACGATGCTTCCGTGCAGGCTCCTTCGTCCTCGGAGTTCCCTTCGGCCTGTAATTCTGGGGAGGACCTCGCCAGTTTAAATTTTTAGGGGGGGGCTTCGCGTTTTTCTTAGCTGGCTGTGCCGATGTTGATGGTACAGCTTTTAAGTCATTTCCTGATTTATTTATAGCTTTGGTTGCTTTCAGCTTATCGGCGAGCTCTTGACTAAATAGCATCTTGTCAATTTTTGTCGTCTGTAGCTCGGCTTTCAGCTCTTTTTTAAGGTTGTTTAGAATGAAGTTTCTCCTAACAATAGATTCTGCGTTCTGACAATCGCATAATATCTTACACGTGTCCATTACTAGCTGTATCAGCTTGGTATTTTTAGGTTGCTCCGACATGAGCAACGTAAGACTTTCGGCTGCACAAGAAATCGCGGATGCCATTTGTTTCTGCCTTATTTCTATTCCTTTGTCTCTTTTGAAAACATGCTCATGAATCGCGGCTTTGATCTCGGGGTTGAGGGTAGGCGCGTCGATCAAAATACTATTGGCTGGCGTAAGATACTTGTCTAATAGTTCTTTACGCGATTCTTTTGAGAGTCCGGTAGTAGCTATGTGTTGCAGCCGTACCGCAAGTTCATCCCTGATATTTTTACCATATATTTTTATTTGGGAGGGGTCATCTCCTAATATTTTTAGTAGATCTTCATCGAGATCTATAGCTTCAGCATTTGATCCCGCTGACAAGTCCAGAGGTGGTGGCGGCGGGTGATCATCGTTGACTCGGCTAGTAGACGGTTGCGGAGCTGCTGAAGGTGCGGTGGCCCTTGCCGGCGAGTGGTAGGCGGCAGCGACGCTGTTGGAGGGCGGAGCGGGCGCGACGCCCGCAGCAGCCTCGTGTATTGAGTTACCTTGTTCCAAGGCGGGCACGTCTGGAATTACACAATCTGGTGTTGAAGTACAAACATATTTAACAAAGATGTTAGCCTTAGGTGCTAACTGCAATGTTATTTGTACGGTTGTATTAATTGTCTTGGTACCCACATACGACATTGTCGTTGTATAGCAAAGATGTCTGCCTTAATGCAGACTGCGATGCTTTTTGTACCGTTAATAAGAATAAAGAAATGCTCGTTATGTCAAAGGAAATCATCCAGCGACGTTGTTACAATAGCAAAGATGTTGGCCTAAATGCCGACTGCAATGCTACTTTTTTAAAGGCAATATTAGAAAAGTGACAGCCCCAAAAGCTGCCCGCATTTCTAATTTTATGCCTAATTTTTACCGTTAGAATGTTCAAACGAACAAAGAACGGGTATGCGAGCATTTTTACCTTCGATGTGTAACGGCTCCAGCGGAGAACGTTCTCTCGGGGGCGGCGACGGGCGCGGCGACACTGATCTGGACCGCGACGATACCGAGCTCGCTGACTGTGATGAGGAGTCCGATGATGACGATTCAGATCCTTGTCGTTTATGCCTAGCGCGTAGAAGCATGCGTTCCAGTTTTTTGAACTTCCTAGCAATGCTGTCGTAATCATTCGAGTCTGTGCGAGTACGCTTACCCATGATTACCTCAATATATTTGATGAAACACTAGGCGCGGTAATATTTGCACGTGCGGAGTGGCGTAGCACTAAAATGTGAATGATAAACCAGGGTAGGGTAGGATTAAAGAAGAAAAAAAAAAAAAAAAAAAAAAATTGTTGCAATGGATTCCTATCTATTGAGTCTCCGAAATAAAGTGGGAGTTGGCGAGTTCGTATGTGTACTACAAGTGTAAAAATGCTAGCCTCGAGGACAAGCTTGAGTATAATATACCTTTTTGAGTGGTGTATTTTTATTTATTTCATGGTATATGTTTGAGAAAAGTATCGCTATCCGGCCGCCCTAAGGTCGGCTGTCTATAGGTACCTAGGTACTCGCCCGGCAAGTCCTTCTTTCCCGGCGACTGCAGTAAATTAATGTACTATTACTTCATCCTAGGCCGTAAGTGTGATTATCCGAGAGGGGGGAAAATTTCACTACCTGGCTAAGACAAGACGTAAAACTTTAGACAAACTACGGGCGGTAATTCGTAAAGCCCTAAATCGTATATTACAAACACCTGCAATCTGGAATATTCACGAAAGCACCGCCCTAGGTATGTCATATATAAAAAATGTATATTTATATATAAAATATAAATAAATAGAGCGATAAAAAAAGTACATGACGGCATCTTTTATTGATGTAAGCGTTATCTACCGTCATAGATCAAACATTATCTACCGTCGAATAGAAACAAAAAAAAAACTATTGCATAACAGATGGCAGCACTACATAAAGTCGTAAATGTAAAGGCCAAAAGTTCGGTCAGTAGCCCTTTAGGATAAAATTATATACGTAATCAGGTTAACCAACATAATGAAAACTAAACCATATTGATTATCAGGTACCATAGAGAAATGATGAACTGTCATTTTGACAGTTGTCAATGGTTTCTTGTTTTGGCGCACGCGGATTGTAGACGGAAGTGGAAGTGGACATTTCGAGCAATTTCCTTTTCCTATTTGTATAATTTTGAAATCTTGAAAAAAATATAGCGCGTATTCATTATAACTTTATCAGTGACAAGTGCTGTGTTGTTAAAACTCAGTGTGAGACTTAAAGACTCATGGAGGTGACAGATTTGAACGATCTTTTAAATGTACGCACAATTAAAATGGAAAGTGTAGAAAATGCATTTGATGAAGCTGCCGGCGGTGTGGACACATCGGATCCTCTTTCTGTAATCCCCCAATACGTTACCGAGTCCGACTTAGGTACGGTATAGTTGAAAACATGTATACTTTAAGTTTTATGGTATAAACATTGAAGGTCATTTATTGTTGACACAACTTTAACTTCCTTTTGTTTATACAGTTAGATAGGCTAATTTTATTTTAACACTTATTTATTAGACATTATTGATAATGATTTGGGTTTACTTAATTTTCATCAATTTTATTATAGTTGTAATAGCTAGCCAGTATTTAAAAGGGTTTAATATAAATTGGATATTGATAATGGTTACTGTCATTTTAGTCTGTCGTGTCGATGTTAGCGGAAATGATTTCGCACTAGGCCCACCGCCCACAGTAGGCGTCAAATCATTTGTGCACCGGAAACTCCGGGGTATGATCATGACAGTCAATGCCGTCAGTGTTACAAAATTAGTGCAGACTGGCTTCAACTTTTTTATTGTACAAATTGATAGTTGGTGTACCTCGATTAGGGCTGCCATCCGTCTGGGTTTCCCTGGATTTGTCCTAGTTTGGAAGCTGTCTGGGGGCTGTCCGGGGGTTTTCAATAAGTGTCCGGGGTTTACGTGAATGAAAAGTAGAGCGATTGTTTTTTAATTATATGTCCTGGTTATTTAAGTCTTTGTCCGGGTTCTGCGAATTTAGAGATGGCAGCCCCAGCCTCGATGATAGTAAAGTTGTTGTAAACAAAATGGCGAGGCCGAAACTGGATGAGCATTGCTCAAAACCACAAAGAATGCCAAAAGATGGAGGAGATAAATAAACAAAATTCCCACTACGGTTTTCCAGGACTTATGCAAACTGGTGTGGAGATACTACAGACTCCACTGGCTGTGTTCGAAGATGCACCTGACGATGATGACACTATGCAAAGCACTGACTCTAGTGGTAAGTTTTAAGTAGATGGTTCATGTGGTTAAGGAAATAACAATTATTCACTTTAATGTTTATTCAATTCCTACTATTTAAACCTTAGAGCACTCTCACTGTGAGCCCTGTAATGTAACAATAATAAATAGTAGGCTAATGCTAAAAATTACTTACTGGTGAGTTTCTTTTGGCTTTCTTCTCAACAGCGGTCTCCTCTCAGGAAATACTGGTAAAGTCACAGTCTGACTTGTAAAAGTGCCATTTTTATTTTTAATGATTATATAATTTTAAATTATTCTTATTATTATTTTATTGGAATTTTTTGACTATGTTTTTGAATTTTACTACATTAAAAAAAACATTAAAACATTTATTCATTAATCATTACAAATTTCACTTACTTTAACTTATTACAAAGTACGGAATTGTTCTGAATTTGTAAGATGACATTCTAAGCCATTTAATGGTTCTTGATTTTTGATATTTGTGTTACTAATCCCTAGACAATAAGATCTTTTGTATTACTAACAATCTATGGACTCTGGTCTGAAATAAAAGATTTGAATTTCATTGTAGCCTAAGTACTCGCAGAATAAATTAATTTATTGAACTATTACTTACAAAGATCAAAGCGCACGCTGGACCATGCTGGCCCGGTGTACCCACATTAAAAAAATAATGAGTCATTACATGTTTCATAAATTTATAAATTATTTCATTTCGTTATTTATTTATCCCTTTATTGTCCATTGCAGAGGAGGTGATAGTCCAGCTGATGGATATCCGGACCCGGCTGTCCGCGCTGCGCGGGATGCTGGAGAGGAGACTCGGGGTGGACCTCTCCGACTACACATTCTGGCTGCAGGATGCTAAGATGGTACACATTTACAACCTCCCCTTCCCACGGCATAATAGGCTAAGTTGACCCATTTTTGAAATATATTTGAAATTTTAAATAATATTTGTATAGAATCTTTTTATCGATTCATATTTTTTATGTGGTAATACCACATTTTTTATTTTTATAAATAATGAAAAAAAATTCTTTCTTAATTTACCTTTGTGTCATTATTTATAAAAAATTTAAATAATGTTAAGATCATTATTTACCATTTCAAATATATATTTTTTTAGCTGTAATCTTTTTTATTGATTCTAGTGAGAGTTAGAAAGCTAAAATTATTAATTGAAAATAGAAATTTCATGAACAGACAAAAACGCCGTCCGCGTGTTATATAAGTTTGACATGTGTATCTCTGTGTCTGTCTATGGCCTCGTCGATCCCAAACAGATGTTCCGATTTGAATGCGTTTTTTTTATCGAAAGTCTTGTCTTTCGAGATTAGTTCTTAGCAATGTCGGATCGAGGGCTTTTAAATTTAGAATTTAGATTATTTTGTACTATCCGTTTTGATTATGATAAATATCCTTGCATGTTTCCTTATTTCAGTTGGAAAACCACAAGACATTAGTAGAACAGTGCATCCGGGGTGAAGGGGTGGTGCAAGTGAACGTTCAAGTGAAGGCTTCGGAGAGGAAAATCAACATCCTGGATGTGCTGAAGCCGGATGAGGAGTTGGTCGCTTTACCAGCATCCAGTGAGTAATTGAGTATACAATTAATATTAATAAATTGTAATTGTAAAAGGTTGGATCAACTTTTTCTGTTATTCTGTCCCGTGACCCAGGGGAAAATATTGATGAAACTTCTATGAAAAGTGTTGATAATTTATATTACTGATATATTACTGAGATATTGTCAGGAGATAGTCTACATAAGAATGGGCTTGTAACTGCTTAAACTACAAAGCTTTTGCTAAATATAATCACGGAAATCGTGGTTTTTAAAAGTGACCCAGGGGACATCAAGGTTAACTGGAAGAAATCCTTTCCCTGTTTTTGAGTTTTTGTCAATATTGTTTTATGTGCAATAGAGTGTTTACATACATACATACATACATCACCATGGCAACGAGTGGCAGAAAATAGTTGATTGACTCAAAATGTAATCCAGTGACTATACATGCCATACGATAAATAAAATTAATAAATTAGTGACATAAAGGTTAACACTTTGGCGACTAAGGGTTTCGTAGCGCTGCGCGTGTAGCCGATAACATGGCGAACTGCGTATGTAGCGAAAACTCGCTACGAGCACAATGCCCAGTGTTGAAAGTGTTAGTTAATAATGAAAGAAATATGTTATTTGATAGATCAAATTACAAACACAATTTATAAGCAGGATTTGAGCCTGCAAACATTTCCAGAGTAGTGCTCTCCCAACTGAGCTGTCACGTCGTTGCAGATCGCTGAATCATAGGTACCAAGTCTGCGTCATATTGTACGTCAAAAATTATACCTGAATGACCTGTTTTTTTATTCATGTTGATCTGTTTCTTGTAGAGCTAAACAATAAAAAATAATTGACTCCTGTCCACTTTTTCGTTGAATAATCAATTTATTTTGTTTGACAAGGGGCTATAATAAGTAATTGTGACATGAAAAATATTTCGACGAGCGAGTGGAGCGAGCGAGGTCAAACATCTGAGTGTTACGATGGCTTTAAAACACGTTTTTCACTTCGACTGCGAGAAAATCCATACTTACTTAATATTATAAATGCGAAAGTATGTCTGTCTGTCTGTCTGTCTGTTACCTCTTCACGCTTAAACCGCTGAACCGATTTAGATGAAATTTGGTATGGAGACAGTTTGGGACCCGGGAAAGGACATAGGATACTTTTCATCCCGAATAAATTTAGTGTTCCCGTGGGATGAGCGGGTAACACCGCGGGGCACAGCTAGTTAAAAATACTTTTGTTTTCTAGCACCGGAAATAGAAGAGACTATAGAGGAGAGTGTGGAAGTGGAACCAGAACAGCCCCACGCTGCCGCTGTCAAGTGGGTGGTGGACGCGGCCTTTAAGCAGCATCACAGTCGGGCTAGCATTCCTGACGACCCGGCTGACTGGTGAGTGGCTGAATAGTCAATAGTCATTTATTCAATAAACAATATAAATTGTAACTATGAATACAAAGATCAAAGCTAAGAAAAATTGAAAAAAAGGAGATTTGAGGAGGATTGAGGTCTACGTGGAGCGAGGGTAGCGAAGTGGCTAACGCGCTGGACCGGTAATCCAGAGGTACCGGGTTCGATTCCCGGTCCCTTCCACCAGGTAGCTCCTTTTTCAATTTTTCTTTAAGCTTTGATCTTTGTATTCATCCATACTAATATTATAAATCCGAAAGTGTGTCTGTCTGTCTGTCTGTCTGTTACCTCTTCACGCTTAAACCGCTGAACCGATTTAGATGAAATTTGGTATATAGATAGTTTCAGTCCCGGGGAAGGACATAGGATACTTTTAATCCCGAATAAATTTAGTGTTCCCGTGGGATCAGCGGGTAACACCGCGGGGCACAGCTAGTAAACAATATAAATTGTGTTTGAAATAGTGGTATATATACAAATTAATTTATATCTTAACAGTAGAACAATAAATTAACAATTTGGCACTGTACATGAAAATCAAACCACATCACAAAGAAGAAGATTAAATTAAAAATTATGTCAAAATATAGGTATATCACAAAAGGAAAAATACAAATTATGTCGCAAATTAGATATAAGTATAAGTGTAATATAATCAATTTCCGATATTAATTAATAAATTAAATTTCAAATTAATAATTAATTAAAACAAATAATAAAAAAAATAATTACCATCATTCATTAAATAATATCATAATTTTTTTTTTCACACAAATCGATCTAGTCCCAAATTAAGCTCAAGAAGGCTTGTGTTATGGGTACTAGACGACGATATACATACTTATATAGATAAATATATACTTGAATACATAGAAACAACCATGACCCAAGCACAAATACCTATTCGAGGTATCAGCTTTATTCGTCCCATTCGCTTTTCGTTCAATTCTTATTTCGTCTCATTCTGCATTCGTCACTCATTCTTTATTCGTCGTGTTCGCCATCTATTCCTATCTTCCTAAGTCCAATTCTATAACTTGTCTCATTCTTAATAAGTTTTATTCGTTATTCGTCACATTCTTCTTTGGACTCATTCTTCATTCCTCCCTTTCGAATTTAGTCTCATTCACACTTTATCTTTAGTCACATTCGTTATTGGTCTCTCTCTTATTTTGGCGTTACTGGCAAATCGTCTCGTTCTTTTTGGGGTACGTTCGCTACTCGTCTCACTAGATACACGTTTTATTCACTATTCATATTTCTTTTGACCGGATCGGTTATTCATAGTTGAACAAATTAAACTTTATGATTTTGACCTATGATTACTTACCTACTTTTGAATGCCTATTTATGAAGCGACGTTAAAAAACAGGGACGACACTACAATTAATTTCTACTCTTTTTGGTCGGACTGTACATGAATTTTGATATTTAGACGTAGTTTTATATTTTGGGTTGATCTAAATACTCGTAGGTTTCATAACCTAGCAAAAATCAGTCGCCCAAATATTGATAATTTAAGATTGACATGAAAAGATAGTTACAATTACAAATAACTACTGAGACTAATAACGAATATGTCGAACTTCGAAATAGACTCAAAACGAAAGAGACTAATAACGAATGTGACCAGCATCGAACGTATCGAAATAAATGAGGCAAATAAGTAAATGAGACTAAATTCGAAAGGGAGGAATGAAGAATGAGTCCAAAGAAGAATGTGACGAATAACGAATAAAACTTATTAAGAATGAGACAAGTTATAGAATTGGACTTAGGAAGATAGGAATAGATGGCGAACACGACGAATAAAGAATGAGTGATGAATGCAGAATGAGACGAAATAAGAATTGAACGAAAAGCGAATGGGACGAATAAAGCTGATACCATATTCGAGTTCATCACACAAATATTTGCCCTGGCCGGGATTCGAACCCGGGACCGCCGGCTCAGTATCAGTAACACTTCAGCATTTGGTGCAAGCCAAAAAACAAACTCAAATGTCATTTAAATGTTGTCAATTTTGACAGTGACGTATCTGTCGTAGTTTTTTTGGTCTTGAATTAGAAATCTTAGCTTAGATAGATTTGTGTGCGGTTGTCTAATATATATTTTTTTAGCTTTTGCTGCTGAGTGTACTAGACACTACTCGTCCACAGGTCAGTCCAACATGTCAAGCTGTGGATACAATGGGCGGTGCGACAGTTCAACTTGACAGGTGTCAAGCTGTCAGACTGGCACATCAGCGGGTGGACACTTTGCGCACTAACCAATCTAGACTTCAAGTGAGTATGTTTTTTAATATACTCAATTAGGGTTCCGTACGCAAAGGGTAAAAACGGGAACCTATTACTGAGACTTCGCTGTCCGTCCGTCTGTCACCAGGCTGTATCTCAAGAAAGTTGATAGCTACAATCTCTGAGCTAAGTTGCGGACAGACGGCCGGACGGACATGGCGAAACTTGTTGACTACGGAACCCTAAAAATTGGGCAAGTGCGAGTCCGACTCGCGCTTGAAGGGTACCATATTCTATAACAAGTTTGTTGTATGGGAGCCCCTTAAATTTTTATTTTATTTTATCACCGTTCTTGAGATACAGCCTGGTGACAGACGGACGGACAGCGAAGTCTCAGTAATAGAGACCCGTTTTTACCCTTTGGGTACGGAACCCCTAAAAACGAACTAAACTAGACTATTAAATCAAAACATCATGACGAATCACGAAAGAATTTTAGGCCAAGCTAAAAAGAGACGCTTCGCTCGCTCGGTCAGTTAAGGATGTCTCGTCTTGCTTTTTAGGGTTCCGTACCCAAAGGGTAAAAACGGGACTATTACTGAGACTTCGCTGTCCGTCCGTCCGTCCGTCTGTCACCAGGCTGTATCTCAAGAACGGTGACAGTTGTAATTTTCACAGATGATGTATTTCTATTGCCGCTATAACAAATGAAATAAAAATAAAATAAAATAAATACTTAAAGGCTCCCATACAACAAACTTGTTATAGATTATGGTACGGAACCCTTCATGCGCGAGTCGGACACGCACTTGCCCATTTTTTTTTTAATTGCAGGTTTCATTTTTAAATCTTTCATTCATTTCAGAGAAAAAGTACCATCGGACCCGGGGGACCTATTTTGGACTCACTTCGAATTGCTGCGAAAATGTAAATTTATTGGTAAGTTTCTTTCTATATTTATTTCTTTAAGAGGCCTTATTCCTTTTTTAGGGTTCCGTACCCAAAGGGTAAAAACGGGACCCTATTACTGAGACTTCGCTGTCCGTCCGTCCGTCCGTCCGTCCGTCCGTCCGTCCGTCCGTCCGTCTGTCACCAGGCTGTATCTCAAGAACGGTGATAGCTAGACAGTTGAAATTTTCACAGATGATGTATTTCTATTGCCGCTATAACAACAAATATTAAAAACAAAATAAAATAAATATTTAAGGGGGGCTCCCATACAACAAACTTGTTATAGATTATATATATGTATAGGTACGGAACCCATCATGCGCGAGTCGGACTCGCACTTGCCCAATTTTTTTCATATTATGACAAATCCATACTTAATATTATAAATGCGAAAGTGTGTCTGTCTGTCTGTCTGTTACCTCTTCACGCTTAAACCGCTGAATCGATTTTGATGAAATTTGGCATGGAGATAGTTTAAGATCCGAGGAAGGATATAGGATAGTTTTCATCCTGGAAATTATCCCTAAAGAGATTGAAAAGTGAGTAAGTAATTCATGATGACATTGATGACCCTGTAGGAAATGTACCTAATGATTAGACCAAAAGCACAATTGCTCTTACATTTGCTTAGGCGCTTTTAATAATCCCTTTTATTAATTAAGGTGATTAGGTGGATATCTATCGTGTTGTACGAGGTTGCTTCCATACTTCCATGTTCCACGCGGACGTAGTCGCGGGCAAAAGCTAGTATATTGATAATTACTACCATTTTTTTAAAGTAATACTTTTCCCTGAGTTCTAGAAAGTAACATAGCCATTTCATGCTCTCATGTCGGAAATATGTTGAAAGCACAAGTTTGCTGCATGAATTTTGTAAATTTCGAGTAGTTTTTGGAACAAAAATTATCAATAAAAAAATCAAACTGTAGGTTTCATATACATACCAATAAATCTCAATAGCCCTGTTCTAAGTAGTAACATTGATAATATGTTATGAAACATGTTTGATCATAGAGAAAAATGTCTAAAAAAGTCAGCATTTTTGAACGGATAAATAAATGAATGCATTGAATGAAAATATTTGTAACTAGCTGTGCCCCGCGGTGTTTCCGCTCATCCCACGGGAACACTAAATTTATTCGGTATGAAAGGTATCCTATGTCCTTTCCCGGGTCTCAAACTATCTCCATACCAAATTTCATCTAAGTCGGTTCAGCGGTTTAAGCGTGAAGAGGTAACAGACAGACAGAAAGACAGACACACTTTCGCATTTATAATATTAGTATGGATTGTATGTATCCTTGCAGCGGTGGTACAGGGCCATAACCAAACAACACCTAAAGACCCGTTGGAGCTGTCACAGTCCGCCATCAAGAAACGACCAAAAACAGTGAGTTTACTTGATAATTAATAAAGATTAACGTATGTTCATAGTTTTTAGGGTTCCGTACCCAAAGGGTAAAAACGGGACCCTATTACTGAGACGTCCGTCCGCCCGTCCGTCTGTCACCAGGCTGTATCTCAAGAACGGTGATAGCTAGACAGTTGAAATTTTCACAGATGATGTATTTCTATTGCCGCTATAACAACAATTACAAAAAATAAAATAAATATTTAAGGGGGGCTCCCATACAACAAACTTGTTATAGATTATGGTACGGAACCCTTCATGCGCGAGTCGGGCTCGCACTTGCCCATTTTTTACACATATTTGCTGCAAGTGCGCGTCGGTACATCGATGTGCGTTGTAACTTAATTGTATGTTTCATGTACGGCAACTATTTGTGAGTTCCTGTAATTGGCTCTTTATTTCTATATAAGTTTCTATATTATTTAGTGGGTCAAAAATTAGCCGAAAAAACCTCATGTGATTTGTGCACAAGGGTATTCCCTTGATTTGTCTAATTTTTTTTGTCTAATTTCAGTTTGTCTAACAACTTTTGCCATAATGAACATTTTATCTAAAGTCAATATGTATAATATCATTTCTCATAATTATTATTTTGTCGAAATTCGTTTTGCCTAAATGATAATTTTCATAACTCTTGTTTTGTCGAATATTATTTTATCTAAAACTCACTTTGTCGATTCTTATTTTGAAAATTGTAGGTTAGGTTAAAGACCGAATACTGTAGATTAGGTTAGGTTCGTTTTATGACCATGGATAGCGGAGCGAGCGAAGCGAGCGGAGCGTCAGAATGCTTGCTAAATAAATAAATTAGGCAAAATATGTTTATACGAATTAAAAATTAGGTCAAATAGAATTAGCCGAAATACGATTATGTGAAATGAGTATTATACGAAACGATTTTCACTCAAATAATAATTAGGCAAAACGAGTAATTATGCTAAATAATATTAGTCTAACTGAAATTAGGCAAACCGAAATTAGGCAAAAAGTTGTTAGGCAAAACAAGGTACACCCAGTATTTATTTATTTATTTAAACTTTATTGCACAAAACACATAAGTAAAAGTACAAATGGCGGACTTAATGCCATGAGGCATTCTCTACCAGTCAACCACAACTACACCCAGTATTCTATTCTATTACATTGTCGACAGCAAGTGATTCACTCGTACACTGAAGAGGAGGGCTCCTTCACTCACACGCGGAACGGCAATAACGGACAAGTCCAACTCTGGCAGTTTCTACTGGAACTGTTGACGAGTGCTGAACATTTAGACGTGATACGGTGGCACGGTTAGTAAGTTTAACTTACTTATAGCTTTATAAATTTTATGAAACATGTATTGTCTCATTTTTTTAATGTGGCTACACCACAATTTGTATTTAAACCATTAATACAAAGATCAAAGCTTATCTGCAAAAGGCGGACTTAATGCCATGAGACATTCTCTACCAGTCAACCTTCAGGCATATAAATATAGGTAGGTATATAGATAAAATTATATTAATATTTAATAACATTTTCTATTCCAATAATCAATAATAATTGTATTACGTCAATAATTACCTAATTCTACATGTATTCAGAGAATATTTAACACTATAAAACTTTATTTCTTTCTGTATTTCTTTCTCTTTTTGAAGTGAAACTTCTAATGCGACTTCCAACAAGGTTGCGCTGGTTAAACGTTTAACGCTACCGTGGAGGGGGTAGGAAAGCACTGTTGCGTTAAACGTTCAACGCTCCTGGGGAGGGGGAATAGAAAAAGACAGAGTGAGAGTGAAGAAGTTTGTCTAAAAGAAACAATAAGAGTTCACTAAAACGAAGTTTCACTTCTTCCGCGCGGAGGGACTCCGCGAACTATTTTTCTTTCTTACTTTCTTTCATTCTTTCTTTATCTCTTCCTTCCTTTCTATCTTTCTTTCTTACGTTCTTACCTTTGTTCCTTCTTACTCCCTTTCTTTCTTTATTATAAATCGCGTTATTTTTCACAGGTACCGAGGGCGAATTTAAGTTACTCGAACCGGAGCGCGTGGCGCGGCTGTGGGGCGCCCGCAAACATAAACCCGCGATGAATTATGAGAAACTGTCGCGGGCGTTACGGTATTATTACGACGGGGATATGATCGCCAAAGTGGCTGGAAAACGGTAGGTGTAAAATTTAAATTGAAAATCTTATTTTCAGACTACATAACCCTACGAGTTTGTAATCCTCTTACTGCCCGTCATACACACAATGTTTTTCAGCAACATTAGCCCAGACTACACATCTTCCTATATTAGCGTAGAATTATGAAATTAAAGATTTTGTATGACTAACGTAACGATGTGATATGAAATATTGACAACGTTTTTCATATAACGAGCATGTAATGATATTTCAACCAACATTTCAGGAGCCTCGCCTGTAAAGCAACGTTTTGTTTCAATATCAATTTTTGACACAACATCATAGCGTTTAACCATTAAAAAGAAAAATAAAACATCGTAAACGATACGAGATTCTGCCACTACGTCCAAAAAAAAGAACATCCAAAGAACTATTAGCGATGTTTGCAGTTTTAGTTATATAAAATGAATAATATTTATAATAAATATACTGTATTTTAATACCCATAACTTTATAATATTTATTTTTTTATCTGATAGATCTAATCAGATCGGACTTGGGCATCAGGAAACCTTTTGAAACATATATGTAATTAATAGCATGTGCAAAAAGGACATTTGGTGGTCAAATTGTAAATCGTTACGATTTCATTCCATTGTTCGTTTTTTATATTTGTTTTCATTGCATATTTGTCAAAAACTCTATACACATCTCGGCGTGAAAAAGCATAACCAGCCTCGTATCCCTAGTCTGCCTCGCGTTGCTCGGCCGGCAATCCCCATTTTCCCGGCTATACCATTACCATATGCCAGGCAATCCCCATTTTGCCGGCTATACCATTGCTATTTTTATATGGCAGGCAATCCCCATTTTCCCGGCTATACCATTACCATATGCCAGGCAATCCCCATTTTGCCGGCTATACCATTACTATTTTTATATGGCAGGCAATCCCCATTTTGCCGGCTATACCATTACCATTTTTGTATGGCAGGCAATCCCCATTTTCCCGGGTATACTCCTACTATTTTTGTATGGCAGGCAATCCCCATTTTGCCGGCTATACCATTACCATTTTTGTATGGCAGGCAATCCCTATTTTCCCGGCTATACTCCTACCATTTTTGTATGGCAGGCCATCCCCATTTTGCCGGCTATACCATTACCATTTTTGTATGGCAGGCAATACTCATTTTCCCATGTAATAATGTAAGTACTGTATTTGTTGACAGATTCGTGTATAAATTCGTCTGTGATCTACAACAGTTGCTCGGCTACGGAGCGGGCGAGTTAGCCGAGTTGGTTCAAGAAGTTCACGAAAACAAACCGACCATCACCGATGAAGAACTATAGATTAAAAACAACTAAGTAGAGAACTAGAGGAATTAAAAACAATTGAGAAAGTTCCGTTGTGCGACAAAAAATAACGATACAATAAGGAACCTTAAAATAGAACATTAAGGTACGTTATTGAAAGGTTAACTGTCGTCACACAATGGAGACTGACACAAATATTATTGAGTTATTGTTGAGTGAGGGGTGAGTTAACGTGGCAAACTTTTTGGTCTTCACCCAGATATGATATGTATATTTTGTTTCTACATCAATTAATATCATTTTCTCAAACATGCAATGAAATGTTGTCATATCGTGCGTTATAACAGGCTTCGAAGTATCACGTTTCGGGCGGAACAACTCGAGAGAACTGTAAAGGAATTTCATACAAAATTGAACGCCTAGGCCGGGAAGTATTTTTTTTTAACATGGCGTCTGTGTTCATGAGCAGGCTAAACAGCTGAATTATAAATATTTTTATAGAATCTTTTTATCGATTCTATTTTTTATGTGGAAATACCACATTTTTTATTTTTATAAATAATGACGCAATAGGTATAAGTTAAGGATTTCAGGTTCAAATCCTGCTTAGATTGTAGTGGATCGCTTTCGATTTTTCTTTCTTAATTTAACTTTGTGTCATTATTTATAAAAATAAAAAAATGTGGTATTTCCACATAAAAAATTGAATCGATGAAAGTATTTAGAACAGCGCCATCTCTCGCAGTCTTCACACTTGCTGTAAAGCAATGAGGACAGAGGATCGTGCGTGTAAAGCGCACATCCTGGGTATGGCTAATGCGCATAAGCATTTCAAATACATATGACACAGAGGGCGCTCCAGTAGCGTTAGAATTATGGAATAAAAGATTTGGTGTGATTGACGTAGCGATCTAATAGCTCAGTTGGGAGAGCAGTACGCCGGAAACGTAGAGGTCACAGGTTCAAGTCCTGCTTAGATTGTAGTAGATCGCATTCAATCTTTCGTTCTTAAGCTGAATTATATTTTTTTGAGTGGTGTATTTTTTATTTCGTTGCATATGTTTGGAAAAGCACTATACATGCCTTAGCCGTGAAAAGGGCTTGCCGGCTTCGTATCACTATCCGGACTTAACTTCGGTTTTAAAGAAATTCGAAATTCGTCGCATGTTCGTTAGTCAAAACACATAATTTGAGGTTAGAATCTTGTTTACTAAATAGGCTAGTAGACCCATTTTTGAAATATATCTGAAATGTTTAATAATGATCTTACTAGCTCAAAAAAAAAAAATATTTATGAGAGTTAGAAATCTAAATTTCATGAACAGATTAAAACGCCGTCCGCCATTTTTGACATTAGCTTATCTATGGCGTGACGTAGAATACCGAGTGAATAAATAGAAGGTATACTCCGATCCGATGATCGAAATTCGACCGTCGTATAGTGTCGTCCCGCTCATTCAAATATACTTTGACAGATCGAAAGGGACGGCACTATTCAAATTCGTCGGAGTAGTCTTTCAGTTTTCTTTATATTTTTTTTTATTTTTATTTTTTCTTCTACTTTTATGATCTGAAACATAGGGTAAATCGCCAATAATTGGCCACCGTTCAATAACTGGCCACCTCAAACTAAAAATGAACTCTGTTCACCTACAAACTGAATTCATTTTATTATATCGTGGCCAGTTATTGAAGGGCGGCCAGTAATTAACAGCTTATACTAAAATGAATTATATTTATAGGTGAACAGAGTTAATTTTTAGTTTGAGGTGGCCAGTTATTGAACGGTGGCCAATTATTGGCGATTTACCCTATATATTTAGGTTTCCTATGCTAAACACTATACGAAATAAACATTAGTTCAATACAATTGAACAAGTTAACTAGCCTATTACACAAGTAAGCACTAAAAGGCTGTATTTATATTTATCCTTAGTCGCCTTGAATATATAAGTGTTTATTTACTAAGTGTGTATATAGATGTGTAAATAGTATTTAAGGACCTTTTGTACAAATAAAGTTTATGTTTGGTTTATGTTCTTTCATTTGCATTAATGCACAAAACATATGTATGTGTTAAGTAGTTTAAATAAACAAATAAGACCTTTAAGTTGAACTAAGATAAATAATAATTAAATCGTCTAATACCCATGGTACAAGCTTTGCTTAGTTTGGGACTAGGTCGATTTGTGTAAGATTGATTGTTATTTATTTATTAGAATCTAGCCTCTACATATAAAGAAAGAAAATATACGTATGTTTATTATTAGATTCTTACATGACGTTAAGTATATATACGTACAATAAACAAGTGCGAGTCGGACTCGCGCACCGAGGGTTCCGTACAAACACTCCATCCCTAAGTGGTTAAGTTAAGTTTGCACCTGGTATGTATAGCGCCCCATATAAATTAGGTGCAAAGTTAAGTATAAAAAAAAACTACTTACTAGATCTCGTTCAAAACAATTTTCGTTGGTAGTTTTTATAGTAATGTACATCATATGTTTTTTTTTAGATTTTTCATTTTCTTATTTTAGAAGTTAGAGGGGGGGGGGGGGGGGGACCAACTTTTTTCCACTTTGGAAGCGTCTGTCACGCAAACTATTTGGTTTAGAAAAAAAATATTCTAGAAACCTCGATATTATTTTTGAAGACCTATCCATAGATACCCCACCGTATGTGTTTGATGAAAAAAAAAATTTTGAGTTTCATTTCTAAGTATGGGGAGCCCCCAATATTTATTATATTTTTTTTATTTTTGCATCAAAATCTTAATGCGGTTCACAGAATACATCTACCTACCAAGTTTCAATAGTATAGCTCTTATAGTTTCGGAAATAAATGGCTGTGACATACGGACGGACAGACAGACATGACGAATCTATAAGGGTTCCGTTTTTTGCCATTTGGCTACGGAATCCTAAAACACGGAACCAAATAAACTACCTCTAACCTTTAGACTTTTTTTAATTGGTCAAAAATTAAAAAGGTTAGTAAAACCATAGGTAAAACTCTTCATGAAAAGGACGAATAATAAAATTGGCGGTCATGAAAAAACGCGATGTGAAAATTCGCTAGGTACCTACCTACTATGAAAAAATGATTTTGTGAAAATTATCGAACAAATCAGTTGGACGGCTGTGGCCGACGTTGGTGTCAGTGGAGCATTTTTCCGTTGTCGGCCACAGCCGTCTTGGCGCTCAAAAGGTTAACCTAGCCTGTAATTATGGAAACAAACCCGGACGAAGTTTCTACGCACACTCGAGTCATCTCGCGTGAGTAACATTATCTTATCTTACAATGTCCGTGTATGTCATTAATGTGCATCCGTTTACATGAAATAGACCTTAATTGACATTTAATCTTTTAAAAAACCAAATATAGAACACAAGTAGGTGCCCATGTACCTACAAATTTTCTTAGGTACAGTAGCGGAAAAAATCTATCATTGAAATATTTTAACTTTAAGGGCCGATTGTTCAATAAATAAATAAATATCAGACAACCTCACACAAATCGATCTATTTAGTCACAAATTAAGCTCAAGAAGGCTTGTGTTATGGGTAGGTACTAGACGACGATATATATACTTATATAGATAAATATATACTTAAATACATAGGAACAACCATGACCCAAGCACACACGTCACACGTCAAATATTCGAGTTCATCACACAAATATTTGCCCTGGCCGGGATTCGAACCCGGGACCGCTGCTCAGTAGGCAGGTTCAATGACCAGATAAATTTATCTGCCAGTTAAAATTATTGCTATCGTTTTCTCCCGTCATATAAAAGAAAAGTGACAGCCAACATTTATCTGACAGATATGTTTTATCTGGTGAATGGTGATTGAACAATCGGCCCTAAGTCGAATTGGATCCAAGGATAAGATCCGAATGAATATTGCCAGTAGCGTAATAAGTAACTTGTAGTATATAGTAAGTGCGTTACGAATAAAACATATGTATTTAATTAGCGTAGTTGCAAATATTAACTGAACGGCAAATTAGTGTAAAAACGTTTGTTTAGGGTTCCGTACCTAAAGGGTAAAAACGGGACCCTATTACTGAGACTTCGCTGTCCGTCCGTCTGTCACCAGGCTGTATCTCAAGAACGGTGATAGCTAGACAGTTGAAATTTTCACAGATGATATATTTCTATTGCCGCTATAACAACAAATACTAAAAATAAAATAAATATTTAAGGGGGGCTCCCATACAACAAACTTGTTATAGATTATGGTACGGAAACCTTCATGCGCGAGTCGGACTCGCACTTGCTGAATTTTAACATTTTTTTATAGAAAAATAGATGTTTTATTGCTTAAAAAAAACTTAGTCAGTAGGTACTTTGTCTTATCACCGTTTGCAATTGTAAAAATTAGGCAACTTTCGTACAAAATACACCAATATGATAGTTTTTTTTTCGCTACTGTAAATGGATGTAGAGTCAAACCAAGCTCACTCTTCGAAGCAAATGAACCATACAAAGTGAGTCAATTTGTATGGTTTGACAGTTCATTTATGGTTCGACTTTCAACGTAACCAAAATTTTTTCGTTACCAGTATTATAAATCAGTACCACGTCTCTTCTTCTCTCTTTCCTATTACCCTCTGCTGGGGTGTAGGGCTCTAATCAAGTTCCTCCATTTGCAGCGGTCTTGGGCAGTCTGTTCTACCTCCTCCCACGTCATGCCCAAGACGCCCAGTTCCTGCTCTAGGTACTGAGCGACGCTAAGTTGTTCTGGGACGGCCTCTCTTCCTTTTGCCTGACAGTTTCCAGTTTGCTTTCTTGGATCGATGGGTATCGGGCTTTCTTAATGTGTGACCTTGTGTGACCAATCCAATGCCACTTCCGCATAAGGATCTCCCTCTCTATTGGTGTCTGCTTGGTGATCCTCCACAACTCGTCCAACCAGGCCAAAAGATGCGATAAGATGAGAAAAGATAAGATAAGAAAGTACCACGTGGTACTACTAAAAATCCGCAAATGGCGTGGGTTGAAAAACATCTTGTAGGGCTAGTAATACATTGGCAAGCGTAGTTCGGCATATTATTTCACTGTCTATACCTACAATAACAACAATTAACTAGATTGAGAATGACGCAGAAGATGCTACGCTATCACGATGAATTTACGTCAAATGACTTGTTTAGAACGGGTTTTACCAAACTATTTTTAACCTTTACTGTATTTTAATTTAACCGTAGTTGACCGAGCGAGCGAGGCGTCCCCGTTTCAGTTTGGCCTAAAATCCTTTCGTATGTCCGTGCTGATTTCCGGCTGTTCTCGCCTAGAGGCCGCATTTCTCAACCGAATCTCAAAATATTTTGTGCGTACGTTCGTTAAATATTTTTTTCTTTTTAGATTTTTTTTTAATTTTGAGTTATGGGGGTAGAAAGCGTAAAGAATGCTCAACCATTTCGAAACAAATTCGCGTATTCTACAGCTAATAGAGCCACTTGTATTTCATTGGGGACATTTAGTTTTCCAAATGTGTTCATATTGTAGGTATTTTTCTTAACATCAAACCTGTCAGCAAAAACTAAAACGCTGACTGAACCGGCGAAAATATGGCCAAACGGATGTACAAAATGATCCTTAAATGTATACAGGTTGACTTTTTAGTCGTGAATGTGGAGTGCCAGGGGGTGATAGGGAGGATCACACTGAGCATCTTTTACTATGGGGCCCTTGCACTCCCTGGCACTCCCACTCACGATCAAAAAGTCACCCTGTATACATTTAAAGTTCATTTTGTATGTTGTTATTTGTCCAGATTTTCGCTGGTTTAAAGTTTAGTGTTTTTATTTTGGAAACGTATATGTATTTGTTTATTTTTGGATTTAAGTTTAAGTATCTGTAAAGATGTATGTGTTAATCAGTCGTTTTCAACAACTTTGCACTAGTTACCATTTTCAGGATTATTTTTTGTTTACTCTCCAACCTAAGGTTGTCTGGAAGAGATCGCTTTTTAGCGATAAGACCGCCTGTTGTTACCAACTGTAAGTAATGCATTTTTATTTCTTTTGTTTTATTTTTTTTATTTTGTGGTGCACAATAAAGAGTAGGTATTATTATTATAAGCGGAATTACAATTTTATACGATTGTTGCTCTATGTTTTGCCAGTTGGCGTACAAAAACTTCCATTTCAATGCAGCTTTACCCATGCAATTAATAACAAAAGATATTTATAGACACAAGATAATAAGTAAAAACAACTTCACGAAAAAAACAACCTAAATTTAAAACATATTAAAACTAGCTTTTGCCCGCGACTACGTCCGCGTGGAACTTGGAAGTATGGAGCAACCTCGTACAACATGATAGATATCCACCTAATCACCTTAATTAATAAAATGGATTATTAAAAGCGCCTAAGCAAATGTAAGAGCAATTGTGCTTTTGGTCTAATCATTACATTTCCTACAGGGTCATCAATGTCATCATGAATTACTTACTCACTTTTCAATCTTTTTAGGGATAATTTCCAGGATGAAAACTATCCTATGTCCTTCCTCGGATCTTAAACTATCTCCATGCCAAATTTCATCAAAATTGATTCAGCGGTTTAAGCGTGAAGAGGTAACAGACAGACAGACACACTTTCGCATTTATAATATTAGTATGGATTATTCAGATGGTTCTGTGATGCTTTGGAATATTTCGTCTGTTGACAAAATTCACTAAGTAATAAATACCTACCTTAAACAAAACTCGTATCTCAGTATCAATGTACAAACTAGATACGAGTTTTTGAAGTCTAGTGACAGAAATTTTAGTGCGTTTTGGTCACGTGGTTCCCCTTGTTTAAGCATTTTTTTTGTAATAAGGGTCAGCTCACACCGAGACGCGACGCGACGCGACGATACTGGAAGAGGCCGGTGATTTCGCGCTGCGCCGCGCGCCGCCGCGAGACGCATCGCAACGTAGCGAGGCGCATCGTAAAATCGTTGGCAGCACGACGCCTCACTGCGCAGCGAGACGCCGCGCGGTGCCGCGTCCAACCGCCCCGCAGTCTACCTATTGCAAGCGCATGAGAACGGCGGCCTCAGGCTGCGCCTCGCGGCGTCGCGCTGCGTTGCGCGGCTTCGCGAGGCGCAGCGCCGCTCTTATCTTACACGCCGCGCGTACCGGCGATGCACCGCTGCGTCGCTCTACGCCGCGAGGCATCTCGAGGCGCAACGTATTTTGAATTGTCACGATGAAATGTGTACCTTTTAATGTAAGTAGTAAATCCATACTAATATTATAAATGCGAAAGTGTGTCTGTCTGTCTGTCTGTCTGTTACCTCTTCACGCTTAAACCGCTGAACCGATTTAGATGAAATTTGGTATATAGATAGTTTCAGTCCCGGGGAAGGACATAGGATACTTTTCATCCCGAATAAATGTAGTGTTCCCGTGGGATGAGCGGGTAACACCGCGGGGCACAGCTAGTAACATATAATTTTGAGTTGCTCTATTGAAATGTGCGCGCAGCGTCGGTCTCGGTGTGAGCTGACCCTAATTCTATATGGCATCAGTATACGCATAATTGTAATTGAGCATAAAGTGTGTTTGGATAACCAAACTGCATAATACGTATTACGCATAACCATTCTTGGCCGAATATTGTTCATGCATAATTTGCGAATGCCGAATGGTCCGAATGCAGAATAATACGTTCGCATAAAGTAATGACGCAGAGTTACTCTCGCATAATCTAATTTCGCCTACTCCGCTATACATGGTCACAATAAGTACAAACCTAACCTAGTTAACAGTTTTCGGTTTTTGACCCATTTGGACATTATGATAATTGTTGTTTGTGACAATAGTTGACAATTAATGACAATCCGGACAAGGTTTCGGACTAACCAAAATATGTAAGATCACAATTATGCAGAAATAGTTTCTGCTAAATGAAACTCGGCCAAGTCAATATTATGCAACTACAATATTCGATTAGAATACGATTCGGAAAATTACGCATTCTGCGAAATAGCATTTATGCAAGAATATCATTCGGCGTGAATCAATTATGCGAAAACTGTTATGCAAAATTAGTTAGTTAAAATTAGTTTCGGACTAAAAGTTATGCGATTGGCACCTGTCATCACGTGTCCTATTGATGTTACTGGTGACCGGAGGGCTGGCGGGTTCGCTCAAAGAATCAGTTTGAAGATTCAGCGAGGAAACTTAGAGGGGAGGTTCTATGCCGAAGATTCTGGTGGCGAAAATTTAAAAATAAAACCGGTCAAGTGCGAGTCGGACTCGCGCACCGAGGGTTCCGTACAAACAATTTCCATCCTTAAGTGGTTAAGTTTAGTTTACACCTGGTATGTATAACGCTCGATACAAATGAGGTGCAAAATTAACGCAACCAATCCCGTTTGTTGTATGGCTCCCTTGAAATATTTATTTTATTATATTTTTAGTATTTGTTGTTATAGCGGCAATAGAAATACATCATCTGTGAAAATGTCAACTGTCTAGCTATCACCGTTCTTGAGATACAGCCTGGTGACAGACGGACGGACAGCAAAGTCTCAGTAATAGGGTCTCATTTTTACGCTTTGGGTACGGAACCCTAAAAAGTACATCTAACGAGCAATGAAAACATTAATCATTATTTCACCCCATTAAGATACTTTAAACACAATAAATGGGGTAAAGTGTCTGTAATGAACTATTGTGTTGATGTCCCGCATTCTTTAGGTATAGCAATTCCATGGACGTTAATACGTATTGCTGAGGTCACGGTGAAGTGACGCAATGCTAAGCAAATGTTTGACTGCTCACAGATATTTACCGAATTATGCTATTAAACATGGACAGAGGTCATGTTTGGTATTAATTATATACTTATAGCCCAAAAAGGTGTTCTGCCGTATTGTGGATTTTTAGAGTTCCGTAGTCAACTAGGAACCTTTATAATTTCGCCATGTCCGTCTGTCCGTCCGTCCGCGGCTTAGCTCCGTGATCATTAGTACTAGATAGCTAAAATTTGGTATCAGTATGAGTATGTATCACGTCGACAAAACGGTTTAATAAAAATTTAAAAAAAAACTACAACTAAAGGTACTAATTTCGGCAACTACATAAAACTGACAACGACAAATTGTTGGTAACCGGATTTGAAAGTCGGTGAATGTCACTGATGTAAACAAAGAGGAAACAGGACTAAATATTCCGCAAATATCAAGTAATTTTTGCATAATAAAGCCAAACTTATAAACATTGTTGAAAGTCCAGTTTTTTTTTTAATATAGGGTTCAGTATTTATTTCGCAAGAAGAACGAAGGATTGACCAGCATTTCGGTAAGCAATGTTTTGAATTTGGTTAATGACAAATCCTTGACGAATCGCAACTGACGTTTTATAATGTATGTAGATTGTCATTATCTGTTTAATTATATACATTATAATTTGTTGTAAATAATGAGAAAAAATTATTTACAAGAAAACATTAAAAAAACAAATAAACTTATACTAAAAGGTGGCTAAAACTATTAAAAAGAATTATAAAAATATGGTCCTTTTGGCAGCGTGCCCATCACACAGGCAGCTGTTTAATTGTATATATATAGATTGTAAGTATCTTGTACTTGTTTCTGTTTGATCTCCGTTAAATAAAATAAAAAATAAATAATGCAAATGTACATGCACGTTATTGCCATAAATGAAAGCTGTTTGTAGCGCTACTATAACCTGTTATTCCATTATGATCAACGATCATTCGCCCACAATTTATCTGCTTAGCTCAATGGTTGACTGGTAGAGAATGCCCTATGGCATTAAGTCCACCTTTTGTACAATAATTTCTTTCTTTTGTGCAATAAAAATTAAATAAATCATTTAAGTAAATGGACAGGTTCGTTGATAGTTTATTATTAGTTAAGATATTAATTGTTGCACTCCTAAATGAGGCAGAATTCACATGTTTCATGATTCTATAAAATGTCACCTAAATTGAACACACTTGAATTCTTGCAAATAAATGATTTTCATTAATTCATTCAATGGACCTTGGAGTTACACTTACGCAGCCTTACGTAGAAGTGACTTAGCATTTTGTATAATAATTATAACAACTACGTCATCAGGTAAAGGTTAACAAGAAACCGATATATGTATAATAAGCTTAGTCATTTAACGGTTATTTTATTTTCCTCATCCGTTCAAAAATGCTGATTGTTTTAGACATTTTTCTCTATGATCAAACATGTTTCTTAACATATTAACGTATACTACTGTAATATTGCTTATTTATTGGTATATATTTGAAACCTACAGTTTGAATTTTTCATTGATAATTTTTGTTTCTCTAACTACTCAAAATTGACAACATTCACGTAGAAAACTGCTTTTTAGGGTTCCGTACCCAAAGGGTAAAAACGGGATCCTATTACTTCGCTGTCCGTCCGTCCGTCCGTCTGTCACCAGGCTGTATCTCAAGAACGGTGAAAACTAGATAGTTGAAATTTTCACAGATGATGTATTTCTATTGCCGCAATAACAACAAATAGTAAAAAAAAAAATTAACGGGGGGCTCCCATACAACAAACTTACAGTAAATGGTACGGAACCCTTCGTGCGCGAGTCCCACTCGCACTTGGTGTATTTTTGGCAAGTTTTTTTCGACTGCACAATAAAAGCATGAAATAGCTATGTTACTACCTAGAACTCGGGGAAAAGCATTATTCACTTCAAAAAGTTGGTTGAAATTATCAATATATTTGTCGCAATATGAAAAATAGTACGTTTTTGTAGAAGCTGTAAAGTAAGCAATAGATGAACGAGTAAATACGAGTTCATCTATTGTACTTTCAGCCGAGACGGAACAGAGTGCTTTTCACGACTACTGCGAGGAAATACATTAAAATAAGAGTATTTTATATTGGTAAGTAATTAAACTCGGTTTCTTGTTGCAGCTTCATTGTTTCAAAAAATTAGGGCTATTATATACATAAAGCTGATCGTGCCCCAGATTCAAACGACGCAACGATAATTTTCAACCCATTTATGAAGAAATAACAAAAATATAAAAAGTTACCTCACTTTCTACTAAATTTAGCCATTTAAACATTTTAGTCTAGGTTACACTCAGGCTCACTAACACTGAAAAATCATTGCAATGCTACGTCAATTATTAACATACGTTCCTAAATTATTTATTTCGCGAGTCAATGAGAACAAACATTATTAAATTAAGCACATCACAAAACCAATATTGAATGTTTACTAAACAATCCATTTGCTTTTTTAAATATGGCGGCTGCCCCGTAGCGCATGCGCGCATCTCACGCAACGGAGTCATGGATATTCAGCCAAATAAAAAATAATAATTAGGAATTCAATATATAAATATAAAGTGTTTATATCTTGAAAACTGTTTATTTGTTGAGAAAAAGTAATTGTGGAAATTAGGATTTTTTTTACGGCACATAGCATACTTTAAAATATAAATGCTCATCATTTTCAGTGTAAAACCTTTTTAACGATAACTTATTAAAAAATTAACCTGAGGCGTATTTTCTTACTTAAGAAAATTAAACTCGTTTGCGGGTATTTGTAATATTAAGAAAAAAATTCTCATTGGTCAATTTAATTTGACATGCAGCAGACGATTAAGCTTTGATTGGTTATTATAATTATCATTTAAGCCGGCCGAGAAAATTACTCTGAAATATTTTCTAAAAAGCCGTATCTTACTATGAAATTCATGTGTAGATACGAACTGTTACCGTAACGTGCTACATTGTTGTCGTGTTGGGAGCTAACATAGATATACAGTTTACAAATGAACATGTATAAGCGGTTTTGTGTACTGGATTCAGGTAATCTATATCCACATTTTCGAGCAGTGTCGTGAAAATATATTTTTAAAGGAATAGGGTCTCTTAATAATTCATGGTGACATTGACAATAACTAACAAACTAAACTAGTGCTAAATGGTTGTTATTTGATTAGTTAAAAAACAACCTCTAATTAAGTATGTTTTTACCGAGCGAGCGAAGCGTTTCTGTTACAGCTTGGCCCAAAATTCTTTCGTATGTCCGGATGTTTGGATGTCCAGACGCTCTCCGGCTGTTCTCGACTAGAGGTCGCATTTCTCAACCAACTCATGACGTTTTGTGAGTAGTTTATCAAACCTATTCACAAAATTTCATGATACCCTACGAGATAGATCAAAATAATGTATTGTATACCTTAAAAAGGTCTACAAAAAGTCCGCGATGGCGATGGTCTATCTCTCTCATGGTATATGTCTATCTCTTAGGGATAACCCACAATAACAATTTTTTATCCTTTACTTTTTACGAGAAATAATGGCTTATTTACGAAGCGATTTTAAGCAATACAGCATTAATGCTTATCCAATTAAGTACCTTAAATACATTGTGCATTTAATATTGCTCAATATGGCTCTATAGAGCATGTAATTTCAATGAATATTTTCGAAGATATTACAGATTTAAAATGCAGGGACATAGCGGTTGCGGCGGTACAGTCGAGTTCATTTACATCTACACACTTACGAGAACAAAAATATCTGAACACGACTTTATGATCCTGACAATAGGGTCGTGTTCAGATATTTTTGTTCTCTTCAGTGTGTAGATGTAAATGAACTCGACTGTACCGGCCAAGGTGCCGGCGGTGCGTGCCGCGCCTATAAATAACATTGCACCCGTGCGAAGCCGGGGCGGGTCGCTAGTAAATAAATAAGTCACGTTTATGAAATCACTCACAATAGAGAGAAAATCAACAATTAGAAATCAGAAATTCTCCTAGCGTGAAATGTTTTGTAAACAAACTTAATACCAAACTAGCTGCAGTAGACGCAATCTACTCTATTGAAGATTTTTTTAGATAACTAACAACTTAGTTCCATAGTTTGTTAGTAGGTACACACACATGATTATGATTTGCTTAAAAACAATTAGGTACCGAATTTTAATTGTAGGTACATTATACGAATACAATTTTAATATACAGAAAAGATGAGTACATAAAATCGAAAAGAATTAAACGAGTTGCATAATTTCGAAAGTAATAATAGTCAAGTTGCATAATTTGTAATTGCGTACTAAACAAATAATATAATAGTCACTGTATAATATTTTATACTCATAATGTACTTTTCTTACTACCTCAGGGTAGCATCTGTTGAAGATTATAATAAATAAATAAATATCGGACAACCTCACACAAATCAATCTAGTCCCACAGTAAGCTCTATTAGGCTTGTGTTGTGGACACTAGATGAAGATAAACATACGTATATATAGATAAATACATACTTTAATACAAATAACATCCATGACCCAGGCACAAATATTCAAGTTCATCACACAAATATTTGCCCTTGCCGGGATTCAAACCCGGGACCGCCGGCTCAGTAGGCAGGTCTCTACCAACTGAACCAACCGCATCGTCGCGTTGTATGGGAGCCCCAATTAAATATTTTTAGTATTTGTTGTTCTAGCAGCAACAGAAATGCTTCATCTGTGAAAATTTCAACTACTATCACGGTTGATGAGATACAGCCTGGTGACAGACGGACGGACATCGGAGGCTTAGTAATAGGGACCCTTTTTTACACTTTAGGTACTACAGAACCCTAAAAAAGATAGTTCTTGGCTGTTTATTTCTTTCCACAAAATTCTTCATTACGACAAATATTTTGATAATTTCAACCAACTTTTTAAAGTGAATAATACTTTTCCCCGAGTTCTAGGTAGTAACATAGCTATTTCATGCTTTCATTGCGTGCAGTCGAAAAAAAGTTGAAAAAAACTAATTTTCGGCGTGAATTTTGTCAATTTCGAGTAGTTTTTGAAACAAAAATTATCAATGAAAAATTCAAACTCTAGGTTTCAAATATATCGAGGGCTTCATGCTATAGGGGCGTATGCGCAAAAATGCGATTTTTCGTTTTTAACGGCATTGTATTCATCTAATAACGATACATCGGGTCAATTTTTTTCATAATTTTATTGTAATTATAAGTTAATTAAAATAAATAAAATATGTTTTGGCGTATCATTGTAGGTCATACATTTTTATCGATCCAAAGAGGCGTACAGTAGGCGTAAGCGCAGTAATGTAATGGAATCTCATAATATGATCAGAGTATAAAGGCGTATATGTTCATACGTCTATTACTCGATTGTGTGATTTACCAATAAGTGTCGCACAATTAGCGGCGTATGTACATACGACCATATTTACCATACTTTTTAGTGATAGTATCAGTCTTCGGCCTCATATACCGAAACCTCCTATCCCTCTTTCCTCTACTGTTAGGAATTTAGGTATCATCATGGACCAGACATTGTCTTGGTCTCCGCATATCTCGGAGGTCAGCCGGAAGCTCTTCGCATCTCTTCACTCACTTAGGCGCCTGCAGAACTTCCTTCCTATGTCCACCAAGCTTACTCTTGCCAGTTCACTCTTGCTGCCCCTTCTGGATTATGGTGACATTGCTATGACGAATCTCAAAGAGGAACTACTTGACAAGCTCGAGCGCTTACAAAATGTGTGCATAAAATATGTTTTCGGACTGCGCAAATACGATCACGTGTCCGCCTTTAGAGCGCAGCTGGGTTGGCTGCCAATACGTCAGCGTAGAGACCTGCATGTCCTGTCATTGCTTTTTAATGTTCTCTACAACCCTGCTTCACCTCCTTACCTCAGTGAAAGGTTTAAATATATGGCCGATGGCAGTGGTCACCGCTTGCGGTCGTCTGCCAATCTCACTTTGGCTGTACCGTCTAACAAGACGCGTACGTACGCCAAATCTTTCACAGTAAGCGCTGTGAAGTTGTGGAACGAATTGCCACTGTCCCTTAGGAAGTCTCCATCTGTAGCATCGCTCAAGACGAATCTTAAGAAGTTATGGCTTTCCAATGACTTGTGAATTGGATCTACAATGTATTTATATTTATGTGTATATTTATATTACATTATATATATATGTATGTATGTATGTATATATGTATGTATGTATGTATGTATTAATAGTTTATATGTGTAATTATTAGTAGTCTTATTATTTTTAATACCTTTTTGTACACGGTGTTAGTTTGTCTATCTTCTTCTCGTACTCACTCAACTGCTCAAAGGTTAACTGGAAGAGATCCCTTATAGGGATAAGTTCGCCTTTGTACCTATATGTTAATTGTAATAGATGTATTTTTTAACTGTTTTTGTGTACAATAAAGCGTTTACTTACTTACTTACTTACTTATACCGTCGCACCATATGGGCGCAAAGTCCTTGAACGTCACACCTTTCTCCGAAAAACATCTCTAGCTGGTAGGTTTCTAAGGAACTATCCTGCTCGTATCCCAGGTGGATTCGATTCAATATCCAGATCATAAATGCTCGATGTCATCCAAAGGACGAACCCACTTAGCATGAATCGCACATAATATGCGAGCCGGCTAGGTCCAACTTTGTTGAAAACAGAGGTTCCCAAGAAATATGGGGCAGGGGGGCGATGATAGATTAACAGGCGTCCTTACATATACCATTATGGATTGCTACCATCATGCATAATTATCCATCTCAGACAGCTGACAAAGGACAAAGCTAACTAGTCAAGCTGGAGAAGTTTAGGATAAGCAGAAAAAAGACGAGGAAACTCAATACAACAATGAACATTTGAGCACGGGCACAAATTAGTCAAGTCCAAACTAAGTCTCCTCTACAAACAGGTAACTGCAGTTTTAGGATCCCTACACTAGCCAGATAATACCTTCACCAGCTCAGCGGCGGAAGAAACAACCCTCGTACAGACTCGCTTCTCGGGCTGTGAGTTATAACGGTTAGTGAGCTGGGTGGATGAGGAGAATAGTCCAACGGAGAGAGAATGGCGACAAAAAATACAGAGGGCTTTCAACTGCTTGACTCATATACAAATCACCAGAACCGAACGGAATAGAAGAGAAGAGAGATAATTATCAAGATATTTACTATTGTTTTGGCTGCCTGCGTACTGCGTAGACAAGTCGAAGTAATTGTCATACAAAACCAGGTAGAAACCTTCTACTCAGGCGTTAGATTCTTCAGTGAAGATTAATCAGTTTTTTGCTTAAACACTTGCAACATAAAGTATTCTGCAAAATACTAAACAAGTCTGTGCCTTATGCTTAGGTACATTCATAGATATTGAGGGACGTCAACGGGATCGACAGGATAAAATTCACCAGCATAAAAGCGGCACTGGTAGGACCCGGAATGAAAGAGATTCATCGGCATCGAAACTGGTGAAGCCTAAACTGGTGCACTCAAAAAGGCAGTGGTAGCAAAGTAAGAACCCTCGAAGCTACGTCCGCTCACCACTTTTGTGGAATCATCGCCACACTAAACGAACATCACTACTACACAGAGTCATCATATATCCTGCGACATAGTAATACTAACGAGCGGTAATGACAAGGGTATGTGAATGTGACTTCACCCGCTCTACACTGGCTGTCTAACAACAAACAGAGTTTATTCGAAAACACTTAACTAGTAATGTTCGCTTACACTGGCTGTCTAACAACAAACTGAGAGTTTATTCGAAAACACTTAACTAGTAATGTTCGCTAACAGATACTTTGTGGGTAACTAACCCAAAATGATCAATACAGAGCTCTAATTTGTCGAGCATGGTAAATAAAAAAAACGTAGCATGCCCGGCATAATAAGTTTTAGTTGAGAACAAAACTATTCACCGTTGAAGCTAAACTACAATCACTTCAGAGGTTGATTTGCTTGACAGCCACGGGAAAACAGAGCCTCAGGAGAGCAGCTAAGGTGTCCTCGAGTGAAAAAATAGTGGGCACAACATCAACCGATTTCCGTAGTCTATCTTATAACTCGTCAGCAACATCAAGGGTCTCCTACTAGAATTGGGCTTTCTGATGGAGTTGGGTTGGCAAAAGTAGTGCCATCAACTCGCCACGGCGTACGGTTAATGCTTCGTTTTTGTAGAAGAATGTCATGTTATCACATTACACACTAGATTACTAGAACCTATTAAGATTTTGTAAAATCCGATTTCTTCAGAGAGTGGGCACCTCAACTGCTTGGAGTTCGCAAGAAGACATCTTTAACGACTTTATGACTGCTGTTCTACGCAAAGACCGACGGGTAAACAGAGAGACTTTATTTAGCACTGAAGTGCTCAGTTAATAATCGTTCGAGATGGTCAGCCGACTGGAGATCGACATCTGCCGTCGTTACTTAACATCCCAGAATGTCGCCGATTCAAGAGCGGCGCTGGGTCATAAGTTCTTCCAAAAAGTTATAATCAAGGAAAGGAATAATTTAATCAGTGAAATGTATATTCTTTCTTTACTAAATGCTTGAATTTGCCTTAGATCACTACTATACGACCACACTCAAAATCTACTAGCACTGTTTTTTTGTCGGGCGAAACAGGCGTAAAAAAAATCAGAAAAAATTGAAGGAGATTCGTAACAATGTGAAAATTACTGTAAAAAGAAAGTATTTCGATATAAAAACAGAACTCAGACCAATTGTCATTGAATAATTGAATAGGAAAAGATTTAATTTATACGCCCCTTAATTTCAAGTATTTTTCAAGGAAAATCGATAGTCATTTCGAATATTTGCGCCGCAGTAAAGAGGCGTAAGCGCATAATAACTAGTTTTTAGAATACTTTATGTAAAATTGATCATACTAGATAAAAACAGGGACAATATAAATACTCCATGCAAATTTGCAAAAAGATCCGTCGAAGGGACGAAAAGTTATTAAGTTTTTTGCCTCTCCTGAAAAGTAGGGGTTTTGCGCATACGCCCCTATAGCATGAAGCCCTCGATATACTAAGAAATCCCAATATCCCTGTAGCTAGTAACATCAATAATATGTTAAGAAACATGTTTGATCATAGAGAGAAATGTCTAAAACAATCAGCATTTTAAAAGGAATAAGGCCTTTTCACCGAACCCTCCAACCAAACTGCTTATGTGTTCTTGTTGACCGGTTCAATTCACACTATGTCAATAGCAAGTATAAACTAAGTCTTATTGAATCCTCATGCCATATACTGTCATACCGTCGCGACCTACACACGTAATATAAGAATACTTCGCGCCAAAGAAACATATATATTATATGTTTTAATTATTAACTTAAAAATAATATGGACATAAAATTGACGATTAATTATTGGTGATTTTTTTATAAAGTGTATATTGGATTTTTGTTAAAAGTGGAATATTACATAGATATAAAAGTGATAAATTGTACGTTGTTGTGAATTTAGTCTGAAAAGTAAGTATTTTTTTGTAATTATTTTAGGGTATCAAAGCACCGCTATTTATTTTTATTATTCAAAGTCAAAGTCAAAGTCAAACATTTATTGCATATCACATTACATAATTTTGATGGAATAATTGAAAGGTATACATGTGACACCCTGCAAGGGCACTGCAACATAAGAGGACTAACACTATTATCTTAATCTTGTCAGTTACTTATTCACACGAAGCGATTTGCTTCATCATGGTGTACAGACAGCATAAAAAGTAGTGTACATTTATACAACATACATACCTTATGCCTAATATGCAACATATATATACCTAGATGATCTCTGTACAATTAGGTTTCCGATTTGCACCAACTTCTATCTCTGTTTGGCCCTATGGTTGACTGGAAGAGAATGCCATTTGGCATTAAGTCCGCCATTAGTACTGACTTTGGTTTAGTGCAATAAAGTTTATATAAATAAATAAATAATACCTCACTCTTTTTAGGGTTATGTACGTTTTTTTCTAACGGCTGAATGGTAAAAAGATACTTGAAAAAATATTGTAGAGCGTGCATTCTTTTGTAAGAATAAAATTGAATTTTATGTTACCGATTCATGACAACCCTATTTATGGAGTACAGCACTAGAACCAACTTTGTTTTGTTGTCTGTGGAATTCTCTCAAATTAAACTACGTTATAATATAAGTGATTTTCGGTTTTATTTCATAAAATATATCAGGTTATGGGCCTATATACGTAGCCACCATAACAACTAATATAAAAACCGGCCAAGAGCATGTCGGGCCACGCTCAGTGTAGGGTTCCGTAGTTGCTCATCCTTCACTAGAGACGGTCAAAGACGGAAAGACGGAAAAAGGTCGTAAACGCCAAAGTAACTGTAGTTACTTATTACCTTCTGGAAGTCAACTTACGTCCTTTTAAAGAAAATTATGAAACCCTTTTGCGGGGTTGGGATCATAACGACTACATTGTCAAAACGACCAAATCATCATAAGGTCCAGATCTCTAAAGGACCATCTCTTTAGAAAGCCCATATCATGGTTTTGCTATCTAGTCATTCGGAGATATGGGCTTTCTAAAGAGATGGTCCTTTAGAGATCTGGACCTTATGATGATTTGGTCGTTCTGACAATGTAGTCGTTATGATCCCAACCCGTTTTGTTTTAAGGAAGGAGCATCAGACGAGAACGAAACATCGATTAGTTTAACACGGTCACGTTAAGTTTTGACCTTATTTGTATGCGACGGCATAGTTACCAGGACCTGGTAACCAGGTGTAAACTTAACGTAAACTGATAGTATGGGAAAAGAATCAGTGATTTACCCTTTTAACCAGTTTTTTTAGATTCAAGCAGTTATATATCCTCTTGACCAGGTTTTGACGACGCGGTTGGCTCAGTTTGTAAGCACCTGCCTACTGAGCCGGCGGTCCTGGGTTCGAATCCCGGCCAGGGCAAATATTTGTGTGATGAACTCGAATACGTATTAGTGCTTGGGTCATGGTTTTTCTATGTATTTAAGTATATATACTTATTTTGTGTAAGATTGTCCCTTAATATTTATTTATTTATTTATTTATTTATTTATTTGTCTATATAAGTATGTATATCGTCGTCTTGTATCCATAACACAAGCCTTCTTGAGCTTAATTTGGGACTTGATCGATTCGTGTGAGGTTGTCTGATATTTGCTTTTATTATTATTATTTTATTTGTTTATTCTTTTTTATTTAGTTTTTTGCTCCATTTGAAAATAGCCCCGCCGTTTTGGTGGCTATTCTACTACCAACTTAGCTAAACATTTCGTAAAAACGACACTGTTATTAAGAGAGTTTTGACGGAAAATACCTACTTCTTGACCCACTTATATAATCATTTTTGAAGTTATGCGTGTTTGCGTCATTTTATCAGGTGAGTCAGCAACAAAAGGACTTACTAACGATTTATAGATCAATGATGATTCTTTGGTAGGTGTTGACCTCGATATGCAAATGCCGTATTTTGATGACAGCTCAAACTCTTTATGAAATGTCAAAAACGATCTGTCAGTTTGAATTTTCTGTGTAGTTACGTTACTGGCTTGTGACGTCATAAAGCAGTCAAAACACGTTTTCTTTTTAGTTTTTGTCTAATTAAAAATAGTCAAATACCCAAAAGTTAGGGGTAGTTTATATGGTTCCGTGTATTTTTGAATTTATGTTTAGTGGCTTCAATGACATTATTAATTATGACTATAGCCAATACCGTAGACAACATTTAAAAATTTCAAATAGTGTTTAGTTTAAAATAAGTTCAGTAATTTATTATCACTGAACCCAAAACTTATTTTCATTTGGTTATACCGACTACTTAGGGCTTGTGCACAAATCACGTGAGGTTCGATGGGGGGGTGTTAACGAAAAAATCACGATAGATCACGTTGGGGGAGGGAGTGGTATAAGGAGTTCACGTTCACTTTTCTACAGTGAACGACTAAGAAAAAATATACCACATGAGAAGTGTGACGCCTGCTGGGGGATAGCTTCAGATGATGAATAATAAGAGCAGAGGTACTTCGTTAAAACTGTTTATTGCCCAGAGGCCAGACGATAACTAACTATACATTTTATTTTTATGACTCATGTCATACGTCTTATTCTAAATCTAAAACTACTTTATTCTTAAGTTGACGGCCAAGCACCATCCGTGAAGCACAACCTTCACATTTCCCGCCGTCTCGGGGTGGACGAGGGAAATTCATCTTAATACAGAGACACTAGACAGACTACTCCTGCCTAACACATAATAAGTCCCTACCTATGCAGGGATACCCATACATTCATACCCAGATGGTCTCTTGCTAAGAGATAACCAGGGTCAGGACATGAGCAGACACTAGCCTATGGCATGTTACGTAATCTGACATGTTGTCTGACACTGGCTTCGCCTTGACAAAAACCCTGCTAAAAAGGCAAGGCACCAAACTGACTACCCCAAGTGTCATTCGACTTATTCTAAAGCATAGACCATTCGATACGATATTAAAAAGATAGGCTTCCACAATTTAATCGCCTGGTGTAAAACCGGCTTAAATAAATTACCCGATTAAATCGCCTCGAATGTTCCCACCTTAACTGCCTGGAGTATGACACACGTCGCATGCTCCAAACAATTGTACCACGATATGTCACTGCCCTTATATTAGATGGCTGACACATTGTCTATGACACTTGTCTCAGTCATCCAAACAAACAGTGACAATCGTCTACCACTAGCTTTATATTAGAATCCTGGCGCATATATATTAAATATGCCCCAGAAATCTGTACCTTAATTACCACTTATTCTAAATAAATACCTGGACTAAAGTATTATCTTTAGTCCAGCTATCTGTACCACTCCTAAACAAAAAGAAATTACGACCTCATAATTGATTTTATGACCATCGACGATAGCGGTACACGTCATAATGACATGTCAAAATGCTATGTCACTGTCGAAAAGTCAATTATTATTAAAACGCGAAACTAAAGTTATTTTTATTAAAGAAATCCTACCTAACATTTAATTAAAATTAATAAAATTTATTATATTACAGACATGAAAATAAAATAAAATCTTCAGTCTGCATTGGCCTGATGCAGGGTGCAGAGTCCTTGGCCCGACAGGCCAAGACCCCACGATCCTGCCGCCGCCTGGATGAAGAATGCGAGCCGCATTCAGTCACACCAGTAGCTGAAATCCCAGAAAGCTGGGACAGCTATGTATGGCCTCCGCAGTGTGATACATGAAAATAAAAGATTATTATAACATGTGTAAACATTAAAGTTCTGAAAAAATAAATCAGTGTTATAATTAATTATTGGAATTCTGTGAAAGTTATAAGTTATTATTATTACAAGGAAAGGTATTGTAAATGCAATAAACTTAAAGTGCAATAAATTTATAGTGCAAGAAATTAAAAATTGAACTTCCTATAGTAATATCTTATAAATGCAGCTAATATATAGTGGAAAGAAATTAAATTATAGTTACAACAGTGACACTTGCAAATGCAACAAACATAACTGCATCCTTGTACAGTCAGCCTGAATTAAAAATTGCTGAAAAATAATAGTTTTATTATTTACACCCTAGAAATATAGAATTGTTTAAATTTATTTTTAATTAACGATTGAAGAATTTCTTCAATCTGTTAACATGAATTATTACATTTTTGGCACGACCATTAGGAGTGAGTCTTTGCACCACATAATTCCATGGAGATAATCGGTGGATTATTTTATAAGGTCCTATAAATAATCTACAAAGTTTTAAACTTCTTCCAGTCAACCGTCTTGGTTTTATAATCATGACCAAATCATCAGGCTCATATTGAACTGATTTTGTCTTCTTGTCATATTGTAGTTTTTGAGAGCGCTGTGCCTTCTCTATATTCTTCATTGCTTTCTCTGATAATTCTTGTATGTAATCCACTTTCTCCTTTAATGTAGTGTGTTCTTCCTCATGTAGTCTTAGCTTCAAATCTTGATTAAAATGCGGTTCCCGTCCAAAAACTATATGATATGGCGCAACGCCTATAGATGCTTGAATTGAGGTATTGTATGAGAAGACAATTCTTGGCAATGCTGACGACCAATCCTTCTGATCTTCTTGTATACATTTTGACATAGCTGTTGTCAATGTCTTGAAGAATCTTTCTATTAAGCCATTCGCCTGTGGATGGTATGCCGTCGTATGAAGAAGTCGACCTCCAAATTCTTCTACTGTATTTTGCACCAGTTTTGAGGTGAAGACTGTACCTCTTTTTATATAAAACGTGTATGTTTTTTAAGATACGAGGCCTTTAAGATAGGTACTTAGAGTTGTGGCCGTATTGCAGAAACATTTTGTTGAAATTTTGAGATGCGTCCAAAACCGAACAAGAATTATTGGAAAATGGTAACATGAAAATTATTATACAAACACTAAAATAATTAAAATACCTTTATTAATCAACTTTTGTTACAATAACAACATCACTGTAAGCGATAATCAGTGCATGCAGCTTTAATACCAACTTTCTAGATGCAGATATCATCATCATTTTTCATATTATAATTAATGATTATCTGGTACCTTCCCTTTAATGCACTTGTATCTTTAATTATGTGTTAACATGTACCATATATGGTATAATACCATATATAACATGTACCATGTACAAGGAGGCCCCATAGTTTTAGGTTTAAGCGTGGACTAGGTTCCCGTTGATATTAGTGTACTGTTTTCCAGAATTCTTCAACTTCTTTACAATATTACCTTTTCATAGTGCAGGATAAGCTTTTCGTTTTCTACTTTTAGTTTTAGCAATACTGGATGAAGACTGGTTCGAATCAAAGTCCCAATTTAGGTATGTGAGTCGCTATTTACAACGAATTTTTAGAACACCTTGGCCCAAGATGTAGGACGTGGCTCTCACAGTTCTATTTAGACATAGTCTCGGATAATATAATTTCACCTAAGTTCAACTGCTCAAAAATAATAGTCACACTCAATCCGGGTAAGCCAGCCGACGAACCAAAGGGTTTCCGACCTCTACTACTTAGTTGCGTCTACAAATTTTTGGAGAGGCTAATCTACAATCAAATCGAACCTATTGTCGACAAAATAATTCCTGTGGAGCAGGATGGATTCCGTAGTGGTCCGAACTACGTGGATCAGGTAAATGTCGCTCCCAACACACATAGAGGCTGAGTTTCAAAGGAGAGAGAAAACAGTGGCAGTATTTTCGACCTCTCAGCTGCATTTGATAGCGTACGTAGACAGGAGCTTATCTATAAGCTCCTGACCGTGGTGAAGATGGTGGGACTAATCAACTCTATGCTCAGCAATAGGGAATTTATCGTCTACCTCGCAAGCAGCCCGAGCAAAGACAGAAAGCTGAACAATGTACTACCTCAAGGATCGGTCCTGGCCCTGCTCCTGTTTAACCCATATCGTGTGTGTATAGGTTGAACAGGAGTGGGTCAGGACCGATTCCGAAAACAGAGAGTCGGAAATTTATGTATGGTGATGACATTGCCATCACAAACCAGCATGGCAAATTTAAATCCTCGAAGGAAGCTCTTACTCGCAATCTGGAATGTCATTTCTGATTAGGCTGCCCGAATGCTAGTAAAACAGAAGTTGCGACATTCCATCCTTGCAACAGAGAAGCAAATTATGAGCCAAATATATGCTTCAGAGAGACTGCGCTTAAATTAAATCCTACACAAAAGTACTTGTGTCACTCTAGACCGCAGTCTTACCTATATGCGAAGAAGCTACAGACGCCGAATTACATACTCCACAGACTAAGGGGAACTACTGGGGGAGCAACAACTGATGTGCTACGCACTACCGGTCTTAGCCTAGTTTATTCCACAACAGAGTATTGCGCGCCAGTTTGGCTCAACAGTGCACAATGACGTTTATTTCGCTTATATTTAAAGGGATTCATCGTAATAGTACTAGAATATACGTTATTTCTATGAGACGCAACTCAAAAAAATATTACAAATTTATGCTATACAGCCACAACTGAAAAGTGGCTGTCTTGCAGGGAGTCAACTGTAAATTTTTGGTCAGATCCATAAGGCCACTTGTGGAAAAAAGGCTCTTAAGGACACTTTTTCTTATAGCTCTCGAAATAAGGTCGTAAATTAACCTATTCTGACTACGAATCTGCAATAATCCGAAAAAAATTTTTTTTTGAGATGTGGCCGTATAGCAGGCAGGAGGCGATATCTATGTCCGTCCTTTGATTTGCAGAATGGGCCAAGCACATCCATTGCTATACGATGACCAAAGTTTTGAATCTTCACATTTTGCAGTGGCGCCCTCTGGTGTACAATATTCTTTTCCTGGCACTTTGTACAAGACTTTATATAATTTTCTACTTTCTTTTCTGCATTCGGAATATAATAGCGATTCTTGAATTTTCTTAGGGTTTTAAATAAACCAAAATGTCCTCCACTCCATGTGTTATCATGTAATTCTGCCATACATTCTGTAAATAAACATTGTGGTAAAACTGTGACACTTTTCAGCTGGTTATCAACCCATACTTTCTTGCATAAAATATTCCGTTTCGTGTGATAACCTTTATATTGGTTCATATTTGATAATTTTTCAAATATATTTTTATATTCCTCGTCAGCCTGTTGTTTCTGTAATAAATCTATTTTTTCAAAGCTATACAAACATAAATCGTCCTGATTCGGTGCGATATTTTCTTCTGGTTTTTCATCATTGTAGAGGGGATTTCTGCTTAGGAAATCTGCATGAATATTGTCCTTTCCCTTACAATGGATTATTTTAAAATTCCACGGTTGTATGGCTAAGGCCCATCTCGCCAAACGTCCATTCATATCTCTACGTGATCGTAACCATACGAGGCTCTTATGATCCGTAAATACTTCAAATTCCATGCCCCATAAATATTGTTTAAAATATGATAGTGCCCATATTAGACCTAAACATTCTTTTTCCGTAATTGTATAACGTTTTTCCGCGTCGCTTAATTTCCTCGAAGCAAATGCTACTGGCCGTAGATCTGATTTGCCTTGCATAATACATGCTCCCAAAGATTGATCTGATGCATCTACATACAGTCTTGTTGTCACATCTTCATCTGTCGTGAAATATTTGAGTATTGGAGCTTCACAAATCTTGTTTTTCATTATATTGAAGGCCTTTTGCGCTTCTGTTGACCATTCAAATTTACGGCCTTTCTTCGTCAATTCTGTCAGAGGCAATGTTATCTGAGCGAAACCGTCAATAAATTTTCTGTAATACGAAAATAGACCTAGTACTGATCTTAGTTCCTTTAAGTTAGATGGCGGCTTTGCATTTCGCATTGCTTTTACCTTCTCCATGTCGGGTCCAATGCCATCCTTTGATACAGTATGTCCTAATACTGTTAAACTTGTAAACCCGATCTTACACTTCGTTGGTTTCAAGGTTAAATTTGCCTTCTGAAATTTTCGTAATACATTTTCCAGTGCCGTTAAAAATTCTTTATAAGTCTTAGCATATACTATGATGTTATCAACATATACCAAAACATTTTTGTATTTCATTTCCGCTAAAACTGTATCCATTGCTCTCTGAAAATGGGCCATACTTGTTATCAATCCCATAGGTAATTTCTTGAATGCATATAAACCTGATTGACAAATAAACGCTGTTTTTTCTTTGCCTTTTCCGAGGCATAATTGCCAATATCCTGAATTTAGATCCAGTTCGGCAAAGAAACGTGCTCCTTCTAGACACGTTAATAATTCTTCAATCCGCGGTATAGGATATGCATCTGGTTTAATTTTCTTGTTTAAGCTTCTAAAATCTATACAAAATCTCGGTTTCCCATCTGCTTTCTCTACAATCACGACTGGTGATGCGTATGGGCTTTGAGATCGTTCTATAACGTCATTCTTGAGCATTTCCTGAACTTGTTCTTCAATAATTTGCTTCTGTTTCTCCGACATTCGATATGGCGGTTTATGTACTGGTACCTCATCAGTCGTTTCGATGTCTATTTTATATGCATTGTATGCTCCTAGATTTGATGGACTGTATGCAAATCTATCTTCATACTTATTCAATAGTGTCATTAGCTGCTGCTTCTGAGAATTGTTTAATTCCTCGCCAATTTGTATACTATCCTTATTCTCTTCTGCAAAATATATCGTTTCACATCGGATGCCTTTTTTATTTGATTCTTCCAGTGGCATTGGTTTTCTTGGTTCCTTCCTTATATTATTTACCAATGTCGTGGTAAATCTTCCACGTAAACATATTACATTCTCCTGAAAATCAATGTTGGCACCATTCTGTACCAAAAAGTCATAACCGATGATGATTTGGTCAGAATTGATGTCAATTATATTAAATTTGTGACTATATACTACATTATCTACAATTATATTTAATTGTACTGAACCCTCAGTACAAACAAATTTGCCACCGATTATCTTCAACGACATCCTATCATCGTCATTAAATTTAATATTCAAACTTTTGACAATAGATAAACTAATGCAAGATACGCTTGCTCCACTATCTATCAGAGCTAGATAATTGTCATTAGATATTTCTACATTTATATATGACCTATTATGTATTGGTGTATTATTGCCTGTAATAGTATCGGAGCGTAGTGTGTTTAACGCCGCGCCGCTCCGGTCCCGCGTCGTCCATCTGCGTTTGGGTGATTCTCTTCATTCCGGTACGTTGATCTTGAATGTGCATTTCCTTGGTAGCTGCCACGATAGTTTTGCTGTGTTCTTTGTCTGAAATTATAGGCTGGATAATTTCGGTTCACTGGTGTGTTCACTGCCTGGTCGTTGGTCATCGTTGCACATACTGGTACCGGTGTATGTACTGGTATCGGTGTTGAAAATGCAGATTGGGGTGCCGTAGACACGTTTGGGGAAGAAATATACATAGGTGATGGTGGATTTCCACCTTGTTGGCTTTGAATCATTGTATACTGATTTTCTTTTATAGGGATCACAATTGAGGGTTTTTGCTCTTGCGAATGATACTCATTGTACCGCTGGATAGCCGCTTTGAGCTCTGCCTTCGTGTTGATCGCTGAAGTTGTAAAGAATAATTTGACGTTGTCATGTAAATTTTTAATGAAATGAGTTATAAAGTCTGTTTCTACAATGTTCCCGGCCTTAGATGCCAATGCTTCCAGAGCATAATAGAATATTATTGGTGATTCATGAGTCTCCTGCCGACGATAATAAAAACTTTGTACATAATTTTGGCTCGACGGGAATTCGTTTTTTAATTTCGTCAAAACATCTTCGAATGATGTGAAAGTTGCGTGATTCGCCTTATAAAATTGTAACGCTGGTCCTGATAAATACGCTGCGATCGCTGCTTGCGACTGTTCAGGTTCATATTTTTTGATTTGCGCCAATATTTTGAATTGGAAAATAAAATCATCCACGTCTGATAAGCCATTAAAAGTACTCGTCTCCATTTTAATGTGGAGTCCGAAACGATGCACAAACAAATTATAATCGCATAGTATGAAAAATGATAATGGGTGATTCAATAATTCGACAACTTCACCCGTCTGTCGAACTCGCTCCGTTGCGGCAGTGCCGTCACGACATACAATACCACACTGTCAAATGTGCACTTAATCTTCGTTGCGCTTCGTACGCATATAGACAGTGCGTTCCGCTCCTGTACGGCTTCTATGCAAACCGTATGCTTCCAGTACGTAATTGTAACATATGCCCAAGAATCTGTGGACAAAATTAATTGGGAGCGGGGAAACTTTCAATACTCGCGTGACTCTAGTTAAAAATTTCGCAGACTCCACCAAGTGTGACGCCTGCTGGGGGATAGCTTCAGATGATGAATAATAAGAGCAGAGGTACTTCGTTAAAACTGTTTATTGCCCAGAGGCCAGACGATAACTAACTATACATTTTATTTTTATGACTCATGTCATACGTCTTATTCTAAATCTAAAACTACTTTATTCTTAAGTTGACGGCCAAGCACCATCCGTGAAGCACAACCTTCACAGAAGACACTGTTTTCGGTTTCGTTAAAAATAAATGGGGGGTCAAAAAGTAGCCGAAAATACCTCACGTGATTTGTGCACAACCCCTTTTGAAAATAAAAAAAATGCGGAACAGGAAAGAATCGGCCCTCGACATGACGTCATCTTGTGGAAAATTTTACAATCACAACAAACAAAAAGGATTTAGTACCGACCAGTATGATTTTTTGCGCTCAGGTCAATTAACTGGTCGTCTACGCTCTTTTCGAATGAGAGACTTTTCAAATTAATTTGCGAGTACGGTCACTGTAAACTCATGGTAAGGGCACGGTTATTTTTTTTTTTTATATACTGGCACAACATAATGGCTCCACTTCGCCTGCTGGTAAGCAAAAAGGGGAGCCCAAGTCGCAATGGCAACTGACAAGAAACCCACGGTGCCTTTGTCAAAGGGCCGTAGACGCGTCAACTGACAAGTGAAATTGAAATGAAGCTTTAGGCCCGAAACACGATTACAAGACACGACATCGCATCGTCGTACGACACGACATCGTGCCACGATGCGACGTCTCACTGCTGAGGCCCGTTGAGTCCAGGAATTCCCAGATTCTTTGGGCAGTGAGTTGTTGTATCTTCTCTGGGGGCACAAATTGTTGCCCTAAGTGCAATGTTCGCATTGTTGTGTTCCGGTGTGGGGGTAAGATAACCGGTGAAATTACTAGCATAGAGGCATTCCATCTTCGTCCTCCGGGTAGGCAAGCACTTGTGACTCCTCTGGTGTTGCAGGTGTTTATGGGCGACGGTAATCGCTTTCCATCAGGCGATACGATTGCTCGTTTGCCCCCTATGACATAAAAAAAAAGTGGTTTACAGGAGCAGAGGATATGCATAGCTGTCTCCTCTGACTCTTGGCAGAACCTGCACATTGCGTCCTGTTCCATTCCCATTAGGAACAGGTGTTTGTTTGCAGTGACCGGTCAGAGTTCTAGTCACCGCACAGGCTTTTGACCTTTTGAGCTGTAGTAGATAACTCTTTAGATAACTTTTGAACAAAGCCGTTTATTTAGGGTTTTCGAGTTTTTGTCCTTTCACAGCCACCTACAAATCTATCGCCTTATATTTGTATAAGTCGTTGAGCAGAAAGTAATAAGCCTGTCGTTTTGTGATTCCACAAAACGATTCTGGGCCGACAAGGGGAAAAGAACAATACAATAGACAGAATGGCATTATGTGCTTTAAGTCGATCGAACATTAGTAAAACCTATGCTATATCTATGCTTTTTGATATTACGATATGGTCGCGTTTGCCCCGCGGGCGTACCTCTCGCGACTCACCTTATGTGTGCCAAATTCTAATCAATCGGATGGACACGCTTTATTGAGTAACAATCAAACTTTCACAATTATAAGTAGGATCACTATACGATATGATTAGATAATGCTGAGATGATTATGTATGAAACAGACGAGTGCTAGGAAACTAGTTTAGGTTTTAGGTTAGATTAGGCGATTATTAACTAAACTGATACCAGTAAAATCGGTTAGGTAAGGTTAGAACTATGACCACAACAGAACCGAACTGCTGCCAGTAAAGTAGGTTGGGTTAGAACCGAACTTAATGGGTTAGAGTAGGTTAGTTTTTTTTTTTTTTACTTGATGGGACATGTTAATATTATGCTTATTCATATTCTGCCATATGAATGTTCTGATAAAAAAAATTATGTGACATCACAATGAGAAAAAAATTATGCAAAATAAAATTCGGAGAAATGATGATTCTGTGAAAGGTTGTTATGCAAAATGAAAATATGAGTATCAATTTTATGCAACATCACAATATGAGAAAAAAATTATGCAAAATAAAATTCGGAGAAATGATGATTCTGTCAAAGGTTGTTATGCAAAATGAAAATATGAGTATCAATTTTATGCAACATATTAGTGAACTACTAAAAACAATATAAAATAGATATTCAGATTCAGATATTTAAGTGGGACTCCCATACAACAAACGTGATCGGTTGCGTTTTTTACTTTGCACCTCATCCGTCCGACTCGCACCTTGTCCGGTTTTTTGTGTCGTCAGGGCACGGTGAATTGCTCACTGCTTGGCAAAAAAAAAGTCTATGACGCAGAGGGCGCTCTAGTAGCGTAGGATTATGCAATCAAAGATTTGATGTGATTGACATTTGACGTAACGACATGATAGCTCAGTTGGGCCTTTTTTTGTTGTATACCCCACTTCTTTCGGTTTTAAATATTTTCTAATCAGAATCTAATCTTCTCTTTCGATCTAATTTCGAGAAAAAGTGTCCCAAAATGTTCATATTACCGCTATAATTAGAAATTAAACGAACTTACCTGAAGTGAAGTTCTATTTTAACTGTATGGTCAAAGGCTGTGTATACTACATGAGTATTATTATCATTGAAGAGACTGTGCAGCGAAATTCAATAGGTTGTATGGAAATAGTACCTAAAGGAATGAAATCTAAAAATATTGGGACGCTTTTTTTCTCCTAGTTAGTTCGAAAGAGCTCGTAATACTGAGTTTAGCCCAACAGCAGGTTTTTCAACCAACGCCATATTGGTTTTGGTGGTACTAATTTATTTACTAACAATGACAAATTTTTGGTAACTGACGTTGAAAGTCGGTGAAAGTCACTGATGTAAACAAAGAGGAAACTGGACTTAATATTCCGCAGATTTAAAGTATTTTTTGTATAATAAAGCCAAAACTATCCACAGTGATGAAAGCCAAGTTTTGATAAATAGGATTCAGTATTTATTTCGCAAGAAGGACAAAGGATTGAATTTGGTTGGTGACAAATCCTTGGCAAATAGCATTTGACGTTTATAATAATACAAATATATGACGTATGCACATTATTGCCATATGAAAGCTGTTTGAAGAGCCACTATCCCTGGGCCGGACCGACGCTTGTTAGGCTATAGAAAATACCTTAAATATAAAAAAAGAAACGTTGGGTGTACAAAAAAAATAATGGCCCAAGTTGAGACTCGTCTATGTTACCATACACGTGTAAGAACCAGTTTTATAATGGTCTTACATATTGCCTGATGACACCCATGGCGTATCTAAAGATTATTTTTAGGCGGGGCCTGGGTGGGGCCTGGCCATGGTCTATGAGATGAAGTCCTGGGTCCGTCATATTGGGGTGGGCACGGCCCACCCGGCCACCCCCCTAAATACGCCAATGATGACACCTAAAACTCACGAAAATTCTGCCACTACACTTATCTTAGTTTGAAGAGTGATACTGAGATACAGATACGAGCTTTGTTTTAAGTAGGTATTTGCTACTTAGTGGGTTTCGGTTGGCAACAGACGAAATAAGACCCTTGACTTTGCCCGGCACCATGTGACTCTTATCATGTGAGACCAGCTATATCCCAACAGTTTTTCAACCCACGCCATATTCCGGATTTTTAGTGGTACAAATTTATTTTACTGGCAACGACATATTTTGGTAACTGACATTGAAAGTCGGTGAATGTCACTGATGTAAACAAAGAGGAAACAGGACTAAAGTTTGCAAAATGAAGCCAAAACTATCCAGTGATGAAAGTCAAGTTTTTCTCAATAGGATTCAGTATTTATTTCGTAAGAAGAACGAGAGATTGAGCAACATTCCGGTAAACAATTTTTTGAATTTGGTTAATGACAAATCCTTGACAAATCGCTATTGACGTTTAATAATTAAAAACCGGTCAAGTGAGAGTTGGACTCGCGCACCGAGGGTTCCGTACAAACACTTTCCATCCTTAAGTGGTTAAGTTAAGTTTGCACCTGGTATGTATAGCGCCCCATACAAATGAGGTGCAAAGTTAACGCAACCCTCCCGTTTGTTGTATGGGAGCCCCCCTTAAATATTTATTTTATTTTTAGTATTTGTTGTTATAGCGGCAATAGAAATACATCATCTGTGAAAATTTCAACTGTCTAGCTATCACCGTTCTTGAGATACAGCCTGGTGACAGACGGACGGACAGCGAAGTCTCAGTAATAGGGTAAATAAATAATTAACAATATGTTTACAATGGTTTGTCGAATCCTCCTTTTAAATTTTGTGGAACTTATTCGCTCTTACATTCAAGTGACAGGTATATTTTGTTGTTAGGTTATGGGCAGTGTTTGGATTATGGTTGCAATTTAGGGTGTATGGCTTTAAATATACTTAATATGGACTAAATCTTCCAAGCAAATTAACTGTCAAACAATAAAAACTGACTCCTTTGTATGGTTTGAGAGTTCATTTGGTTGGAGGAGTGTAGTTTGACTACTAGGCGTTTTTGGGCAATAGACTAGACTTTTATACGGCTTTGGGAATGTTACATCATTATTAGAGTAAGGGCCGATTGTTCAATCACCAGATAAATTTATCTGCCAGTTAAAATTATTGCTATCCTTTTCTCCCGTAATATAAAAGAAAAGTGACAGCCAACATTTATCTGACAGATATGTTTTATCTGGTGATTGAACAATCGGCCCTTAGTGACTTTATACATATAAATGACAAATAAAAGTAAAGGAGTAGAAAATCATTTTTATTGACGCCCGTATTATTATACCTAAGTATCTACCTTTTTTTAACCTAGTAATATTTTGAAACGAAACACATTCTTTTTAAAAGCTATTATAATTCCTGGATTGAGTCATATCCATATTAATATTACGTTGCGAAGTCTGCCCAACACACAACAACAATTGCCTACTGAGCCGTCGGTCCCGGGTTCGAATCCCGGCCAGGGCAAATATTTGTGTGATGAACTCGAATATTTGTGCTTGGGTCATGGTTGTTCTATTTATTTAAGTATATATTTATCTATATAAGTACGTATATCGTCGTCTAGTACCCATAACACAAGTCTTATTGAGCTTAATTTGGGACTAGATCGATTTGTGTGAGGTTGTCCGATATTTAATTTTAATAACTGAAACGTATGCAGTGCCATCGAACAACATTACAACGCTAACGTGTAAAGTCTTTCAATAAACAATGCAAAGATAGACACACAAAGCATAAGGAAAAATCCGAAAGGTTGCTTGAGAGTTAGGGTGGAAAGGTTAACGCGCTGGACCGGCAATCCAGAGGTACCGGGTTCGATTCCCAGTCTCATCCAGCAGATATTTAAATGTTTCTTTGAGCTTTGATCTTTGTATTAATGGTTTATTACGACATTATCATAAAATTCGCACTCTATATGTAAATTGTTTTAATATTTCATATTCTCCAAATACACGTGTTGGGCAATGGCCGAAGCTATAAAACTGGTTGGTCACATTGGTTGTTTGGTCACAGTATGGAAGATTTTAGTTCGGTTGGGTAAAACAGGTCCATTTTAGGTTTGCCAACTGTATTGACTTACTATATTGATAGAGTGAGCGAAGCGTCGTCGTTTCAGATTGGTCAAAAAGCTTTCTGGCTTATGTTTGGACTTGCGGCTGTTCTCGCATACAAGCCGCATTTATTATATAGGTAGGTTCAATAGTTAAAAAGATTTTTGTCGAGTCTGATTTGGTCACATTATGGAAGATTTTAGTTCGGTTGTGTTTGTGTAAAACAGGTCTATTTTAGGTTTGCCAACTGTATTGACTTAATTACTATATTGATAGAGTGAGCGAAGCGTCGTCGTTTCAGCTTGGTCAAAAAAGCTTTCTGGCTTATGTCTGGACTTGCGGCTCTTCTCACATACAAGCCGCATTTATTATAGATAGGTTCAATAGTTAAAAAGATTTATGTCGAGTCTGATTTTCGAAATCTAATCATTTTCGTAATTCAATTCATCTTCTATTTTCTGTGGAATTAGATCGTGATTTTAATACTGTTGATGAAGGTACATTTGACCTATTGTGTGCTAAAAATATCTCCACCTAATACGGAATAAAATTTCATTCGTTAGAAACTAAAAACAATATTATATAGATAAATAATGACACAAAGGTACATTTTGAAAGAAAAATGTAATATGATCCACTGCAATGTAAGTAGGACTCGAACCTGCGAAAAAAAAAACATTGAAATATGCGCCATCTCTCTCGCGGTCCTCGCACTTGCTGTAAAGCAGGGGACTGGGGATCGTGCGTGTAAAAACATATCCTAGGGTATGGCTAATGCGCATAAGCATTGTAAAACACATATTTATTTATTTATTCATTAATTACATGCAAATTTACAGTGAATAATACCAAAACATTTGCATGGCATACAATAGTTACATACGGAAACACAATTAAAAGGAAAATAAACAGAAATAAAAAATAAAACTAATACAACACAAAACCAGCAAAAATTACAATAAAAATAAACAAGAGTACTGTACACAATAAGGATAAAATTATTTACAACTACTTCGGACAAACAAGACAAGGACAAATATGACATATGACGCAGAGGGCGCTCCAGTAGCGCAGAATTATATGATGAAAGATTTGGTGTGATTGACGTAACGATGTGATAGCTCAGTTGGGAGAGTACTAAGCCGGAAACAGGGTCGCAGGTTCGAGTCCTGCTGACACTGGATCACATTACAGTTTTCTTTCATTTTACCTTTGTGTCAATATTTATGACCACTAATGTAAAATAATGACAACTTGCACACAGACACACTCAATCACACACACACACACACACAATTATTATTAAGTTATTAAGTATGATTGTTTTGTTTTGGTTTTTTTACAATGTCCGAGTGATGGAAGAGCGGGTCATTCTGGCACAAGCATATTTAATGCTTAATAGAATATCCCAACCTTTACTGTGTTGTTAAACTGCAAAAACCGAAATAAACATTTTTCATTTTCATTTTTAGGGTTCCGTACCCAAAGGGTAAAAACGGGACCCTATTACTGAGACTTCGCTGTCCGTCCGTCCGTCCGTCTGTCACCAGGCTGTATCTCAAGAACGGTGATAGCTAGACAGTTGAAATTTTCACAGATGATGTATTTCTATTGCCGCTATAACAACAAATACTAAAAATGAAATAAATATTTAAGGGGGGCTCCCATACAACAAACTTGTTATAGATTATGGTACGGAACCCTTCATGCGCGAGTCGGACTCGCACTTGCCCAATTTTTTCATTTTCATAAAAATAAAATGTCGTATTTCCACATTAAAAAACAGAATCTATACTAAAGATCCTATATAAAAAATAAACATTATCAATACTATAGCCCAACGGGGGGTTTTACAACCTTACAACCCACGCCATATTGCGGATTTTTAATGGTACTATTTATTTTACTGACAACGACAACTTTTTGGTGACTGACGTTGAAAGTCGGTGAATGTCACTGATGTAAACAAAGAGGAAACAGGACTATATATTACGCAAACTTCAAAGATTTTTTGCATCTAAAGCCAAAACTATCCGCCGTGATTAAAAGTAAAGTTTTTTTCAATAGGATTCAGTATTAATTTCGCAAGAAGAACGAAGGATTGAGCAGCATTCCGGTAAACAATGCTTTGAATTTGGTTATTATCAAATCTTTGACAAATAGCTATTGACGTTTAATAATGCAAATATATGACGTATGCACATTATTGCCGTATGAAACCTGTTTGAAGCGCCACTATCCCTGGGCCGGACCGACGCTTGTTGGCTATATCTCCGAAAGTATAATCAGTTAATCACGGTCAAAGTACGAAAAAAAATTTAAAAGGTGGACACGCTGGTTTAGGTGAGTTAATAATTTTTTATTGCGTAACATTGTTGTTAAGCAATAAAATGGAATGTAGATTTTATATCCCGGATATGAGCAAACTTAGATGATTAAAAACATCTACTTGACCTATCGATGCGGGAGTTTTAGTCTGATATCCGAAATAATATGTATCGTATACTTTACTTTAATTAGAATCTTGTCGGCTATTACAAGATGCACGCGAACGCGAGAAGAAAAAGTCATAACCTTCATTTTTACCCTTCCGTAGTAGGGTAAAATGTATCGTATAATCTGACGAAACCCAATGAAATCGCTTCAGAGTAGCGTGTTGCAATGTCGTCATTGTTTTAATTACTTTGACATTTCCTCACCTGGGGGCCTATGATGGTTGCGTTTATCACGTGATAAATAAGTGACAAAGCATATGTCACTCACACTCGCATTATGTCAAAGCGTGACGGATGCTTTATCACTTATTTATCGCGTGATAAACGCAACCATCATAGGGCCCCTGATATCCTACAGGGATATCCTACGACTTTATGTCGTGCCAGTAGGTATCACCTTATTGGGATTGGGACTTTTCCCCGACTACTTCTAGGTAGTAACATAGCTATTTTATGCTTTTATTGCGTGCAGTCGAAAATAAGTTGAAAAAAAGTAATTTTTGCGCGTGAATTTTGACAATTTAGAGTAATTTTTGAAACAAAAACTATCAATTAAAAATTCAAACTGTAGGTTTCAAATATATACCAATAACTCCCCATAGCCCTGTTCTAGGTAGTAACATCGATAACATGTTAAGAAACATGTTTGATCATAGACAAAAATATCTAAAACAATCAGCGTTTTAAAAGGAATAAGGCCTCTTAACAGTCTTAAATACACGCTAAACCACCACATAAATGCTTCTCATACTGTTCCGTAAACTATGTCTTTATGCCATAATAAATTCGGCGATATTACCTAAAGTTCTGCCATATAAAATTATGAGAAATAAAATTCGGCGATACTAGTGTTCTGCCATTTAAAATTATGCGAAATAAATAGTATGCCAACTGACAATTATGATACTATGATAAAGAATCATTCGGAGAAAAAAAATTCGGTGATAGCTGTTATGCGAAATGAAATTCGGAGAATCGATATTATGCAAGATAAAGCGAACCCGTTTTTAGTGTATGTTGTTATAGCGGCAACAGAAATACATCATCTGTGATAATTTCAACTGTTAGCTATCACGGTTCCTGAGATACAGCCTGTTGACAGACAGATAGCGGAGTCTTAGTAATAGGGTTCCGTTTTTACCATTTGGGTACCGAACACTAAAAAAGTGCTCCATAATCCCCAGGGAAAGGAAAAACACTTGTAGTGTATTTCTCAAAAAGTTTGTACACAATGAAGACAGAAAATTAAAGTCAAATATAATTTTCCTATTTTGTTACCAACTTTTATTGTGATTTCCAATACATTGATATCAGATTATGTATAATTAAAAAAGTATAAGCATAACAGAACCTTAATTACTGAACATAACCATAACATTGATATAAAATTACTAAAATAATTGGTAACTATGGAAAATTATATTGGAGTTTAATTTTCTGTCTTAATTGTGTACAAACCTTTTGAGAAAAGTTCTGTTGCGGTTTGATTTACACAAAAAAAAAAAGATTTGTTTGTTAAAAAATCTTTTTTTTGGGCTACTGTTGTAGCCCAAATTTTAGCTGCTAGTAATAAATTAAGAGAACTGACAAACTTAGGGCTACACTAGTAACCAGTAGTACATTACTGCTGATGGCAGAAAGAAGGGCTTGCCGGGTGAATAGGTATAGAGTATAGACATAGGCTGCATAGTGATACGAAGCCGGTAAGCCCTTTTCACGGCTAAGGCATGTATAGTGCTTTTCTCCACCATATGCAATGAAATAAAAAAATACACCACTCTAAAAAGATAATTCAGCTGTTTAGCCTGTTCATGAACACAGACGCCATGATAAAAAAAAAACTTTCCGGCCTAGGCCTTCAATTTTGTATGTTATTCCTTTTCAGTTATCTCGAGTTGTTCCGCCCGAAACGATGATACTTCGAAGCCTGTTATAACGCACGTTAGGACGACATTTCATTACGATTTTGCATATTTCTCAAGTAGTTGAACTAGTTGAGCTAGTTTTTTTTAGTGTAGGTACAAGGTTTTTGATCATTGAAATTTTTACGACTGTGGCTGATGTTGGCGTCAGTGGAGCAATTCTCCGTTGTCGGCTACTGCCGACTGTGGCTTTCAGAAGGTGAAGCGTGTGAGCCATGACTTGGTATGAGCATTTAAAAAAAACTGACCACATAGGCCAATAGCAAGACATAACACGTCAATTAATAAAGCGGTTTTTGACCTGTAACTATATTAATCAAAGTTTCAAACTCGAGTTGATGGAAAATAAACAGATTAGATGTTAAAAAGGTGACGTAAACTAGTTTTATAAGTAGCATTGTCGTCGCACGATACGTCATATGATAATTAATTATAATGGTAGATTTATGCAAAATAAGCGGAATACTGTACATAATTCATGACAGCAATAAACGAATACTGAAATATACCAAAGTGTGTGCCCTTGTGACGTAAATGGGGTTTACCGGTATACAATAGGTACCCTTAAAATGAGTTTACAGTGACCGTACTCGCTGACGACAGCGTAAACGATTAGTATGGAGAATAGGGGATGTGACTGATATTGAATTACACAACATAGTGTAGTTATATGAATAAAATAAGCTCAATATGTCTAAAAATTGGGCAAGTGCGAGTCCGACTCGCGCATGAAGGGTTCCGTACCATAATCTATAACAAGTTTGTTGTATTCCCATACAAACCCCCCTTCAATTTTTATTTTATTTTTAGTATTTGTTGTTATAGCGGCAATAGAAATACATCATCTGTGAAAATTTCAACTGTCTAGCAATCACCGTTCTTGAGATACAGCCTGGTGACAGACGGACGGACGGACGGACGGACAGCGAAGTCTTAGTAATAGGGTCCCGTTTTTACCCTTTGGGTACGGAACCCTAAAAACGAATGTCATGACAGTTTGCTTTTTTTACCGAAGCTCTCTACCTTCAAACCGAATAAAATAAAAACTGTTCGATGGTTGACACTCACAATGTCAAACAGTACAATTTTGACATTGACAAGTGTCAAGGTCAATCAACGATTTTTTTTATTGGGTTCTAAAGGCAGTGAGCCCTCATTATTCATAATGTATATTTCTTTATTGCATTATCATGTTGTAAAACATGAAAACTGTCAGGGCACAGCAATTTACTTCCACCCACCACGTGTATAATTAGGTACAATTTAGATTATTATTAATAAATAAATTAAATTTGGTTACAATAATATCGCATAAATTATCATTCCGCTTTATTACATTACATATACTATAATGTACTATTACATTATATTATATGTTAACATTGTTATTGTAAGTTTAGCCCTTCAGCCAAAGCAGTATGTGAAAGGTTGCTATCCTTTCACATACTTTTTAATTTTTTTGGAAAAGCCATGATGATGAAAAATGTAAGAGTCTGTAGATCCTTGAAGCTAGGACTATCGGAAAAAAATAATTGTCTTCAAATAATCAATTTCCCGCATATAAAGAATTGAATTAAGAGGCCCCTTTTAAAATTTTCATTTTTCATATTATATTATAATATTAGTATGGAATTAGTATGGATGTAATGTCTCATATTTTTTCTTTAATGTGGGTACACCACAATTTTTATTTAAACCATTAATACAAAGATCAAAGCTTAAAGAAAAATTGAAAAAGGAGCTACCTGGGGGAAGAGAACGGGAATCGAACCCGGTACCTCTGGATTGGTCCAGCGCGTTAACCATTTAAAGCTAGCTTTTTTTTAGCTTTAGGAGCAAGGGTAGTGAAGATAGCTCCTTTTTCAATTTGTCTCTTATCTTTGATCTTTGTATTAATGGTTTAAATGAAAATGATTTTTTTTTGTATTTGTGTTTTGAAATTGTTCCGGTTTATAATAAGTATGCATCGGACTTCTGAGAGCATATGGAGCCGATATTAACATTAAAATACAATTCATACTCATACTCATAAGTGTATTTAATTCGCAATTTTAATTTTATAGTCAAGGACAAAGAAGGATATATACAAAGACAAAGACCTGATTTGTGTAGGCATTGTTTTTTTCGTCATTTATTTATTCATGATAAAAATACATAGCAGGCTTACAGTCATCATCATAAAATAGTACTCAAATAGCAGTCAGTCATCATAAAATATGTAAATATTTGCGACGTTTTCCATCTTTTCTGGAGTAAATTGGGTTCTATATTAATCGAATATCCAGTGATGACTACAAAATGCGTGATTTTGACAATTAATATAGTCCAATCTAGGAGTTTCTAATATTGTAAAAAAGTATTTTATTTATAATTTTAGTCATGTAATGCTTGGCCGTAAAGTGCTCGAGTGGAGACCTCGGACCAGCAAGCGCAGCGTAGGACGTCCACCTACAAGATGGACAGATGACCTTATAAAGGTCGCCGGAAGGCGCTGGATGCAGGTCGCTTCCAACCGGTATATATGGAAGTCCAAAGGGGAGGCCTATGTTCAGCAGTGGACGTCCTATGGCTGAGATGATGATGATGAATGCTTGGGAATGTTAACCACAATAACCATAAAGGCAGTTTGGAATGAAATAGATTAATGACTATGAGTATGAATTGTATTTTAACGTTAATATCGGCTTCATAGCTCTCTAAAGTATTATTGTGCGAAAAGTGTAAAGATATTATATTTTAGAGCTGAGCTGATTATTCGTTAGATTAGCAGATTTGATGTTTACGTATTGAGGATTCTAGGGCAATCTATTACATAATTCTATCTATCTATCTATCTATCAGCCACAGACGTCCACTGCTGAACATAGGCCTCCCCCATGACTCGCCACAAAGTGCGATCCTGTGCAGACCGCGTCCAATGATTCCCCGCTACCCGCACGAGGTCATCCGTCCATCTAGTCGGGGGCCGACCCACGCTGCGCTTTCCTATACGTGGTCGCCACTCTAGGACTTTGCTGCCCCAACGGCCGTCCGTTCTCCGGGCTACATGGCCTGCCCATTGCCACTTCAACCGGGCAATCTTGTGCACTATGTCGGTTACCTTGGTTCTTCTGCGGATATCCTCATTTCTGATTCTATCGCGCAAAGAAACTCCGAGCATTGCCCTTTCCATTGCACGATTACATAATTATAACACATTATATTCAGAATTTTGCCGCGGAAGAAATTAATTTGGATTACGTTTTCTAATTTATGCAAGTAAGGCAGGATTCTTATGAAACATGTACCTACCTACTCCACATTTTTTTTACTACCGTAAAAAAGATATAATCACAACGAATAATTTAAATGCTTAACCTTGAAGAAGAGACCGGGGATTGAACCCGATACCTCTGAATTGCCGGTCCAACGTGTCAACCTATCCACCACCCTAACGCCAGATAACCTTTCGATTTTTTCCTTATGCTTTGGGTGTCGATCTTTGCATTGTTTATTTGAAAGGTTTAACACCTTAGCGACTTCTATGTGAATACGGTAATATTCACATCTTACCTACCGTACTACTTTAGGTTGTCCGTAAGGTTGTCTGGAAGAGATCGCTCTTTAGCAATAAGACCGCCTGTTGTTTACCTCTAATTTTAATTTCTTGCATTGTATTTCTCCTGTATGTTTTATGAGGTGTGCAACAAAGAGTACTTGTATTGTACTTTACAGCAGTAAACGAGCTAGCGAGAGAGGGCGCTGTTATTTATAAAATTCGCCAACGCATTTTTTTTTTGTATCAATGGTTCAATGCAGGATATGACCAAACTTTTAATCCAGGAATACCTTATTCTTGGACAGTAACGTTCACGAACTACTTAACCTACAGTTCAATAAAATTTGTTGAAAATACTATGTTAAAATTCGACTCAATTGGAATGTTAGAACTAAGTACATAAAGTATCAAAATTGTTTATAGAGGACCCACCTACTAAATTGTTTAAATCATAGACAATTGGTGATACCACAAGGAAATATCATGTTTTGACTTTTATTTTTATTTCACTTGCGCAAGAGTTCAATTATTCAGGTCAAGTTATCGTATGGTGTTGGTGTGTGTATAATGAACAGACAGTTCCCAAAAACTGACCAATAAGAATGCAAGGCGTAATTTATTTATTTATTTCCAACAGTTTAAATGCAAATAGTGACATTAATAGTAACACAGAGCCAATTATACGATATAAATAATTGATTATTTCATGAAACTTATTAGCAAAATGCATATTATGTATACTACCTGTTGTCCGAGGTTCTATAGTGGCCTAGGAATCAAATTGGTTGACGGTACAGTCAGCACCAAAAGTAGCTCACAATAGGCGTGCCGACATTTTTTTTTGAGGACGTCAATCGATTCTATTTTTTATTAGGATCAAATGTCTATATGGGACTACCTACACTTAGACTGCTCTAAAAGTCAGAAATGACCGTCAAAGTTCAACATTCCTGCAGAGGACTAAAAACGCTCCATACAAAATGCCTACCTGCATATGACGTCATCAGTGGATTGGGTACCAGTATTTGTATGGGGAAAATAAGTAATTTGGCATTTTCACCGTGAAAAAGTGCGTTTAAGTTCATGGTTGTGATACAATTTTTTGTAAATTATGAGGATTCTAAAAACAGTTTCAAAATTTCTTTTGGCTTAAGAGGCCTTATTCCTTTAATTTTTTTTTTTTCATTTTTGACAAATACTGTTAATTTCAAAACCAACTTTTTGAAGTGAATAACACTATTCACCGAGTTCTAGGTAGTTAGCTACGTTACTACCTAGAACTCGTTCAGACAAAAATAATTAGAAAAAATAAAATTAAAAATTTAAAAAACCCCCGACCTAACCTGTAAAAAGGAAGAAATAAAATCTACGAAATGTGCCTTTACAATGAACAGTAGAAAAAGAATTCAAGCTTCGTTGCGTTCGGGGGACCGCTAAGTACCTAACCTAAGTGAAATGAAATATATTTTTCAACGTAAAATTGTAAGTATGCATTTATTTGGGGCTTCCCACTTTACGATTTTAAGTACATTGCATTTCATTTACTTAGCGGTCCCCCGACGCAACGAAGCTTGGATTCTTTTTCTACTGTTCATTGTAAAGGCACATTTCGTAGATTTTATTTCTTCCTTTTTACAGGTTAGGTCGGGGGTTTTTTAAATTTTTAATTTTATTTTTATTTCATATTTTTTAAACAAACAGAAGTTTTTTTCCGGAATTTTCTACATTTAAGGCCGTTCCCTGAGCCAGAACCCCGAGCCCCTCCTCAGGCCACCCGTCCCTGTCACATCACAGTCACATTTCAAAAGAGTGACGGAGACAGAGCTTGCGGGTCGTAAGGCGATATCTTTTTTCGTAAGAATTTGTCGATGATTATTTATTTTAAAAATATTGGCTTCAATTATTGAAATTCGGAAGCTGTAAAATTACTATTTTAGTTATGATTGATTTTTCTCCTTTTTTTGTTTCATAGTGTCACGTAGAAAAAAAACAAGTAAAGTTGGAGTAAAAATTCGAATTGGAGGTTACTTTGGGAATTAATTGTATCGAGCGAAGTGTTATGAATCGTGTATCGAATGCTGTGTTATTAAAGATAATATAATCAAGAATGATATATATTTTTCCCTCGTTTACTAATATCAACGTTTCGTAGAAAAATAGGATAATTTTTGGGGTATTTTTGCAAATCTGGCTCAGGGAACGGCCTTAACACTTTTTTTGGTTTTACACCGTTTAAGTTCCATAGTTTCCAGTCTTTCCTCGAGCTTGATCCTTGACTATGTGTACGACAACAGGATCCCAAGCCTGTGGTAACGAAAGCCGTCTTCTCTAAGATTGAAATTAGCCTTTAGCAACATTCTGGGAAAAAATCGTTAAAGTCAAATTAGTTAATGCTTATAATGACAAAATGGCTAAGTTATTTATTAGCCAAGACAATCAAAATATATACTTTAAATGCACTGGATGAGTTGAAAGAACCTGCTACTTATGGCCGAAAACAGAACCAGGTTTCCATTCTACAGGATCCTTATAGTACGGGTGGCTTCCTTAGCTCCATAAAAATTGTAGTAGATGCTAGGTAACTTGACTTAGTTTTGAAAGACCTAATCATCGATAACCCACACCATGGGATAAACCGTTAAAAAAAATTACATCCCCACTTTTTTACTTGTAGGGGTCAGGTACACAAAAAAATAGTTTTTAAAAATTTATTCTACCACTATGTCTCTCTGCTAAGCCGTAGACAGATGGACGGACGGACATGGTGAAACTATAAAGGTTCCATGTTGACTACAGAATCCTAAAAAGCTGTTATTCACTTAGGCGAGTACTTTTGCTAAAGCTTACGTGTCCTTTAGTCGCGTTAAAATCTTGCAAGGTGTTGCTATTTGTGACCTCAATCAAAGGAACCTGTTCATAGTCCTAATGACAATTCAGCTTTAGTAGAATTGCAAAACTTAGAAACAGTGACCCAGTATTGTGACACAAATTAAAAAAGTTTTTCTGAGACTCGGTTTAATATCGACTGTATACTTTCTTACACAAACGTTAATTGCTCATCAAGAACAATCAGACGAGCCCAAACACCATGGCTTTATTCTGTGCTGTTAAGGAATTTCCTACGGCCATCTTCAGCTGCATGGTACCAAATTATTGTACTGTCAAAATTTTATTAAGTTGTTGATTACGCTAATAAAACTTAAGTTTTAACCAACATTTGAAATTCTTGGCTTAGATCCTTTCACAACTAGATGGCAGGGCCGTATTTACCCCTAGGCCCACAAGGCCCGGGGCTAGGGGCCCAGCTAGTCTAGGAACCCAGTCCAAGACACAGGACTTGTACCATAATAATGTTCTCCTTATAGGGGAGGGGGCCCCAAATGCCAAGTGCCTAGGGGCCCTGGCCCGCTTAGTCCAGCCCTGCTAGATGATTATCATGAGATCTTCACTTAGTGAGTGATAAGGAAAATGCTAATAAAACAACATTTATCCAGCGTTTGGAATTACTCGCTTCAATATTGACTGAGATCCATTAACAACTACCTGGTCATCATGAGACCGTAATTTAGTAAGTGATATAGAAAATGCTAATAATACTTAACATTTAACCAAAATTTGAAATCCTTGGCTTCAACATTGGCTGAGATCCATCCTATCTACCTGGTCATCATGATACCTTAATTTAGTAAGTGATATAGAAAATGCTAATAATACTTAACATTTAACCAAAATTTGGAATCCTTAGCTTCAATATTGGCTGAGATCCATTAACAACTAGCTGATCATCATGAGACCTTAATTTAGAAAGTAATAATAATAATCATTTATTTTAGCAAAACTACTTACAAAACATGTGAGTTATCCATCAGACTCCGAACTAGGCTGTGCCTGTATCTCGGTAGTCTGCGAGTGCGAATTACATATTTATTTATAGGTATGAGAAAAAAGGATATAGGTAATTAGTTGTAATTAATTATGTTACTGCTTAATGTACTATTAGTAACTACGTTATGGGGATGTGGATGTGAATGTGTGTGTGTGTGTGTGTGTGTGTGTGTGTGTGAGTGTGTGAAAGAGGACCCACGAGACAGCGGCAATTGCACTTTGTTTTTGTTGCGACATACGTTTCAACTTATGTCCGGTATTTTGGTTAGCTTTTCAGTTTCATCATATGACAAAGTAAGTAGCCATGTTTTCACTACCCTTTTAGCTTCGAAAACAGTTAACGTTTTAATGTCTTGACGGCTGCAGACATTATTGTAGGCATAGGGATGAGAGTAAGCCGGTGACTTCCTCGCGAGCGCTGAAATCAGTGGCGGAAGCGGCGCTCTAAAAATACGCTTTCTCAACAGGTTTCCATAACATGGAGAATTGGACAGGCTAATGTGGGTCCTTGAAATTGCTTTAAGGATATAAAGTTGACGCACTCTTAGTACCTTACTCTCGTAGTATAGGGAATCGGTGGGATAACGAAAAGGTTTCTTTAACATAACTTTTATTACAGCTCTTTGCGCACGTTCAATCTCGATCATATGAGTCTTCGCCGCACTGCCCCATACAGCAACTCCGTACTGCAGGATGGATTGGCATAGTGCAAAATAAACAAGGCGAAGTACACTAGGACCAGCACAGTCGCGTAATCTCTTCATCACATAAATCAACTTCCTGGCTTTTGCGGCGAGAGTGGAAATTTGTTTTTTGAAGGAGAGATGTTGATCAAAAAGAAGCCCTAAGTACCTTACATAGTTACACCTCTTAATCTCTTGACAGGAACACTGCCCGGGGCGACCAGATATTTGTTTCCCACAGGTATGAATGTTGGGACCCAGGAGAGCAGCAGCGCGCCTACGAAAAACACATAGCAAATGTGCTATGAACCGCACATGCACGCACGTCTAGTATTAGGATCTGTTTTAACTTTTATCAAAATTTGCATGTCATTTTTAGTTCCCATACTGCTTGTCTAGTCAGTACACGCATTAAGATTGAATCCTGAAGTTTATTTTTATACGATCCATCAGACCCTTGAACATGGTCCTAGATCAAACCGGATAGTCAAGAACCAGCAATTTATTGGAGGAATAAAAGGAAATACCTATAATACCGATATTTACCACTGTGGATATCAAAGCAGCCGAGGCTCTGAGGAAGAAGACGACCAGGACTTCGGAATCCAGCAGTGTTGAGTGTTTTAGGAATAATTAGGGTCCAGCACTCTTTATTAAGGTAGAAATAGGTAGGATTGGTATAAATATTACCCAGTGAAAACTTCAGGTTAGTGAATATTTCATGCTTAAGTGTAGTGTTAAGGTCAGATATTTTTGTAATTATAGTCGTTGTATTTATTTAATTGTGATATTTCATCTAGTCATTTCATTATTATTTTATTTGTATGTAACTCACAATTAGTTAAATGGATTAAAGTTGCTTAAATAATTAGTATTTGCCAATGCAACATCTGACCGTTAGTTTACCGTTATTCGTGTCACTACTTTTTATTCACTAAAGACTGGCTTAAATTTAATTTTATTTTATTGGGAATTATATTATTAGGGATTTTAAATAATAATTGCACTGAATATTGTTAAATTGTATTATTTTTATGAATTTTAGTTGTGAATGTATTTTATCTAATTAGGCTTTGATGATAGGTACAATAGGATAATAGTTTAGTATATTTGTATTGTTTTTACACCAATCAATTCAATAATTATATTTTATTAGTGATTTCAATTATTTATTATATAATTTATTGTAAAATCTTATGAACTAAACTATTTTAGCTTATTGACTAAACCGAACACAAAGTGGAATTTTAAATCATTAAATTATTTACAATAATCTTGTTTAAATCTATTAATTGTTTACATTCAAGGTCTACGTACACCAGCTTCCCAGAATGGCTGATGAGAAGGAATTAATTCGTAAAAGAGGCAGTTACAAAGGTCAACTAACCCTGTTCAGCACATATCTAGGCGCATTAAAAGAATCTTCGTTAACTCAAGCTGATGTTAGTCAACTGCAGTTACGAGTAGGTAAGATTGAAGCATTGTATGAACTATATGATGATGTGCAGTTAAGATTAGAGTGTGCTGGTGAAGATTCAGATGCGCTTATGTCCGAGAGGAATGAATTTCAAAATACATATTTTTCCGTGCTTTCGAAGGCCCAAGACATGCTCAGTAATTTTAACACTAAAAAGCGAGACGAATTTGAGTCGTGTAGCAATCGTGGGTCACGTAGTGGTTCAAATAAGCTAGTCAAGTTGCCAACGATTCAGTTACCAAAATTTCAAGGTTCATATGAAAATTGGCTTGGCTTTCGCGATACCTTTACAAGTTTAATCCATTCTGACGATGACATCGATAACATTAATAAATTTCACTATTTAAGGGCATCGTTAGAGGGTTCTGCAGCATTGGTTATTAATTCAATTGAGTTATCTGGGAATAATTATGAGGTGGCATGGAATCTTTTGTGTGAACGGTACGACAACAAAAGAATTTTATTACAAAATCACATATCAGCGTTATTTAACGTCGAGCCTGTCACAAAAGAGTCATCCTTGCATTTAAAACGTATTATAGACCACGTAAACAAAAACTTAAGGTGCTTAGAATCCCTAGGTGAACCGGTTAAGCACTGGGATACACTTTTAATTTATATTGTTAGCAAAAAACTGGATAATAAGACATTTCGCGAGTGGGAAGAACACAAAGGAAGTTTGGACAATAATGCGCCTATAACGTTTGATAATTTTATCACATTCATGCGTAATCGTGCAGATTTGATTGAAACTTTGGAGTTGTCGAGCGCCTCCGGCGCCGGTCAATCAAAACAGCCGGCTAAAATCGCATCTAATCATAGGATATTGCTTTCTACACAAGCCACTGATCGCGGTGTCACTACGCCGTCTAAACTGTGTCCAAAATGCAACGGCGAGCATAGCTTAAATAACTGTGCACAGTTTCTAGCATTAAGTAATAACGATAGAATTAACTTGCTGCCGAATTATAAGGTATGTTTTAACTGTTTCCGCAGCGGTCACTTTGCCAACAGGTGCAAGAAAGCGGGTTGCAAGATATGTAAGCGCAAGCACAATTCACTCATTCATATTGCTGATCATAAACATAAAGCGGAGTCAAACTCGTGCGTTCGGTCCGGGGCACAGGCAGGTACTGCGCCGGCGCCGGCGCAAGCGGGAGGGAGCGCGGCCGTTGCGTCATTATCCTTAAACATGAGCACGGCAACGACGCGATTGCATGCGCATGCGCCCGATCAGCGAGTTGTAGTATTAGCAACTGCCTTAATTAAAGTCTATGGACGCGATAATAATGAGATCATCGTAAAAGCAGCCTTAGATAACGGAAGCGCGACATGCGTTATAAGCGAAAGGCTGTTCTCGCGGTTAAGCTTGCATGCTAATAGTGTCAATACAGCCGTTGTAGGAATAAATAAATTAAGATCACCTGTAAGCAAAATATGTCAGGTACCGATTAAATCGCTCAACGATTCTTATTCAAATGTTTTATCTTGCATTGTTTTGCCGGAAATATCTGACCCCATGCCTCACGAGCGTATAGATATATCGCAATTAAATATCCCATCTGACGTGTGCTTGGCTGACCCTAACTTTCATACGCCGTCCGAGATTGACGTTCTTATTGGATCTGATATTTTCTGGGACTTGTTAGGGACAAATAAAATAAAATTAGGGCATGGGCGAGCCGTGCTGTGGGAAACCACACTGGGGTATATTGTTGGAGGCCCGATTTTTAGCGGTAAAGTGATGAGGCCGTCGCATGGCATTAGGTGTAACTTCGCGAATGTCATTCCTAGCGCTCGCGATGAATTGCTGAACAATGAGATTCAAACCCAACTTACGCGGTTTTGGCAGCTTGAGGAAGTTTGCCCTAAAAACTCTCATTATTCTCCTGAGGAGAAGTTATGTGAACAGCATTTCACTGATAACACGACTAGACTAGAGAATGGACAGTTCTGCGTGCGGCTGCCATTGAAGGAAGAGCCGAGCGTTTTAGGGAATTCTATTAATCGCGCTAGACAGTGCTTCTTATCGCTAGAGCGTAGAAACGAAACGCGCCCTAAATTCCGGGATATGTATAGGGAATTCATGGCTGAGTACGAGTCATTGAAGCACATGAGTGAGACCAAGGGATCTGAGTCAGAGCGTCAGGCGTACTATATCCCGCATCATGGCGTGTTAAAAGAAAATCGTAGCACCACAAAATTGAGGGTTGTTTTTAATGCTAGCGCTCCCACTAGCTCGGGGGTATCTCTCAACGAGATTCAGATGGTAGGGCCTACTGTACAGGATGACCTCTTGTCTATACTGCTTCGTTTTAGACAGCACAAATACATTATTTCAGCGGACGTCGAGAAAATGTATAGACAAGTGGTCGTGCATCCCGATGACAGATATTTACAACGGATTCTGTGGCGGGATGACCCATCTAAACCTGTGAAGATTTTTGATTTAGCCACTGTCACGTACGGATGTGCCAGTGCGGCTTTCCTTGCAACGCGTTGCCTAAAGCAGTTAGGGCTTGATTGTGAGGATGAGGTCGTTCGCAGAGTCATCATTCACGACTTTTACGTCGATGATCTGCTCACTGGTGGGGATGATATGCAGCAGGTGCTCGCGATCAAAAATAAAGTATCTTCTGTTTTAGCATCTGCATGCATGAATTTAAGAAAATGGAAGTCTAATGATCCTCAGCTTATGATAGACTCTGATTCGTCTCAGTTAGATTTAAATATAGGCACGGAACCCAGTAAAACTTTGGGACTTAGTTGGCAGCCAAGTTCAGATGAGCTGTGTTTTCCGGTAGGCAATTGCTCGCTCATTGCTAAAACAAAAAGGGATTTGCTGTCAGTAATATCGCAGATATTTGACCCGACTGGTGTTTTAGCTCCATACGTCATTCTCATGAAAATGTTGCTTCAGGACTTATGGTTGCAGAAGCTTTCATGGGATCAGGAGCTGCCTCATGAGATTAGCAGGCTCTGGAAAAATATTACACGAGATTTATCTTGTTTAAACGACATTCGTATACCACGCTTGGTTCTATGCGACTTGTACGAGGAGGTTGAGTTGCATATTTTTACTGACTCGTCAGAGCGCGCATATGGTGCTTGTTTATATGTTCGCAGCGTTAACGGGAAGGGAGACGTGTTAGTAAGGCTATTATTAGCCAAAAGTCGCGTAGCTCCTATTAAGCATACGTCGATTCCGAGGCTCGAGCTGTCAGGTGCGTTAGCTGGTGTTAGGCTATATGAAAAGGCTGTGAACTCGCTGAGAATTAAAATCAATAGCACAACGTTCTGGACGGATTCTACAATAGTGTTAGGGTGGTTGCGTATGCTACCTAGTAAGTTACAGCCGTTTGTTCGCAACCGTGTAGCTGAAATCTTAGATAAGACTGGAAATTGTACGTGGCGACATGTGCCGACTCATGAAAACCCTGCTGACCATATCTCCCGTGGAGTTCCGGCCAGTCTCCTTCAGTCTCTTGACATTTGGTGGACTGGACCTGATTTTCTGAGGCAGGACAAATCGCAGTGGCCCGTGGGTCCGGCAGCAGTAGCGGTACTGCCAGAAACTCGACCTGAGGTTGCGCTTCACATAAATATCGCCAGCGGCCAAGCCGAAAACAGCAATGACGGACTTGTTGAATTTTCTAGATTCTCTAATTTAACGCGGCTTAATCGAGCAGTTGCATATGCTCTGCGGTTTACAAGTTTGTGTAGAAAGCAAATCCCGTCAACGACTTATTTAAATAGCACTGAACTAGAGACCGCACTAAATATAATAATTAGAATATCCCAAGTAGAATCATTCCAGGAATATAACTTGTTATTACACAGTCAGCGTCCTTTAAAGAAAAGCCCTTTACTTAAACTAAATGTATTCCTGGATGAAAATAAAATCATGCGCGTCGGTGGCCGTCTCGATAACTCTAATCTTCCATTTGAGAAAAAGCATCCGATTGTGATTCACGCTACGCATAGATTCACGCAGCTATTATTTGAATCGGAGCATAAGAGGTTAATGCATGCAGGACCTCAATTATTATTGTCATCCATTAAAGATGAATACTGGCCCATTGGTGGGACTAGCTTAGCGAAAGCATGTTTTCGCAAATGCCTCAAATGCGTACGTATGAAGGGTCAGGTGGTGGCTCCACTGATGGGGAATTTGCCTGCCTCCCGTGTAACTCCAAGTCTACCATTCGAATACGTTGGCGTCGATTATGCCGGCCCTATAACTTCTGTCAGTCGTCAGGGTCGTGGATGTAGACTTGTAAAGGTATACATAGCCATATTTGTTTGTTTCACTACAAAGGCTTTACATCTGGAATTAGTAGGTGACTTGACTAGTAATAGTTATCTGGCCGCACTACGTCGCTTTGTATCCCGTAGGGGTTTACCAGCACACATCTATTCCGATAATGGTACATCATTTGTAGGTGCATGCAATGAATTATCGAACTTTTTAAAAAACAACTGCAATTCTCTAGCTGAAGTAGCAGCTAATGAAAAAATCAATTTCCATTTTATTCCTGCCTACTCTCCGCATACAGGCGGGCTCTGGGAAGCTGGGGTAAAGTCTACCAAATTCCATTTAAAAAGAGTGCTGGGGAATTGTCATTTAACTTACGAGCTACTCAACACAACGCTGGTTCAAATTGAAGCCATCTGCAATTCTCGGCCGCTCACCCCAATGTCATCAGATCCAGAGGACTTGCTGCCTCTCACTCCGGGACATTTCCTGATCGGACGTCCCCTAACCTCACTGCCGGTGAAGAACCTCAGGGAAACAAATTTCAATCACCTCAGCCGTTACCAGCGTATTGAGCAACTACGACAGACCTTCTGGGCTAGGTGGAGCAAGGAGTATCTTTCAGAGCTTCAAGTCAGGACGAAATGGCGGACAAATAAAGAAGCAGTGCAGTTGAACACGCTTGTACTCCTCAAGGAAGATAACCTGCCACCACTCAAATGGAAACTAGGTCGCATCGTTGCCATTCATCCTGGAAGAGATGGAGTCACCAGGGTAGCTGATATTAAAACCACCGCTGGACTGGTTCGTAGATCATTCAGCAAGATCTGCCCACTCCCTGTGTCAACTGAATCTGGTTGAAAGACGAGCTTTCAACGCCCCGGGGCATGTTGGGACCCAGGAGAGCAGCAGCGCGCCTACGAAAAACACATAGCAAATGTGCTATGAACCGCACATGCACGCACGTCTAGTATTAGGATCTGTTTTAACTTTTATCAAAATTTGCATGTCATTTTTAGTTCCCATACTGCTTGTCTAGTCAGTACACGCATTAAGATTGAATCCTGAAGTTTATTTTTATACGATCCATCAGACCCTTGAACAATGAAACTTGATTGTTCTGTCCGCTGGCGGGGACGATGCGGAGGTTTTTGAAAAAGCGATGAAGTTGGTCTTGTCAACATTTAATGTGAGTAGGTTACTATCCAACCACGCAGCTACGGCTGCAAGCGAAGCATCAGCCAGGCAAAACGTTTCCTCCCATGATTTCCCATTTATTGTCATTACAGTATCGTCGGCATAACAAATAAGGTTTACATTTGGAATATCAATTTTTAAAATATCGTTGATATACAAAATGAAAAGCGTTGGGCCAAGTATACTCCCCTGTGGGACCCCAAAGTTAACAGGAAGTTGGTCACTCAGATGCTCTCCTATTTTCACCATCTGACGTCGTCCGGTTAGGTAACTAGCAAACCAGTCGTATGCCACACCCCTGATCCCCATGTGTTCAAGTTTCTTCAGTAGGATGGTTACCGAGACCGTGTCAAAGGCCTTGGCGAGGTCTAAGAATATACTTATGCACTTATTACCGTGGTCAAGGTGACCAGAAATCTGGTCAGTGAGCAAAATAGCTGCATCTTCCGTCGACTTCCCAGCCCTGAAACCAAATTGGTAGTCCGAGATAAGGTGGTTTCTATCAATGAAATTGACCAATCTGTGGTTAATAATTTTTTCTAGGACTTTGGAAAAAACACACAATAAGGATATAGGCCTAAAATTACTCGGGGTGTGCTTAGAACCACTTTTGAAGATAGGACACACCGAAGCAGTCTTCCAGCAATCCGGAAAGCGCCCGGTCGCGATGCTTAGGTTACAGATGTAAGTAAGTGGATCCAGAATAACATCCCTTACCTCTTTTATGAGCAATGGTGTTACGCCGTCTGGACCAGGTGCACTATGTGGTTTAATCTCTGAAATAATCCTGTTTACTTCATGCGTGTCGGTAGGGTGCATAAAGAACGAGTCAGCAGCAGCTTGCAGAGGTTTGCAATTTGCTGCGAGTGTGATTTGCGTCTCTTTAGTTCTTTCTAGGATAACATCAGCAAGTTTCTCGCCAACCGTAGAAAAATATGCATTGCTATCATTTAGTGAATTTAGTACCGTTTTACCACTAATGTTAAGAAGTTCATCTGCATCACTTCTGTTGACGGGGGTTTGACATATGTCTTTTATCGATTTCCAGAGTCTCTTGGGATTTGTACAGCAGTCAGCTAATTGTTTACTCTGATATTCATTTTTTAGAGAGTACAACAGGTTGTCACAGAAGTTCCTGTATCTCTTATAGGTTAGCTTAAGGATTTCATTATGCGGGGAAGCTCTTGTTTGTGTGTGGAGTTTATCTCTATGCTTCATACAACGTATTAAGCCAGGCGTGACCCAGGGCTTGATATTGAATTTCGACCGACTTACTTTTACGGATTGCGTGTTGCTTTTTATTGCTTGTGCGATTTTATGGCCAAAGTTTTCAGCAGCTACGTTTGCGTCACTCTCACTAGTTACGCATGACCAGTCAGCCACTCTAAGCTGCTCTGCGACTTTTTGATAATCAGTTTTAAACGTAGTGCGATTTCGAATCGCGATCTTGTGATCCAAAAGGCCCGCCATTGCCATATCGTGATCAGTTACAGAGCACGGACAGACAGCTCCCACCATTGTGTTATTATATTTTATAAAAATGTGGTCGAGACAAGCATCATTCCGAGTTGGTTTTGTGATGACGGGGAGCAAACCATGCGATGACAGAAGGCACAGGTATTCGGCAAGTTGATTAGCTGGGCCACCCAGTAAATCTATGTTTATGTCACCTGCTAGAATAATATGCTGGTTGGGCTTTACCTGTCTTAAGGTATTGTCGAGCGACCTTATAAACCTGTCAGCGTTTGTAAATGAAGGGGAACGATAAATACCGAGAAGTGTTATTTCGTCAGATATACTAACTGTGAGACAATTTGCGTCATCAACAGGGGATTCTACTCCTGTAGCACTTAGGCTATTTTTAACATAGATTACAACTCCACCGCTTTTGTTTATGATTTTAGTTGTATTGAAAGAGTTATATCCAGGTAATTGGTCCACAATAGAACCCTCGCCAAGCCAGCATTCAGTTAAGATTATGGCATCATACAGAATATCTATTTGATTTAAGGCTATCACAAAGGAATCGAAATTCCGTTGCAAACTTCGTATATTAAGTGTAAGTAATTTAAATCTGTAGTTAGGGGTGAAAATACCTTTACATTGGTTAGGATTCTCAAGCATATGACAGACGATCTCGATTTCTTGATCTATGCTATCTACTAAGTCAGGTAACGCCATTCACTTTACTGTAATAAAATAAAAGCTTTTTGTTATTAAGTTTGGTTAAAGTCATAGCTTTTTCCAAAACAAGTTTAACCGCAAAAACTGAAACCAGTCGCAAACAAATTTTATTTAGTTTGGATATACCAATTGCTGGGTGGGCAAGTTGCATGTGAAATGTGTAAAGTATTGTGTTAGCGTGTTTGTATGGCATTTGATAGTGTAAGTACAATAATTCTAAGGTTAAGCAAAAAGAGCAAACATAGAACAGGAAAATAAAAACTACGGTATTACAACATGCTGGCCGATCATTCAACTGCTTCTTCTTGCTTCTGTGTCTCACTTTCACTCTCACTGCAGACTGGGTCCTGATCATCGGGGCTGGGGTCCTGTGGTGTGGACCTAAGGTATTGATCGATGTCGGCCTCATTTCTGATAATGATTTCTGGGCTGCCATTCTTCTTCCGGATGAGAATAGTGCCATTCCTAGTCCAACAGTACTTAAATCCGGCGTGATTTGACTGTATTCTTGCTTCACGAAATAACCGGCGGTTCAACTTCGTCAGTCTTTCATTGAAAAACAATTTTCTAGAGGGGCCGTCGACGTCAATTGCTGTTGTGGTCAAACCACGCCTGCTCTTTGCTGCTTTCAGGAACTCATTTCTCTTGGAGCGCCGAACAAACTTAACGACCAAAGGCCGCGGCGTGCTGCCCTCTCTTGTAGACCCTGAGCCTTTGGGGCCAGCTCTGGTGACGCTATCCAAATCAGCATCCGTCAAAGTCACACCTATCTTTAATGCGGCGGTGAGCACTAAGTGTATTCTGCTCTCATTAGGGCATTCATTTACACCCACAATCTCCATTTCGTTACTCAACTGGCTTTGAGCTTGAAAGTTGAGTTGCTCTTCTAGCTGGATAACCTTTTGCCGGAGAGCTTCGTTTTCAATTTCTCTTTCTTCGAGTACCCGTATGCGACTGGTGAGTGTGGTGAAACGGTTCTCCCATTCATCTATGCGCGCATTGCACTGAGTAAATGACGAAGAGAGGATTTGAAGGTGCTCATTCATTTTGCCCATGTCCTGTCTCATTAATTTGATCTCTTTTATGAGCGATGTCAATGCTTCAGGGTCTGTGATCGCTTCGTGAGACACCAAAGGAGACGAAGCTTTGCGGTTTTGGGCGCGGAGAGTGACATTTGAGTTTGGATTAGTAGTAGTCGCCAAGTCGCCGACCTGAGCGGCCGCCGCCCGTACCGGGGTATTTGAATTGCCCTTCTTTGGCTGCTTGCTTTGACAGGCCGGACATATCCACTCTTTTTTAAGGCTGTCAGTTTGCTTACGGGGGTCAGCGATGTTAACACATACGTAGTGGTATGCACAATCACATTTGGAGCACTGTATGCATTGTGCAGGGGTCAATACTTTGCAGCAACCGGCGCAGTTTTTTGACATCTTGACAACAATAATACGTACGCTATAATAATCCGAGAAACAAGTGGGTATAGTTACGCGCAGAAAAAACCAGTCGTGCGAGACACCGGTGCACCGTACAAAAGCCGTAAGCGATGGGTCTTAGTTACTGGTCGGTGCGCCGGGGCGACCAACGGAACTAGACACTGGCGGCTACAGTATCCGCCGTAAGGCGGAGGTCTTGATTCACTGGTTATGCACTACGCACTGCGTGGACGCGTCTTATCTCACTGGAGCTTAACTCCGCTCTCGGTAGTCATAAGTGATATAGAAAACGCTAATAATACTTAAAATTTAACCAAAATTTTAAATCCTTGGCTTCAACATTGGCTGAGATCCATTAACAACTACCTGGTCATCATGAGACCTTCATTTAGTAAGTGATATAGAAAATGCTAATAATACTTAACATTTAACCAAAATTTGGAATCCTTGGCTTCAATATTGGCTGAGATCCATTAACAACTACCTGGTCATCATGAGATCCTTATTTAGTGAGTGGTATAGAAAATGCTAATCATACTTAACATTTAACCAAAATTTGGAATCCTTGGCTTCAATATTGGCTGAGATCTTGTCACTTGTTCCAATTAAAGCTGAATATCTTAGAAACTACTGGTCCTACTTCCACCAAACATAGCTAAGAACCATCTCGACGGAAAAGTCTTTCGATTAAAAAAAACCGCACTTAAATTGGTCCATCCGCTTGGGCGCTACGATGCCACAGACAGACACACAGATACACAGATACACAGATACACAGATACACAGATACACAGATACACAGATACACATGTTAAACTTATAACACCCCTCTTTTTTTCGTCGGGGGTTAAAAATCTAATTTTCCGCGTGAATTTTGACAAATTCGAATAGTTTTTGAAGTAAACAAAAATTATCAATGAAAAATTCAAATTGTAGGTTTCTAGTATATACCAATAAATCCCAATAGGTAGCCCTGTAGTACCTCTAGGTAGTAACATCAATAACATGTTAAGAAACATGTTTGATCATAGAGAAAAATGTCTAAAACAAACAGCATTTTAAAAGGAATAGGTATGGCTTTAAGTCTTTTTATTTTCTTCTTTGTATCATGACATATTGAGCGAATTTCATTCATATAGACTACACTATGTTGTATAATCTAACATCAGTCGCATCCATTGCTCCTTTTACAGGCCACACCCGGTATGTCGGCAACAGGTTAATATATTGTTTCTTTTCTGTTCCAGTGGGCACCATGGACCCTGCTTTAGCGAAAGAAGTGGCAGCGATGGCGCGCCACAGGAAAATTGATGAGGCTACGTCGCGTGGAGATTCTGACATACAGGCCTTCTACAAAGATGCTGTCATCTTCGTCACGGGTGGGTCAGGGTTTCTGGGACGGCAACTCGTGGAGAAGCTCTTCAGGTCAGTCCTGCAGCCAGATAATCACCAACCCATGCATCTAGCGTAACCATGCTTCGCGACTATTCGCTGGCCCATTATTACAGGGTTATATGTTACATTTTCTGCACTGCATTGAAAATCGCTCCTCTTACTCGTACTATGCGACTGACTCTGGTTTGCTATCTATTCTACTCTGTTATATGTTGTTAGTCTAAGTATTGTACGTAGGTATATCTGTTTATTGTTGTTTATGTATGTTTATTGTTTTTATTTTTTTGTAGTTGTTTTTTGTGGCTTCAAGTTGTTTTGCATCACCTACTCAATTCTAACTCTTGTTGATCTACTCCGCTACCTAAAGGTTGTCTGGAAGAGATCGCTATTTAGCGATAAGACCGCCTGTTGTTAACCACTGTTTATTTTTTACTGTATATCCTCTCATGTTTTGTATCCCTGTGTGTTTGAGGTGTGCAATAAAGTGGATTTGTATTGTATTTTCTGGGTAGTTAGAATTGACATGATTTCATGAATAATTTTAAGATTACCTACAATTTTATTACTTTTCATTATTCCGCTTAGGAAGGACGTTATCATTGTTTTTATATTTTTTCTAAGATAACTAGTTATTTTAATATTACTTTATTAGAATTTACTCATTCTATAATGTCGTAACTCCAAAACTGTGGCACAATGGAAAGGTTACTTTAGTCTGGTGTAACTGTCCAAGAGCTTGGCATTATTGACAGCTTTTTTTTCTCGCGGATAAGTCGCAGACAACGCCTCTGTTCAGGCATAGTTGACGTAGATTTCGGTTATTTTATGTAAATAAATAAATAAATATCAGACAACCTCACACAAATCGATCTAGTCCCAAATTAAGCTCAAGAAAGCTTGTGTTACGGGTACTAGACGACGATATACATACCATGACCCAAGCACAAATATTCGAGTTCATCACACAAATATTTGCCCTAGCCGGGATTCGAACCCAGGACCGCGCGCTCAGTAGGCAGATGCTTACAAACTGAGCCAACCGCGTCGTCATTATATGTATTTTCTTATATATCTTTACATACAGAAAAATAGATTCAAATATTTTTTTAGGGTGTACCTAATACACGATGCAAAGCTCTCTCGATTTCTATAATTTCCACCTGTTAGAAATATGAAGTGTTGTCAATTCAACTTCGCATCACAACGACAGTGTCAAAATTTGAATTAATCAGAATTGTAACATGGGCCCTGTAATATTGGGCCAGCGTCTTGGCGCGCGGCTTAGCGCTACCCTTCACCCTCTCACATTACTGCGCAGAAAGAGATAGGCAATTATCTCGCGCGAGAAATAGTCGCTTAGGGCTTGTGCACAAATCACGTGAGGTTTTTTCGGGTACTTTTTGACTCCCCCCTATCCTCTTGGTGATATTTGGTGAGGTTCTTTGCTAACCCCCTCCCCACACACACTTGTGCTAGAAGTGCAGCGATCGTAAAATGGGAGCAAAATCTATTGAAATGACGTATGGCAAGCAGTGACGACTCTGACTGCAGTGAATTTTGATTTTACGAATCCTGTGGGCATGATGGGTGTGTAAATCCAAACAAGAAGCAACTGACTAAAGAAATCAATGACTCTCGCATCAGGTTCAGTGGTCCTATAGGTGGATGCTCGTGTTGGCCCGTAAAACCGTCATAGACGCGGATTTGAACCCCGCCTAAACCATTTTTATTTTTAGGGTTCCGTACCCAAAGGGTAAAAACGGGACCCTATTACTGAGACTTCGCTGTCCGTCCGTCCGTCTGTCTGTCACCAGGCTGTATCTCAAGAACGGTGATAGCTAGACAGTTGAAATTTTCACAGATGATGTATTCTATTGCCGCTATAACAACAAAAACTAAAAATTAAATAAAATAAATATTTAAGGGGGGCTCCCATACAACAAACTTACAGATAATGGTTCGTGCGCGAGTCCCACTCGCACTTGACCGGATTTTTTTCATTATTTTTTCGCTTCATTGTAATCACCTTCTAGTAACTAATATAATGTAAAAGCACATCCCAGGGTATGGCTAATGCGCATAAGCATTTTAAACACGTATGGCACAGAGGGCGCTCGAGTAGCGTAGAATTATGGAATCAAAAATTTGGTGTGATTGACGTAACGATGTGATAGCTCAGTTGGGAGAGCACTACACCGGAAACATAGGGTCGCAAGTTCGAGTCCTGCTTACATTGCAGTGGACCAGATTACTTTTTCTTTCATAATTTACTTTTGTGTCTATATTCATAAAATTTTAATGAGGTAGTTCCACATTAAAACAGAATCCATAGAAAGATTGTACTAAAAAAGATTAATATTGTAAAATGGGTAGTTTGCACAAGTGTAACTTTGACAGAGAAAAATTGTGTTGTTCTCAGTCAACCTTTGACAACAGTATCTGTGAAGGTACCGAAACGTCAGGGAGGCTCAAATAATTAATATACGCGATATAATCCGTATAAATTGTTTTATTTAAATGTGTGACAGTCGCGGAAACCGAAGAAAATATTAATATTGTGTTAATGTTAAAATGAGGATGTTGGATGAGGGCGGCGCAAGATCGATCGTTGTGGAGAACTTTGGGGGAGGCCTTTGTCCAGCAGTGGACGTCTATAGGCTGATATGATGATGATGATGATGAATGTTAAAATTTGTTTGACAGATCATGTGACATCAAACGCGTGTATCTCTTGATACGAGGCAAGAAGGGACAGAGCGCCCAGGAGAGACTTGTCAAAACCTTTCAGGATCCCGTAAGTCTACACTCTGATTTTTTATATATATACTTTCTTGTATGTACGTAAAACTCTGCAATATAGCGTGGGTTGTAAAACCCCCTGCTGGGCTTTAAATACATCAAAAAATCAAAACCAAAAATCAAAAATACTTTATTGGTTTCTAGTGTTTTACAATTAAATAAAGGTTGGAACCTCCTAGTAAGCATAAAGTAATACTTGTGGCAGGAGATCCCGCTCTTCCATCTGCATAATTTACGTATAACCAAAAGTAACATCAAAGTTTACAATTTAATACTATTTTAACTTCGAGGCCTTATTCCTTTTAAAATGGTGATCGTTTTAGACATTTTTCTATATGATTAAACATGTTTCTTTTCATTTTATTGGTGTTACTACCTAGAACAGGGCTATTGGGATTTATTGGTATATATTTGAAACCTACAGTTTGAATTTTTCATTGATAATTTTTGTTTCGAAAACTACTCGAAATTGACAAAATTCACGCTGAAAATTAGTTTTTTCAACTTATTTTCGACTGCACGCAAAAAAAGCATGAAAAAGCTATGTTACTTTCTAGAACTCGGGGAAAAGTATTATTCACTTCAAAAAGTTGGTTGAAATTATCAATATATTTGTCATAATATGAAAAAAACAAATTTCAAAAGGAATAAGGCCTCTTAATACCTATTTTAGTGTTTAAGTTTACAATTTTACAATTTTTATACATGAGCATATTTATTTAAGTTTGGATTCCTATATTCCGCCACAACACAAAAGGCAACTACAACACGTGCAAATAGCTGTCATTACTATGCAATGCATCCTGCATACTTGTACAAATAAATTTAAATTTTTGCTCTCCATCGAGTCATTGCCATTTAAAGCTATTCTTGTATGGAAATAAATTGTTTGTTTACTAAGGATTTTAAGTTTTTAAGTTAAAGCCTGACAAGAAATTTATGAGGATTGTCAAGAGGGATTGATAAGATTTATATGGCAACAATTTTGCAACAGATCGCAACGCACTATAATGACATTAGTTTTAAATAGCTGTCAGTTCCACTTTGTTAATCTCGTAATATCATTTAATGGAATGCACTCTTTTCCTGACTGTTTTTCGTGTAGTAAACACATGTGCACTTTATTTATAATCTTACGTTCACGACTGTAAATAGTTTTCGGCATTTTCTTTGGATAATCTATATATATATTACGCGAGGCCGATTTTTGTACATCCCATCAGATCTACAGTTATGGTCCGATTTTGATAAATGATATGTCATTAGATTCGTCTCATGCTGGAGAGGTGCATAAAACTCTTGGAATTTTTAGTTTTTCCTGAAAAGGTACTGAAAAATGGATTTGAAAAAACTACTGTGCGCTAACCACGTGACTTTGACCACGTGACCTGTGATCCCTATTTTGACATAAGATGACCGAATAATAATAAGCATGATTTGCTCACAAACCTGTAGTAAGTTGTTCAGCATGATGAAATATTATTTTTGAGTCGGCAACATAATATCCGCAACACTTAAAACATGTACGAATATGCAAATATAATTTTACAGTTTGTTACAATGAATGACCGTAACCATATTTAGACAACTATTAATGTCTTTTTTATTGGGGGCTATTATGTCAATGCTCTAAATTGCCAGGTTGTTTTTCTTTTTAAAATGTTGATATGGAAACTTTTTTCGCATACCTGTTAAAAATGTGGAGAAAAAAGCCGGTTAAGTGCGAGTTGGACTGGTACTCGAAATACTAGAAAAACTGACCGTCATTCAAGGATAGATTATTTTTATAGGCGAGTTTTACAATAAATCAAAGCAGAAAAAAATTAGTAAAACTACTTTAAACGTCATTCAAATAAGTAAATTTATGATAGATTATTATAAATTTGATTACATAAGTCCATCAAAAAAATAATTTCAAGGAAAATGGCATGAGTCATGGTAAATTAAATGGTATTTTACAAGAAAAAACTTAGTCCTTCCGCTTGCATGTCAACGGGATGGGAAATGTGGTCGAGTTGAGAATATGGACGACTTGACAATGTAGCTAAGTTGGGAATGTAGGTATCTACATTGGTAATATGGATGAGTTGGTAAAATGGACGAGTTGGAAATGTGGACGAGTTGGGAATATGGACGAGTTGGGAATGTGGATGAGTTGGTAAAATTGACAAGTTGGTAATATAGACGAGTTGGGAATATGGACGAGTTGGGAATATGGACGAGTTGGGAATATGGACGAGTTGTTAATATGGGCGAGTTGGGAATGTGGATGAGTTGGCAAAATGAACAAGTTGGGAACACGGACGAGTGGGCAATGTGGACGAGTTGAGAATATGGACGAGTTGGGAATGTGGATGAGTTGGCAAAATTAACAAGCTGGGAACACGGACAAGTGGGCAAGGTGGACGAGTTGGCAATGAAGACGACTTGGTAATACGAACGAGTTCGTGATATGGAAGATTTGGCAATAAAGACGAGCTGATAATAAGGACAAGTTGGTATTGTAGACGAGTTGGGAATATGGACGATAAGGAAATGTGGATGAGTTGGCAATGTGGATGAGTTGGTAAAATTTACAAGTTGGGAACATGGACAAGGGGGCAATGTGGACGAGTTCGTATTATGGACGAGTTGGCAATGAAGACGAGTTGGTAATACGGACAAGTTGGTAATATGGACGAGTTGTCAATGTGGACGAGTTGGGAATATGGACGAGTTGGGAGTGTGGATGAGTTGGCAAAATGAACAAGTTGGGAACACGGACGACTGGGCAATGAAGACGACTTGGTAATACGGACGAGTTGAGAATATGGACGAGTTGGAAATGTGGATGAATTAGCAAAACGAACAAGTTGGGAATATGGATGAGTTGGCAATAAAGGAGCTGATAATAAGGACGAGTTTGTATCGAAGACGAGTTAGAAATGTGGATGAGTTGGCAATGTGGACGAGTTGGGAATAATATGGACAAGTTGTATTTGTGGACGAGTTAGCAATATGTACGAGTTGGCATTGTTGACGGGTTGGAAATGAAGACGAGTTTGGTGTATGGACGAGTTGGTAATGTGGACGACTTGGCATTGTGGACGAGGTGGGAATATGGACGAGTTGGAAATGTGGACGAGTTGTATTTGTGGACGAGTTGTATTTGTGGACGAGTTGTATTTGTGGACGAGTTGGTATTGTGGACGAGCAAGTAATATGGACGCGTTGGCATTGTGGATGAGTTGGGAATATAAACGAGTTGGCAATAAAGACGAGTTGGTAATACGGACAAGTTGATAATCTGGATGAGATTGGCAATAAAGACGAGTTAATAATAAGGACGAGTTGGTATTGTAGACGAGTTGGAAATGTGGACGAGTTAGCAATATGGATGAGTTGGCATTGTGGACGAGTTGGGAATATGGATGAGTTGGCAATAAAGATGAGTTGGTAATATGAACGAGTTGGCAATGTAGATGAGTTAGGTGTATGGACGAGTGGGTAATGTGGACGATTTGGCATTGTGTACGAGTTGGGAATGTGGACGAGTTGGGAATATGGACGAGTGGGAAATGTGGACGAGTTGTATTTGTGGACGCGTTGGAATTGTGGACGAGTAGGGAATATGGATGAGTTAGCAATATGGTCAAGTTGGCATTGTGGACGAATTGGGAATATGGACGAGTTGCCAATGGAGACGAATTGGTAATATAGACGAGTTGGCAATGCAGATGAGTTGGGTGTATGAACGAGTTGGCAATGTGGACGTGTTGGGTGTGTGGACAAGTTGGCATTGTGACCCAGATGGGAATATAGACGAGCTGACATTGTGGACGACTTGGCAATTTGGAATAATTAACATGTTACCCTAACATGCGAAACTTGATAGGCTTCCGTTTTTACCGACAATGGTAAGGAACCCTAAAATTAGGTTTTTATTATAATATATTGAGAGTATAGATAGCATCTCCCTCAGTCTTCTGTCAGACACTATTTCAATGAGAGAAAAGACACGAAAGTTAGAATTTGGAATTCGGGTATTAGGCCTTCAGCTCAACTTTTTGAAAAAAAAAAAATATCATAATCTTTTTTCAAACATGTTTAGCTGTTTTATATATTGGATTTTTTTATTACACATATTTGACACATTCTTTTTTTTATGGTGGATTATTGTTGGTCAGTAATTTATTTAGATTAGTAAGAAGTAGGGTTTGATTAAGTATAACTATCGTAAGAATTTCAAACACAATGTGTAATTGTTATTGAATAAATGATTGATGATGATGACAAGGCAGCACCCATATTATGAAAATTTGCACGATCTATTGAATTTCATAAAAAAAAACAAGCATTGATAATATTTAGTGGTTTTTCGTGTAGGTATCTATAAACGTTTTTTGCTCTCTATTTCATACAATTGAGTTTATGTAACAATTTTTAGTATCAATATTTTGAAGTATTTACGATTATGAATGAATACATAAACAGTTACGCACTATGTACGCACTCCATGATCTCCTTTTTAAAACCTGCGTAGTGAGTGACCAAATCTGTCATTTCGATTCATGTGCTATTTCTGGAAATTGATAGAAATCGATCAAATCGATAAATGTATGTCCTGAAGAAAGAACAACAAATTAAAATTCTACCAATCTGATGTTCGGTCCTATGAAAATATGTCAATTATTTTTTTAAGATATGGGACTATAATTGTCATGAATTATATTTTTCCATAAAACGAATACCTAATATGCATTTTATTTGTGAAACAGATCAGCAGATCACATGTCATTAATGCATAAGTTATTTTTACAAAAGAGTTGAAAAAGTTGTCACGATGAATCCAGCAGTTGGCTATCAGGCCTGGCTCTAGCCTGGCATGTTTTAACGTTTTTAAAACATCATTTTAAAGTGTTTTTTTTTTCAGTATTTATTCTTCGTTCCCCAAAAACTTCTTATCGATAAAGTAGTTATTTTCTGTAACACTACCGGATTTCCATATTCTAGCGGCGGTTCGACGCCGCAACGGGTCTCTAGTTTTAAATATTTGTCTTCTAAAGAAATCTCCACGAATGACATTGACATTGTTGACAGACCGTCATAAAATGATTGCCAGTATAAGAAATTAGTTCCAGTGAAATTCGGCAATATGGCGCATGCTCATATATTTCTGGTCAGGCTTTAATACAAACATGGAATGAGTAATTAGGTTAGTTGACCGATTTCCAACAATGTGACCTTCTATCTAAAAAGCTTCCTCAACTATTCGGCGGATCTATATAGGAATACCTAAAACTATTTGTCCTATTTTTGTTTTTCCTCACGTCTTTTGTCCTAATGATTATCTGCTCTAATGCATATGCCCAAGGACGTAGGTACTCTTTAAATTCGGGGGAAAAAAATACTGTTCTGGCGCTTCGCCAGCCGCCACCTAACAAGCGATGAAGCTTTTTTTTAAAACATGGCACCTGTGTTCATAAACAGGCTATACAGCTGAATTATATATTTTTTAAGTGGTGTATTGCCGTGCCGTGAAAAGGGCTTGCCGGCTTTTTATCACTATCCTACTCACCCGGCAAGCCATTCTTTCCTGGCGTCTCCAGTAATGTACTATTTATCCAGGTGTACGACATCTTGCACAAACGCAAACCAGGCTTCGTGGACCGAGTGAAGGCGGTGGAGGGAGACATCACGAAGGTCAGGCTGGGCATCAACGATGAAGACTGGGGAACGTTAGCCAATGAGGTAAGTGCTACTTCTTCTATAACCTTTTTAGGGTGATCATTTGAGCGTTTTGACCGTCTCATTAATCTGCCCGCAATATTGGCCAACTCATAACAACTATCAACATCATTTTGATAGGAATTGTAGGAATCCTCGACTTCTACAAGACAACGGAAAAAAGGCGCCTCGGATCGTACGGAATTCGTCAATATTGCGGAAAGATTAATGAGGTGGTTAAAACGCCCAAATAATCGCCCTTTAACCGCTGACAAAATAACCTAAATTTAAAATTAAATGACCAATAGGAAGTTCAAATTGTAATTCATCTATCACGGCCATTGCTGAATATAGGCCTCCTCCATAGCTCGTCACATAGTGCGATCCAGTGCATACCGCATCCACTGACTCACTCACTCATTACACAAAAACACAGATTACACAGTACCTATAAATAAGTAAATAAATGAATGAATGAATGAATGAATGAATGAATGAATGAATGAATGAATGAACGAACGAACGAACGAATGAATGAATGAATGAATGAATGAATGAATGAATGAATGAATGAAGTCCCAAATTAAGCTCAAGAAGGCTTGTGTTATGGGTTACTAGACAACGATATACGTACTTATATAGATAAATATATACTTAAATACATAGAACAACCATGACCCAAGCACAAATATTCGAGATCATCACACAAATATTTGCCCTGGCCGGGATTCCAACCCGGGACCGCCGGCTCAGTAGCCAAGTGTCAACAAACCGAGCCAAACGCGTCGTCAAACTATGTCAAACCTATGTTAAACGTATCAAGAGTACTGAGGGCGTTTTGGCGTAATGCCAAGTTAAGTTAGGTATAAGCGCAGAATAAAGACACGTTTAAGTTTAAACATACTGTGTAATTGTGTTTTTTGTGTATCTGTGTGTCTGTCTGCCTCTGTGGCATCAAAGCTCTCAAACGGATGGCCCAATTTAAGAGCGTTTTTTTTTATTGAAAGACTTGTCCGTCGGCTTCTTAGCTATGTTTGGTCGAAATATGACCAGTATAGTTTCCAAGATAGCTTGAATATATAGTTTCCAAGATAGCTTGCATATATGTATAGTTAGCTTGAATTGGAACAACTGACAGGATCTTAGCTAATATTGAAGTTAAGAATTACAAATTTTGTAGTTAAGTATGTTCAGCTTTAGTAGCATTTTCTATATCACTTCTGTCGGGGGTGCTAAATTTTTTTATTTAGGTTATTTAAATACTAAGCGCATTGACAATGTTTACAATGAAGCGAAAAATTTAATGGTTCAGACAGGATTCGAACCGGCGTTTCCAACGGCTTTCCGGGCGAACACGGGCGTCCTACCAACTAGAACACCGAACCAGATGTCAGAGCCATTGAATCTTTCAACCAGTTGCTTCAACATGCCTTAGGGTGGCATCGTAGCGCCCGTGTTGGCCCGGAAAGCCGTTGGAAATGCAGGTTCGAATCCTGTCTGAACCATTGAATTTTTAAATTTTTCGCTTCATTGTAAACATTTGGTTTACGTTAGCAGACGTTACTGCTTTAATAAAAATTACGCATTCACAATACTTATAGGACGTGCGTTTACGCAACAATGTTGCCTATACTAGGTATATCTATTGCGTGCTTCTCCAGCAAGTGTTAGAGTGGCGAAAGAGATGGCGCTATTATCAATAACACTAGATTAAGTTAATAGCTAGCCGCGCCGCGCGGTGTTACCCGCTCATTCCACGAGAACACTAAATTTTTTCGGGATAAAAAGTAGCCTATGAGTTAATCCAGGGTGTCAGCTACCTCCATACCAAAATTTATCAAAATTGGTCCAGCCGTTTGAGCATGAAGAAGTAACAAACATACACATAAACAAACAGACTTTCGCTTTTATAATATTACTAGCTGCCCCGCGCGGTGTTACCCGCTTATCCCACGGGAAAACACAATATCTTTATAAATTGTAGCCTATGTGTTAGTCTGATGTATAAGCTATATTATTGGAAAGTTTCATTAAAATCCATTCAGTAGTATTTACGTGAAAGAGTAACAAACATCATGGACTTACAAACTTTCGCGTTTATAATATTAAGTAGAGATTTATGATATTAGTAGAGATGTGTCATAATAATAAGGGCATCTTTGGCAGGTGACCGTGATATTCCACGTGGCCGCGACGGTGACCTTCGACGAGCCGCTACGAGTGGCTACACTCACCAATGTACGGGGCACGATAGAGGCCATGAAGTTAGGGAAGGAGTGCAAGAATCTCAAGTGAGTTACAACAAGTTGATGTTCAATTTACGTGACGACTCGGTTGGGTCAGTTTGTGAGCACTTGCCTACTGAGCTGGCGGTCCCGGGTTCGAATCCCGACCAGGGCCGATATTTGTTTGATGAACTGGAATATATGTGCTTGGGTCATAGTTGTTCTATGTATTTAAGTATATATTTATCTATGTAAGAACGTATATCGTCGTCTAGTACCCATAACACAAGCCTTCTTAAGCTTAATTTGGGACTAGATCAATTTGTGTGAGCTTGTCTGATATTTATTTATTAATTTATATATGCAATATTCCAGATCCTACGTCCACGTGTCAACGGCTTATGCCCACGCCACGCACGGCCGCATCGGAGCCGCCATCAAAGAAGAGTTCTACGAGAGTCCGGCGGATCCAGCCACGATGGTGAAGTTAGTCGAGGAGTTGAGTGAAGAGAAGTTAGCTGCTATTAAACCCAAGTAAGTGTCACTTATTTAGGGAGTTATAGTTGCCGGCAAACTTTTAGAACACATACAACCAAAAGTGGCTTCATCTTCCGCTAATCTGTTGTTGAAGACTCTTGTTCTATGCGTACTTATTCTAAATTTTACAGTAAACTGGCACTCGCACTGATATCTAACGGCACGGCCTGCACGTTTCTTTGATTTTATGAAAATATATTTCTTGTTTCCCACAGTAGACCTACTAAATTACTAATTTAGGACCCAGAGATTTAATATAGCGGTATAAATTAAGGTATAGGTGGCATTACGGCGCTACAAGTATACTTTTTCGAAATCTCATAGCGCTGATCATCCTTTTTAAACCACTTCTGTAGAGCCATTATTAACATACATATCCGACCACTGCAGAGCTATTGTAGAACTATAAGCTATAATTTGGGACCTAATTGGCGCTACAAGAGCTCTATATCTGGATATAGAACCACTATAGCGCTTATTTAAGGACCCTAAGGAGTTATCAAAATCCTTTATCCGGCTACTATACGGCTTGTTATAGCGCTTGTGTGCTAGTTGGGAGGTATACGTTTTCTATAATGTATGAGACAATTCGCGTGTTTTACGTAACAGGTAAATATTGTGTTTATGCTGGTGTCACTTGACGGGTGCACGTTAAGTGTTGCAATCAGCTTTTATTTGACGTGTAATTATAACATAACACTTGAAGGGGTACGCGTACCATTTTTTATACCGTAGGTGGCGGGTAAAAGTATCCTATAACCATCTTTGGATGTCCAGATATCCCTGTACTGCAATTGGTTTGAATTTGTCCAGCCGTTTAGGTGTGATGCGAGGACAAAGGAAATTATGAAAACAGATACACAATACACACAACGACACACAATAGTTACACAATTAGGTCTTACAATCTCGTACCTTACTTAGGCCACTTCATTGTGCAACGATTGTATAAAATACTATTACGCGGACAAAGTTATTAATAGAACAAATCAAATCATTAATAAACACATGTCCAAGTATTTACTTGCTAATGTGTATGAACCTTGAATGTACTACGCCTCGCTTTCCTGTTTATGGAATCGATTTTCATTTACTTAGGTACTAGCTTTTCCCCGCGGCTTCGCTCGCGTAGAAGCTTGAAAGCCCAAACAAACTTTTACCTCGTTGATAACGTATTGTACAGTCGAGTTCATTTACATCTACACACTTACGAGAACAAAAATATCTGAACACGACCCTATTGTCAGGAGCATAAAGTCGTGGTCAGATTTTTTTGTTCTCGTAAGTGTGTAGATGTAAATGAACTCGACTGTACGTACGTACGTCAAAACGTATTGTTTGTCATAAAATCGTTAGTCTTATCGTTCACCTTATCCGTTTAAAAATACTGATTGTTTTAGACATTTTTCTCTGATCTGATCTGATACTCGAATTTGACAAAATACACGCAGAAAACTGTTTTTTTAACTTATTTCCAACTGCAATGAAAGCACCTACCTATCTTACTTTCCAGAACTCTGGGAAAAGTAGTATTTACTTCAAAAAATTGGTTCATATTATCAATATATTAGTCATAAAATGAAAAAAAAATTAAAAGAAATAATGCCGCATAACTCTGTAGGTAATTATTAACTTTACAAGTTTTGAAAGCAAAACCTATTAACTTAGGTTGGGTTAAGTTAGGTTTGTACCTATTATAACATTTATAACAATCCTGAAAAGTTGATCATCATCATCATCATCAGCCAAAAGACGTCCACTGCTGGACATAGGCCTCCCCCAGAGAACGCCACCATGACCGGTCCTGCGCCTCCCGCATCCAGCGGACTCCAGCGACCTTCACCAGGTCATCAGTCCACCTTGTGGGGGGCCTACCCACGCTGCGTCGTCCGGTGCGTGGTCGCCACTCAAGAACTCGATGGCCCCAGCGGCAGTTATTTATTTCAAAGAAATTATGACTAATGACAATTATGAATAAGAATTTTATGTGAGCCAATATGGAGCCATCTTAATAACTTTAGAATCTATAAATTATAAGTTTTACATCATTCAGTTCCTGTTTACCTAGTCAGGTGTATACATTGTTTGTTTGTAGGTTCTGTTTACTTTGTGTTTGTTACAATATCGGATATGACCATGAAAATTTGATTGTGGACGTTAACGTGATCAGTTTAGTAAGTAAGTAAGTAAGTAATTATTTATTTGTCAAACATAGGTAACATAACAAAGGACAGAGGTACAAATAGTCTCACTATGTGTAGCTATTTGGTGGCATAGCATAGGTACTGCCTACTTAGTTATTTATGCAACTGCTACATAATGAGAGGTATTAAAATACGAGTGTTTTAAGACTTAATTATGTACAGTTGCATACACTTTTTGACGACGCGGTTGGCGCAGTTGGTAAGCACCTGCCTACTGAGCCGGCGGTCCCGGGTTCGAATCCCGGCCAGGGCAAATATTTGTGTGATGTACCTACTCGAATATTTGTGCTTGGGTCATGGTTGTTCTATGTATTTGAGTATATATTTATCTATGTAAGTATGTAGGTATATCGTCGTCTAGTACCCATAACACAAGCCTTCTTGAGCTTAATTTGGGACTAGATCGATTTATTTATTTATTTAATGCACACTATTCACTTGTGTTCTATTCATTCTGTTATTCATTTGTGTGATGCCTGATATTTATTTAATTATTTATTTATTTATTATTATTTATTAAAGGGTATCTTTTACTTCCAGGTTAATCGAAGACTGGCCAAACACCTACGCCTACACAAAAGCCCTGGCGGAGGAGGCCGTGAGGACCATGTCAGGAGACCTTCCCATATGCATCGTCAGACCCGCCATAGGTACGCTTTGTCTTACACACACGCACCCACGCACCCACGCACGCACGCACGCACGCACGCACGCACGCACGCACGCACACACGCGCACACACAGACACACACTTGGGCTCGGGTGGACGTGTATAATATCCGTACCGAATTTAATGAAATGCAATGGCAATGTGCTCCAAAATGTCATACTGTTTCCCAATACAAAATAGACTATATGGACATCTGCATAAAACTGTGTAGTCTTCGTTTTTGCCAATAAATGTATTTTTTTCCTCTCTTTCACACACACACACTTTTGTTTATACTGTGTGTTGGTGTGTGTTTTGCAATTTCTGGTTTTTTTGTGTGATTTTTAAAGGAAAGTTTCCATTTTCCTTTAGATGAAGGAAGTTCAAGACGGCAATATTATATGCCGCTGTTTGAGATGCGTCAGACAATTCGTAGTTCAGCCATAGATAAACTAAGTTGATAAGATAAATTGACCAGTTAAAATTTTTTTTTTTTGACAATCACATAAATCAACATAGTCCCAAACTAAGCAAAGCTTGTACTATGGGTACTAGACGACGATATAAATACAAAATAATAGATAACATCCATGGTCCAGGAACAAATATTCGAATTCATTACACACATATTTGCCCCGGCCGGGATTCGAACCTAGGACCGCCGGCTTAGTTGGGCGTCTGCCAACCGCGTCGTCAAATTGGCTAATAATCAGTGGTAGAGACTTGAATATTCGTTTATTTTTAATTCCAGTTATCGCATCGAACCTGGAACCAGGGCCGGGCTGGGTGGACATCAGCAGCGTGTTTGGACCTAGCGGGGTAAGCTTATTTTCATCACACTTTCTCGTAAACAAGGGTTTACATTTAAATAAAACTTATTGACTCAACCTTTGACAACGGTATCTGTAAAGGTACTGAAACGTCAGGGAGGCTCAAATAATTAATATACGCGATATAATCCGTTTAAATTGTTTTATTTAAATGTGTGACAGTCGCGGAAACCGAAGAAAATATTAAGGGTTTACATGCTAGAAAAGCGGGCGGTAAGTCGTTCATTCGTCGTTATTATTCTAGGGCGGTAAGTAATTTTATCACACCTTAAGGGTTTACTTGCTAGAAAACAGCAAGTAAGTAATTTTGGTAAGTATCGACTTTTGTTTTATTTCCTCCAAAGTGTGATGAAAAACGTCGTACGTGACTCCGGTGTAAAGGAATTCCAAACTCGTGTCATTAAAGCCCTCGCCTTCGGCTTCGGGCTTCTCTAATAGACACTCGTTTGAATTCCTCGTTTACCACCCTTGTTACGTAATGACTATTTTACAAGCTTAAGAGGCCTTATTCCTTTAAAAAAACAAAAACTTATTATGACAAAGATATTGATAATTTCAACCAACATTGTGAAGTGACTTTTCCCTGAGTTCTAGAAAGTGACATAACTATGTCATGCTTTCATTGCGTGCAGTCGAAAATAAGTTGAAAAAAATAGTTTTCTGCGTGAATTTTGTCAAATTCAAGTATTTGAAACAAAAATTATGAATGAAAAATTCAAACTGTAGGTTTCAAATATATACCAATAGATCGCAATAGCCCTGTTAAAAGTAGGTACATTGATAATTGATAAAATATTATAAATGCGAAAGTGTGTCTGTCTGTCTGTCTGTTACCTCTTCACGCTTAAACCGCTGAACCGACTTAGATGAAATTTGGTATGCAGATAGTTTGAGACTCGGGAAAGGACATAGGATACTTTTCATACCGAATAAATTTAGTGTTCCCGTGGGATGAGCGCGTAACACCGCGGGGCACAGCTAGTTGATAATATGTTAAGAAACATGTTTGATCATAGAGAAAAATGTCTAAAACAATCAGCATTTTTGAAAGGATAAGGAGCCTTAAGGGACATAACATTGACGAACATTGAAGAACAGATGACCCAGAATCGGCCACTGGCGAAAGCGGACAAGGAGACCCGACCCCATGTACAGTAAACCAGTTTGATTCCTAGGCCACTATAGAACCTTGTCACAATGACAATGATATGAGATTTCAAGCGGCTTTCATATTGACGTTCACTGTGACAAGGTACGAAATGGCCTAGGAATCAAATTGGTTGACAGTACAGTATTGCCACTTTTAATTTCTACTCTTTTTGGTCAGACTGTAGGTGGAATAAGGGAAGGAAGAAGAAGGAAATATCACTGATCATTTTTAAGGTTCCGTACCCAAAGGGTAAAAACGGGACCCTATTACTGAGACTTCGCTGTCCGTCCGTCCGTCCGTCCGTCTGTCCAGCTGAGGCCGCACCAGGCTGTATCTCATGAACCGTGATAGCTAGACTTGAAATTTTCAAACGATCTGTTTCTGTTGCCGCTATTACAACAAATACTAAAAACAGAATGAAATATTTAAGCTCCCATACAACAAACGTAATTTTTTTGCCGTTTTTTTTATTTGATGTTACGAAACCCTTCGTGCTCGAATCCGACTCGCACTTGGCCGATTTTTAATTTGTGTTATTTCCATTCCAGCTCGTCCTCGGCGTTGGGCTGGGCGTCATGCACACCTTCATGGCGGACAACGACTCGTACATCGACCTCATTCCCGTGGACTTCGTGAACAACGCCACCATAGCCGCTGCGCACGCCACAGCGAAGCGCGTTGCCGTCGGAGAGAAGGATATTAAGATATACACCGTCGCGCCCGCGAGGAACCCGATAAAATGGCGTAAGCATTTGATGAGCTCGTCATGGGCCACCAAATTAGTACACCCCTACATACACACTGACACATCCTGGATTTGAAGTAAAGCGTCGAAAACGTTAGTGTACTATTCAGTTAGTTATTTACACAGCAAATTCGCCTTTTTGCAATTAGATATGTTAGTTGTGCAATCAGATTTTTCGTAGGTTAGGTTAGCTTAGATTAATCGATTAAATACTAGCTTTTTTGATGAGTTCCCCTCATGGGCCACCAATTTTATGCATGACCGCACAAATACAATGTAGGTATACATATAATGTTGATATACTCCATGAATGCCGCTGCGCACGCCACAGCGAAGCGCGTTGCCGCCGGAGAGAAGGACATAATGATATACACCGTCGCGCCCGCGAGGAACCCGATAAAATGGCGTAAGGATGATGAGCTCCCCTCATGGGCCACCAAATTAGTATACCCCTGTACACTGACACATCCTGTATTGGAATTAAAGCGTCGAAAACGTTAGTGCACTATGCAGTTAGTTATTTGCACAGCAATTTACCTTGCTGTCCGTGGACTTGGTGTGCAATTAGATATTTTTGCAGATTCTTTGTAGGTTAAGTTAGGTTAGATGGATCGATTAAATAATAGCCTTTTTTGATGAGTTCCCCTTATGGGCCACCAATCCAAACTCCCTCATCAACCTCATCCCCGTGAACAACGCCAACGTTCGTGCACTAGGTATGGAGCTAGTTATTTCCACAGCAATTAGATATGCTAGCTATGCAATCAGATTTTTGTAGGTTAGGTTAGGTTAGGTTACATTGTTGATCGATTAAATAACAGCATTTTTTGATGAGTACCCTCATGGGCCACCAATTTTATGTATACTCGCACGAATACAATGTAGGTATACATATATTGCTAGTATACTCCCACATCGACCTCATGTCCGTGGAATTCGTAAACAACGCCGCCATCTTTTTATTTTAATTAAGCTTTTGACGTGATCACGTCTTATAAATTGATGAAGGCCGGCTGCACGCACGAAAAAGCATGACTCATTGTCACGTTCCGCCCGCCTGAGCGTCACAAGCTGAACGCTTAGGGCGATCATGCCTCTCTATCGCTTGTTCCGCGCTCTCGCTTGCACGCTCGGCTCAGGCGGAACTTGGGCGGAACGCAACAATGACTTATGCTTTTTCGTACATGCAGCCGGCGTTTATCGATTTATAAGACGTTATCACGTAAAAAAAAATGTTTTCATCTTCAGGGAACCTCATCAACATCATGTTCACCAAAGCCGTGGACTGCACCACCCCCAAGGCGGTCTGGTACTCGTTCCTCTTCCACACCAAGCTCCGCTGGCTGTTCCTGCTGCTGACCTGGGTGTTACACTACATTCCGGGATATCTTGCTGACGGGGCCCTCATGCTTCTAGGAAAGAAACCCAAGTAAGTGAAAAGGGAGCCCTTTTACTCCTAGAAACTTATTATGACACTTTGATACTCTCGCGGTTTAAGTTAAAGCCTGCCCAGAAATATATGAGGATCGTCAAGAGGGCGCTATTTACAAGATTTATATCGCAACAATTTTGCAACCAATCGCAACCCAGTATAATGACATTTGTTTGGTGCTGACCTGTCAGTTCGTAAGTTAACCTCGTAATATAATGTATGGAATGCACTCTTTTCCTGACTGTTTTTCGTGTAGCAAACACGTGTACACTTTATTTATAATATTACGTTCACGACTGTGAATGGTTTTCGGCATTTTCTTTGGATATTTTTAAATATTTGTCTTTTAAAGAAACCACCACAAATGACATTGACATTGTTGACAAACCATCATAAAATCATTGCCAGTGTAATAAATTAGTTCCAGTTAAATTCCGCAATATGGCGCATCCTCATATATTTCTGGTCAGGTTTTACGTTCAGTTTGAATTTTTCATTGATAATTGTTTTCTGGAAATGACAAAATTCACGCGGAATACTGGTTTTTACAACTTATTGGCTGCACGCAATGAAAGCATGACATAGCTATGTTACTAATATACTATCTATAGGTAGAACTCAGGGAAAAGTATTATTCACTTTAAAAATATTAAATTATCAATATACTATAGTGACCCGCCCCGGCTTAGCACGGGTGCAATGCTGATAAATTATGCATATAATCCTTCCTCTTGAATCACTCTATCTATTAAAAAAATCGCAACAAAATCCGTTGCGTGGTTTTAAAGATCTAAGCATACATAGGGTCAGACAGACAGCAGCGACTTTGTTTTATATTATTTGACATAATATGAAAAAAAATACATTTTAAAATATATAAGGCCTCTTAAGACGCACCGAGCGAAATGTGAAAAAATAGGCAGTTGCCGTTAAGTAGACAACGTCAACACTAGTTGCTTAATCCATTTCTAAACTATATATTTAGCACTTCGAAGAATGTGTTAACAACTTCTCCGTGGAAAAATTATAAGATTATTAATATTTTACCCTAGAGAACTAAGTAAAGTTGGACGAAAATTGTAAAATCGTAAGCAGGCGTTAAGTGTTTTTTTATACTTTAATAATGGAAATCTATTTTGATTTTCAGTTCAAAAAAAATATGAATGTTTACATTACAATTTGTCCGCATTAAATATTTCAATTATTGTTTGGTATTAAAGGTCCAGATTTATCAAAAAGTGCTTTTAATTCTCCATACATTTTTACTATGGCGGCCGCGCGCCGATCTAAATAAAATTCCCCGCGCTCTATGGTTCAGTCGCTAACGCTCGGCGCCCTCTTTAAGAGTATCAAAACATGAAATAAAAATATTGTTAACTTCACAGGGCATCCAAGATCTACCGCACTGCATACAAGCTGTCCACCACACTCTCCTTCTACACGTGCCACGAGTTTTACTTCCAGGACGACAACCTGCTCACACTACAGAAAAGTTTATCCAAAACAGGTAAATACTAGATTAGAAGTGAAGAAGCGGTTGTACCTTGTTTTGCCTAACAACTTTTTGCCTAATTTCGGTTTTCCTAATTTCAGTTAGACTAATATTATTTAGCATACTTACTCGTTTTGCCTAATTATTATTTGAGTGAAAATCGTTTCGTATAATAGGTACTCATTTCACATAATTTTATTTCGTCTAATTTTATTTGACCTAATTTTTAATTCGTATAGACATATTTTGCCTAACAATTTTTTTGCCTAATTTATTTATTTAGCAAGCATTCTGACGCTCCCCTCGCTTCGCTCGGTCCGCTATCCATGGTCATAAAACAAACCTAACCTAACAGTATTCGGTCTTTAACCTAACCTACAATTTTAAAAATAAGAATCGACAAAGTGAGTTTTAGATAAAATAATATTCGACAAAACAAGAGTTATGAAAATGATCATTTAGGCATAACGAATTTCGACAAAATAATTATTATGAGAAATGATATTATACATATTGACTTTAGACAAAATGTTCATTATGGTAAAAGTTGTTAGACAAACTGAAATTAGACAAAAAAAAATTAGACAAATCAAGGGAATACCTGAAGAAGCATCTCTCGGGCCAGTATGGCAGTGTCAACTGACTTGGCACCGTTGGTTTCTTGTCAGTTGCCATTGCGACTTGGGCTCCCCTTTTTGCTTACCTCAAGCGAAGTGGAGCTAATACTATGTTGTGCCGTTATAAAAAAAAAATAATAATATTTCTCTGGCGATATTTTTAGAGGGCGTGGGCGCCTACTAATCCTTAATTCAACAAGAAAATTATAAATTTATGAAACGTGTAATGTCTCATTTTTAGGGTTCCGTACCCAAAGGGTAAAAACGGGACCCTATTACTGAGACTTCGCTGTCCGTCCGTCCGTCCGTTTGTCTGTCACCAGGCTGTATCTCAAGAACGGTGATAGCTAGACAGTTGAAATTTTCACAGATGATGTATTTCTATTGCCGCTATAACAAAAATAAAATAAAATATTTAAGGGGGCTCCCATACAACAAACTTGTTATAGATTATGGTACGGAACCCTTCATGCGCGAGTGGGACTCGCACTTTCCCAATTTTTTTATGTATACACACCAAAAATTTTATATTAAACCATTAATTTGTATTAATACAAAGATCAAAGCTCAAAGAAAAATTTAAAAAAACCCGCTGGGCCGGCAATCCAGAGGTACCGGGTTCGATTCCCAGTCTCTTCCACCTGGTTACGCATTTCAATTTTTCTTTGAGCTTTCATCTTTGTATAAAAGGTAAATACTAGATTAGAACATATTTCATACTTAAGCCTTAATTCGACAGTAAGGTGTTTTTCATCCCACGCCATCTTGCGAATTTTTAGTGGTACTAATTTATTTTACTGGCATCGAACAATTTTTCACAAAAAGTGTAGAAATTGAAAGGTGGCAATGCTGTAGTGTCGTCCTTTTTCTTAGATTGATTAGAAAGGGACGACACAATAGTATTGCCACTTTAATTTCTACTCTTTTAAGTCGTACTGTACAGTCACCATCAGATATATGGCAGCAGTCGTTCATAAATATCTGAACACACTCTTATTGACTAAGCGTTAGGTACATGTGCAGATATTCATGAAAGCCTATATTTAATATTTACTATACAATATGAAATTATAATTAAATAATAAAAAAAACATTGGACAATCAAATTAAAATTAAGCCCAAATCAATAAAACTACAGAAAGCCTTATATGCTGCGATATCTCTGACGGCGACTGTACCTACCATACTTTCTGTGAATAAATGATGATTACAATTAACTCTCTCATCTTAACTTTTATCCGTAATATTCTACTTACAGTCGTATAGAGTAGACTGTAGTTAGGTACTTTTATTGCGACAAAAACTAAAATACAGCCGGAAATTAAAAATAAACTCTTTTTTTTTTCAGATAAAGACATCTACAATTTCGACGTAGAGACCATGAGCTGGTACGAGCAATCCGTCCACTGGGCCATAGGCCTCCGGAAGTACATCATAAAGGATGGTCTCCAAGATACCATATACGCCGTCAGGAAACAGAAGGTGTTCAGAATACTGAACTACATAGTCGCCGCGCTGTATTTCTACACTATATACAAGTTACTGAGTACTGTAGTGTGGTTTGTGAGTGACTTAGCTGTTTAATATTTGGTCTGTTGACAACCAAATCTCACTAATTAACAAATGCCTGTAGTCTGTACTTTTAGGTATTTAAAAAAATGTAAACAAACCGGAGCTGTCAAATTGACAGCAAGCAATGGCGAATGGCAAACCGACAAAGTTAAAAATGACGTAAAGTAGGTGTTGCTACTTTAACCTATTGACCGCCAAGCAGTCTAGCAATTTACCGTGCCACTGACGCCAGAGTAAAAAAAAAAGATGTGCCCCAAAATCAACAGGGATTGAAAAATACTTGTAGCGGTTAGAATTACAAAGGTTTTGATGATTGAAATTTGGACGGCTGTGGCCGACGTGGCGTCAGGGGCACGATTTTTTGTTGACGGCCACAGCCGACTGTGGCGGTCAAAAGGTTAAACCTGTGACTTTCTATTTTAGTCGTATTACTTCCAGTATAATGCAGCCTTGCGTTTTATAATAATAGGTAATATCTTTATTTCAGAAAACGATATTCCATAGATTAAACTTCTGCAAATTTCGGTACTTTTTATTGACGATTTACTGAGAAAGAAATATATTTATTTTATGTGATAGGTAAAAATATGTTTGTATTCGTGAATTTGTATATAATCGGTAAAATTAAGCGATAACACATGTTATTTAAATGGAATGGACTGCAGTAGTGAGGTCAATTATTTTATAAAATAAAAAAATTAAGAGGAACCAAACGTTATCTTATAAACAACCTCTTTAATGGTTTGTTTACATTATTTTAACCTCCTGACTTCTAGCGTGCTACACATACACATAGTACATAAACTTCAATGAATTGTTAACTGTCAACTATTTGTCATAAGGTTAAAATTAAATTGACAAATTATGAATGCTGGTCGTCAGGAGGTTAAATACCTAAAAGTACAGACTTTACTTAAAACAAAAAACAATCTCAAGCTCGTATCTCAATGGCAATGCTTATTAGATATGAGGTTTTAAAGAGCAGTGGCAGAAGTTTTAGTGAGTTTTGATTGTCACCAGGCGATTTTAGCTGTAATAATGTAATGTTTTAGTTTTAATTGTTTATGTAAATAAAGATCATTTTGTAATTTACGCGCGTGTTATAACTTTAACTCGTCAAATTCCGAAATACCCTTAGATCTAAATGCTGATTGTTTTAGACATTTTCTCTATGCTCAAACATGCTTCTTAACATATTATTGATGTTACTACCTAACCCAGGGCTATTGGGATTTATTGGTATAGAAACCTACTGTTTGAATTTTTCATTGAAAATTTTTGTTTCTAGAACTACTCGAAATTGTCAAAATTCACGCGGAAAATTCGTATTTTCTATTTATTTAAACTCTTAAAACAGTAGGTACCTAACGTCTGCTAACGTGAACCAAATGTTTATAACGAACCGAAAAATTAAAAAAAAAATTACGGTATTTCGTTTCGTTGTAAACAATTACCCTTAGATTGATCTTCTTTCAAATAAAACATGTAGTATAATAAAAAATCCCAAGTGCGAGTCTGACTCGCGCACCGATGGTTCCGTGCAAACACTTAACCCATCTTAAACCGACCGGGTTAAGTTTGGGCTTTGTTTAGGAGTACAAACTCTCAAACGGGAATGACTCCGCGCCACAGGAGTGAAGTGATCGGAACGAGCAATATTATTAGGTTTGTAAGTAAGTATGGCATTTTGTATTAGGAATAAAAAAAACAATAGCCTGGAAACAGTAGTCCCTCACAGCGAGGACGGCAGGTTAAAGTTCAAGCGTAGTGAGTGTTTCTATCCATAATCATTAAACGTAAAGGTAAGAATACATACAACGGATCAGTAGCGTGCATATCATAAATAATGTAATGTAGGAATGTAAAAGTAGGTATTTGGCACATAGTTAAACCCGTTTCAGACCTTCCGATCCGATCCGATTTATCGGATGAAAGGATAATGTGTAGTGTAATAGATCCTATAACAATTACACTACACATTATCCTATCGACTTTGAGTTTGAAAAAGTTACAATAACGACTCCATGGATTGTAGTACCATGGTAAGGCGGCACATATAGATCTGCAAGAGGTTTTACAGCCCACGCCATATTGCGGATTTTCAGTGGTACTAAATTATTTTACTGGCAACGACAAATTTGGTAACTGACGTTGAAAGTCGGTGAATGTCACTGATGTAAACAAAGAGGGAACAGGACTAAATATTCTGCAAATTTCTAGTAATTTTTGCATAATAAAGCCAAAACTATCCACAGTGATGAAAGGCAAGTTTTTTCAATAGGATTCAGTATTTACTTCGCAAGAAAAACGAAGGATTGAACAGCATTCCGGTAAACAATGTTTTAGATTTTGATAATGACATATCCTTGACTGACGTTTATGAATGCAAATATGACGTATGCACATTATTGCCATATGAAAGCTGTTTGTACCGCCACTATCCCTGGGCCGGACCGACGCTTGCTAGGCTATACAACTTAACTGTTATTTAAGTGTTCAGGGTAAAGGCCTGAGTATCCCCTGCTTAACATGTTTTATCGTCCAATTAATTTATGTGCAATGTTAAATAAGTACGTTTATAAATTATGCATTTACGCGTCAATACTATGCATTATCACTTATCACATTACGGTATTAGCGTATTATGACCGTCACCGTCTTGACCGTCACCGTATTATGACCGTCACCGTTTGCCAGCGGAAACGCGATCTCTTCCAGACGACTGACATCTTAATTTTTTTTTTCTCCTCTCCAATTTCAACCGGGTTCGATTCCCGGTTATGGATGAGATTTACAAAACAACTTGAATGCAGTTTTTAATAAATCTAAAATCGAAACCATGGTTCCTAAGAACAGAATTCCCTATCTCTTATAGTTTTCATTTTCTCCCTACTGACCCATTTGGATTGATGATCACCATAAGTAATTTGAAACAAAAAATACTTTTATACATTTTTATTTTTATTGCAAATGAAACCGTAAATTAAAACTGGAACAAGGTGACAATTCAACAAAATATACATCGGTAATTCGCGATTAACTAACTTGAAAAAAAAACGTTCTAATTTTACTTCATGCGGTAAGATCGTAATGATCTGTTGCCAGCGTCCGTGTCTTCAATTCGGCTGGGCTTGTACTTCGGCGTCTCAGGAAACGGGGGAAGACCGAACTCTTCTGGCTTGAAGTCTAGAAGAGACCTGTGGGCAAAGATGGCAACTCATAAATGTCTACATTTTCTATGCAATTATAAAACTAAAAGTTGATTAAGGCTCCACGCCCGTTCAAAAATGCAGATTGTTTTAGAATTTTTTCTAAGATCAAACGTTTCTTCACAGTATTATCATATCAATGTTACCTATTCCTTAGAACAGGAAACTCTTGCAATTTATTAGTATATATTTGAAACCTACAGTTTTAAGTTTTCATTGATAATTTTTGTATCAAAAAGTACTCGAAATTAACATATTTCACGCAGAAAACTGTTTTTTCTTTTCAACTTATTTTCGACTGCACGCAATAAAAGCATGAAATAGCTATGTTACTATTTAGAACTCAGGGAAAAGTATTATTCACTTCAAAAATTTGGTTGAATATATCATTGATCTATGAAAATATCAATATATTTGTTATAATATGAAAAAAATAATTATAAAAGGAATAAGGTTTCTTAAAAAACTGTTTTCTATGGAGAGGGATCATTATTTCAGGAAAAATCTTAACAGCGCGATGCAGCAGCTTGGTGCTATTAGTAACAGTGCCATCAGTTGGTAAAAAAAAAATGTCCTCTCATCACGTAGCCCAACGCTCATCGCTAAACACCAAACTGCACGATGCACTCCATGATTTATTTATTATTTATTTATTTACTCAAAAACAGGTTACATGACATTACAGTGTAGACACCAATGCGTCATGAACCGAGCAAGTTTATTTAGACGGCGAAACGGCGTGGCCCCGTTGTTCCGACATCTCAGGTGTTGGATTTGGTAGGTTGCCCCGGAACCGACGAAACACGACACCTTTCGGCCAGAAATCCGCACATGCGATGGTCTCCTGGAGCGGCCGCGGCACGCGCACTACAAACGAGCTGAAGTGCACGTAGTGATGATGCAAGGGATAGACACAGGTGGGTGAAGACCGAAAAGTTTCCCACCTTAACTCACTCAATTAATATTCGTATCAAAGTCTCCGTTGTGCGACGACAGTTAACCTTCCAATAACGTACCTTACGGTTCTATTTTAACAACGATGCAATAAGGAACCTTAAAAATTTTAAGGTTCCTTATTGCATCGTTAATTCGTCGCACAACGGAACTTATTCCAATCTCTTTTATTTCCTCGTTTTGTATGGCTAACTACGCCTTAATTTCATCAAACTTTTTGGTCCTAACACAGGTGGGGGAAACTTCAAGGAAAAAATACTTTTGTATCCGACCCACAGTAATGAGAAACACGACGCGAGGAGGAGGAGATAGCGTGTGTCTCGCTCACTCGTTTAACCGCCGCTAGGTCAACTAACCTTACAACTTTCGTGGCTTGCCGCGTCTCCTCGCGATCTATTCGTTTGTCGGGGATCATCACAACCTGTCAAATGTTAATTACAGTAATATTATAAAGGCGAAAGTTTATGTGTGTTTATATGTTTGTTACTTCTTCACACTCAAACGGTTGGACCAAATTTTGATAAATTTTGGTAATAATAATAATAATACAAAGAACCTAGCCTAAGTATAAAAATGAATAAAGGGAATAATAATAATAAATGTTCTTTATTCCAGGTAATGAGACCCAAAAAGTAAAGTAAAACTGGACATTCACAAGTCATTCATTTTTTTTTTATCACGGTGCACGGTCAGCCAGCACTTCAAAATCTGGCAGTCCAGGCGTTCGGACAGGGTTCTGAGGATCTCATTCTCAGATGAGAGAATGCGGTTCCTGAAAGACGCTATGCGTGACCTCACTATGGCGAAGAAGTCTGGAACACGGGCTTCTGCAAACATGCTTGATGCACTACAGTACCGAGGCAGTTTCATCAGAATTCGAAAAGCATCATTGTATTGCACCCTGATGGTACTATAGCACGTCTCGTGTAGTTGACCCAGAGCTGGCATGTGTAGAAGCATTGACAGTATGCCCTAAACAATGTCATCTTCACTGGGTCACTGCACCGTGCGAACCTTCGCGCGAGCATGTTGCATCTTACAGCAGTAGTTAGATTACAGTACTTAAATTAGCTACAGTTGATGCGAGAATATCGCCATGCAAAAAGCACTTTCTATTTAATAGTTTTAGTTTGTAGTAGTCTAAAAACTAGACGGCATATCAACTTTTATAAAAATAGGCGATGTTAGGTATCCCAGGCGAAGTTACGCGCTTGTACGGTAGTTATAATTACAAAGATTTTATTTCTCACCTGCATACCAGCTGCAATCCCCGCCTGAACTCCTGTGGTCGAGTCTTCAAATACAAGACACTGTTGAAGATAACGTTTTTATACAGCAGCTACCAAAATCGCTTGGTGAAAACCAAAACTCACTAAAATGTCTGTCACTGTTCTTCAAAACATTAGTAAGTACATCGATACTGAGATACAGCTGCCGGCAAACTTTTAGAGCATAACCTTGACTACGCAGTAACCGATTTACGTACAAATGTACGGATCTGCGCATGTACATGCGCAGATCCGCCATTTTTGTTCTTAAAGTTTGCCGGCAACTATACGAACTTTGTTTTAAGTAAGTACGTAGATTTTAAGTAGACACTGACTTTTAGAGTAGTCCCATTAACATCCTCAAAGAAGAATTGTCCACCCGCCTATTATTACGGATAAAATCTAAGATGAAAAACTTGATAAAAAGTATCAAATCACTGATAGACTGTGGATCTTGATAACTATCAATTTAACAACGAATGAGTTTTATTTGGGACCATACATGGGTAGTTTACTGTAAAGTGTAAATATATGATCTCAACCTGTGATTTTTTTTTCCTTCTTTATGCTTGCGGACCCGAAGGGACCCTTGCACTGCTGTGTGCCTGACACGGCCCGTCCTTTTGGACGAGCCGCCGAAATCAACCTGTGAATTTGGACGCTCTGGTGTTAACTGGGACGATGCTATGAGAGTTTGAAAATGTGACGAAACGGTTAGAGAAAAAGTAGGATAGGCCCATAGGCCCCGCCTCTTTTATGTTCGCCTTGGCGGGGGCAGTAACAGATTTGTTCATCATACTTACTTCTGCAGGTTTCGGCCTGGTTGGGAAGCGGCCGGCGGCGACCAGATAAATGTCTGGGTGAGGCTTCCCTCGGTCAACCTCCGGATCTGTAGCGCAGACCTGTGTACCAAATTGTGAAAAAAAAAAAATTGCGCTTATCTTTGCCCGTCGATGACAACTTTGACCATGGATGACAACTTTGCCCATTAATGACAACTTTGCTCGTGTAGTACAACTTTGTCCGTGGATGACAACTTTGCCCATAGATGTCATCTATTTCCATGGATGGCAACTTGGACCAGATCGGAATAAAGCCTGCGTTTTTATGATGGTTGCGTTTATCACATGATAAAAAAATTACAAAGCATGTTACTCAGTCTCACACTAACATTTTATTAAAACATAATGGATGCTTTATCGCTTATTTATCGCGTGATAAACGCAACCATCATGCCCACTGATCTCATAGAATTGTCCTATTTCATCAACAAATGTTTCATATTATAATGTTTAATTTAATGAAATTTATTTACTAACGTTACCTGATTGACGGAAATTTCTGTGTTTATCTTTGTATCTAGGTAGAAATTAATAATAGAGATAAAGAGAGCTCGGCGTCGTGTATACCCTAGAAAAATATTTACACTATTGCCCGCATACAATGAAAGTTTTCAACCTAACCCCAAAAAATAAGCTGTCAATAATGTGAAGGTCAACGTCATTCATTTTTTTTATTAGATACCAGGCTAAAATAACCTATCCATTGTGTAATAGTTTTGGAGTTACTACTTTTTAGAATGAGTAGATTTTAATAAATTAATAATAACATAATTAGTAATCTCATAATTAGGAAAGGTATGAAAACAGTGATTAAGTCCTCTTTTTAAGCGGAATACAGAAAAGTATAATATTGTCTTAAAATATGATATCTGTCAATTGGGTTCCGAAATAAATATGAATTGTAATGTACCCTATGGTTGAAGAGCGCGAACAGCTTGGGCCTCGCCGCCGCGTGGAGCCTCACGGCCGCCTCTGTGCTGTTGGTGGCCAGGGCGGTAGGAATCTTGTGGTCGTGCAAGTGCGTTAGGAGACGCTCGGCGCCTGAAAGAGTAACGTGTGTTTAATGCATTGCCTTACTTTCTTTGTTATTATTAAAATAATCTATCTTCTTCTTTAGTGTTGAGATTCCTTGAATATTTGATGCCAAAAAGGCAGCGGCATCGACAGCCCTGACCGTGGCATTCCTCAAGCGAAGAGGAACGTGGGCATGACGGACACACCAGCAGGTGTGCCATATTTGTGGCGCTGAGTTAAAGACGCATAACGCATTGAGTTGAGTGATCCCGAAGCATACCCCTTTGAGCCATGCTTTCCCTACAGCGGGCAACTTGTGTCCTGAGCCGGTTTAGTGTCCTCCAGATTGACCATCGTTCGTTTTGGCCAGGCGGTAGTTGCTCCAAGACTGGCGCATATGTATCAGGTGGGGGACACGTGTTTTGCCACAGCAAACGGCGCGCATCGGCTGGGTTGCCCAGCAGGTGACTGGTGCTCCGCGTGAAGCAATAGAGCTGGACCGGTGGCGGTTCATGGTCGTGCAGTGGGTGGCGCGGATCATTCTCCTAGTTACGTTTTTCGACACCACATGCGACTTCTCTACGGACATCATAAAAATTATCTGTCTGACATAAAGCTTTAGGCTCACCTGGCTGTATGGGCGCGCTAGCAACCGATTTCCCGACGAGCTCGCTGAGCTGATGCTCTAACTCGTCCACGGATATTGGCAGCATGACGCGCTGAACCACCGACTGGCAGATCTGCCTGTCAGTGCCCCCGTAGCACTGGAATATACCGTTTACTATTATTTCACAAAAAAACGTTTTCACCAGCTTTTGCTATCCTATATGATTTATCTAAACTAAATAAAATATCGGACAACCTCACATAAACCAATCTAGTCCCACAGTAAGCTCTAGTATGCTAGTGTTATGGACACTAGACGACGATAAACATACGTATATAGATAAATACAAATAACATCCATGACCCACGCATAAATATTTGAGTTCATCATACAAATATTTACCCTTGCCGGGATTCGAACTCGGGACCGAAGGCTCAGTAGGCAGTGGCTTAACCACTGCGCCAAACTCGGCGTCGAACTAAAATTCATTTGTTTACTTCGCATAACTTCTAATTGGCTTTCCTTTGTCTGGCATACCTACTTCAATGACATTGCTTCTTTAATGTTCTTGAGGGCAAAGTTATGCCTTACCTAAGCAGTTGAATTTTCTTTACAATATATTTAAAGTAAATCAATTAAAATCACACGGATTAAGACAAGGGAGCTTTTTTAAACATTTTCATTTATAAATATAAATTAAAAATATCGGGCAACCTCTTACAAATCGATCTAGCCCCACAGTAAGCTCTAGTAAACTTGCGTTGACACTAGACGACGATATACTTACTTACCTACTCCTTTTTTTATTAGCCTGTTTGGTGTCCCACTGCTGGGATACTTATGTATACTTACTTATAAATGAAAACATAGCAAACATCTATGACCCAGGAACAAATATTTAAGTTCAGGACACAAAAAAACAAGTCCCTTGCCGGGACTCGAACCAAGGACCGCCGACTACATAGATACTTGAAAACAAACCACTGTTAGTAGCCCTACCTCTCCTTCCAATTCTTTTGTGTATTTTTTATCATATTTCTCACATATCATCTTGATTGCTCTGTGATAAATGACTTCAGAATCTGTGGAAATTTTTCATCGGATATTTATTTATAATCATAATACAAAAACCTTAACAGCAATGTGTAAAATCTTAAAACGAAATAATGTTTAACTAAATATAAAATTTTAGCATAGTTAGTAAGAAATAAGGTCACCTGAGGTAATTCCAACTATGGGGCAAAATTGATGATTTCATAGAAAGAGACATTTTTTAGCCCATAATGAACACAATTTTAAGCCCAATTTGCGACTATTAATCTTTCTTCTATAGGACTATTAATAAAAGGACAGAGGTGGTAGTTATAAATCAATTAATTTATGTGATATTATCAAAAGTTGCATTTTCCCCATAGTAACAATTGTCTTTGGTGACTTTAAGTCTAAGGTCAATATCGCAGAACGTTTTACTGCAATTTTACTTGGGCAATGTTGCCAACAGCAGAGAAAACCGCATTATTTAAGGGAGGACAAACAAATGTTACTCTACATCCGCAAATAATCAATCTTAGTCAGAGTTGTAACCTACAGGCAAAGTTGCTAACTGTGGGCAAAGTTGCCAACTGTGGGCAAAGTTGCCAATTGTGGGCAAAGTTGCCTTTAGTTAAGGCCTTACCAAGAACAGTGCCGTCCAGATCAAACAAGCAGTGTGTCGCCTTTTTATATTTCTTGGAGCAGTAAAAATGCTTTGAGATCATTACTTGCGACCGAAGGAGGAGTAAAATTTTGCCAACGGGACATTTTTCATGCTTAGCTGGACCTGATGATATAAACAACAAAGATGTGTCGGACAATCTCGCATATCGATCTAGTCCCACAGTAAACTCTAGTAGGCCTGTATATCGTGGTATGAGAAAATTAAAGCCTGACCAGAAATATGTGAGTCATTTTCTAAGACTAAATTTTATTTTGTCGTTACTGTCGTAATTATTGATTTAAAACACTCAACACGAATTAACAAGGAAATCGGGGAGTATTACGTGCAGTCTGTGGGCGAAATTCACCCAGAGGGCCTATAACTCTCTAAGAGTCCAGTACAATAATGTCCTGAGGATGCTGTTGAGGTTGCCGAAGCACTGTAGTGCATCGGGCATGTTCGCGGAGGCGAGAACAGACGACTTTTACGCCATTAGACGTAAAAGAATTGCGTCTTTGCTTGCCCGCGTGCGAGGCAGCAGCAACGGCCTCCTAAGGACATTATCTGAACGTCTTGATTGTCATCTCACTAAATACTGGATTGAGGTGACATCAGGCAGGGCTAAATAGTGTAGTTGTTTTTGTTTTGTATATACTAACATAGGTAATTAAGTTCTTTGTAACTAACACAATATGGATCTAGGTCTGAAATAAACATATTTTTTTTTTATTTATTTATTATGATACCCCACTGGCAACACAGAAATGCCTTGATCACACGTACCGAGTAAACGGGCGAGACAGTGCTCTGTCTCGCCCGTTTGTCTTGTGTGTGACAGGGACGAGAGCACTGTCTCGCCCACTGTCTCGGTACGTGTGATCAAGGCAAAACGGATTGACAGAAACAATAATCAGAAGTTTTTTTTTTTTTTACATCCTCACATAAATCGGTTTAGTCCCAAATTAAGCTCAGGAAGGCTTGTGTTATGGGTACTAGACGACGATATACATACTTATATAGACAAATAGATACTTAAATACATAGAACAACCATGACCCAAGCACAAACATTCGCCCCGGCCGGGATTCGAACCCGCCGGCTCAGTAGGCAGGTGTCTACAAACCGAGCCAAACGTGTCGTCAAATCAATATTATTATACCATGGAAAACTGCTAGAGAAAGGCACAGATCATCTTAGTGGCGCATTTGTTCGAAACATGATAACCTCCCATCCTAATGCCTGTTTCACACGAGGGCAGTACAGTACGCTGCCCATAAGCTCTCCACGATCTTCATACATAAGGGACCGACTCCAGAGAGAGATATAATCTACAGCTTAGAATAAACACGCCTAGAACGAGTGTCTTCAGGTTTGCGAAGTTTATTTTTTTATAACGACAACGCGTGCACGGATGAAATTGTGCCCGTGACAATCCGTGACTCACTAAAACAAGACTAAAACTGGCTCCACTTTCAAGCGCTCACTAACTTATTAGGTATTTATTCTAAGATCATTAGTTTAACGTAAATTCTCTTTCGGATTTATGAAAATTTGGAATAATGATACGTTCACATAAATAAAGCTTGGGAATACGCTCTGGGGCCAACCTTATCACGTTTTGGGGATGAAAATCTAATACGTACTGTTTGTGATTGAATCTTAATGGGACTCGAAACAAGAAAAGCCTTAGTGATAGTATATTCCATAAAGCAAGGCTGTGATGAATGCGAATTCGTTGTGGCAATTCTGTAGCGTTTACTGTTGGTTTGAGACTGAAATTTAAATTAAATATTGTGTATCTTTTTGGAAAGGTCACCTTTGACACAATACTTGACAATTCATATGTAAAAGCGTCAAAGTCATGTCAAAGTAGTGTCAAAGCGATCGCAGTGGACTCGTCTCGAGTATGGAGGTTAGAAAGGAGGAGGGTTTACTCACGTCGTAGAAGTGGAATAACACTCGCCATGTTTCGGATCGGTTAGCGATTCATCATCACGAGAGCTGATCAGTCGTGGCGGCGGCTAACCGAGCACATAACAGTGCTATTCGTAGGTATATATTGTAATGTATCTGAGACTCAGTTTTCTATGTAAAATAATGTAATTAAATGTTGTAATGTGATATTACTGATTGGGTAACGTACTTTCAATATCAGTTTGTAGTTTTTCTCAAACATACAATGAAATGTCGTCATAACGTGCGAATTTCATACAAAATTCATGGCCTAACCCGGGCAGTCTTTTGACCGCCACAGTCGGCTGTGGCCGTCAACAAAAAATCGTGCCCCTGACGCCACGTCGGCCACAGCCGTCCAAATTTAAATGACCAAAAACTTTGTAATTCTAACCGCTACAAGTATTTTTCAATCCCTGTTGATTTTGGGGCACATCTTTTTTTTTTTACTCTGGCGTCAGTGGCACGGTAAATTGCTAGACCGCTTGGCGGTCAATAGGTTCAACATGGCGTCTGTGTTCATGCACAAGCTGTTTTTTTTATGAGTGGTGCATTTTTTTATTTCATTGCATATGTTTGAGAAAAGCACTACAAAGCCTGACCAGAAATATATGAGGATTGTCAAGAGGGCGCTATTATTTTAGACTTATTTCTATTTATTAGATATTGACGACGCGGTTGGCGCAGTGGTTAAGCAACTGCCTACTGAGCCGACGGTCCTGGGTTCGAATCCCGGCAAGGGCAAATATTTGTGTGATGAACTCGAATATTTGTGCCTGGGTCATGGATGTTATTTGTATTTAAGTATGTATTTATCTATATAAGTATGGTTACCATCGTCTAGTATCCATAACACAAGCCTATACTAGAGCTTACTGTGGGACTAGATTGATTTGTGTGAGGTTGTCCGATATTTATTTATTATTATTTATTATATGGCAACAATTGTGCTACCAATTGCAACCCACTATAATGACATTAGTTTTAAATACCTGTCAGTTCCACTATGTTAACCTCGTAATATCATTTAATGAAATGCACTAAAACGTAGTGATTACATACTCTTTGAAATGCACTCTTTTCCTGACCGTTTTTCGTGTAATAAACACGTGTACACTTTATTTATAATATTACGTTCACGACTGTGAATAGTTTTGGGCATTTCATTTGGATAATCCATACTAATATTATAAATGCGAAAGTGTGTCTGTCTGTCTGTCTGTTACCTCTTCACGTTTAAACCGCTGAACCGACTTAGATGAAATTTGGTATGGAGATAGTCTGAGACCCGGGAAAGGACATAGGATACTTTTCATCCCGAATAATTATAGTGTTCCCGTGGGATGAGCGGGTAACACCGCGGGGCACAGCTAGTTTTAAATATTTGTCTTTTAAAGAAACCACCACGAATGACATTGACATTGTTGACAAACCATCATAAAATCATTGCCAGTGTAAGAAATTAGTTTCAGTTAAATTCCGCAATATGGCGCCCTCATATTTCTGGTCAGGCTTTACATGCTTAGCCGTGAAAAGGGCTTGCCCTACTCACCCGGCGTCTGCAGTAATGGTACTATTTTGATATCTCATAATTACGGAATCATCCCCTGGGGCCCTATGATGGTTGCTTTTATCACGCGATAAATAAGTGATAAAGAATCCGTCACGTTTTGACATATTGCGAGTGTGAGTGACAGATGCTTTGTCACTTATTTATCACGTGATAAACGCAACCATCATAGGCCCCCTGGTCACACTCAACCCTGTACACATACACATAGTATAAAACAAAGTCGCTTCTTGTCTGTCTGTCCCTATGTATGCTTAGATCTTTAAAACTACGCAACGGATTATTATGCGGTTTTTTTTAATAGATAGGGTGATTCAAGAGGAAGGTTTACATGTATACTACATGCATAATTTATCAGCAGCCGTGCGAAGCCGGGGCGGGCCGCCAGTACCTACATATAAATGTTCTCCGCTGAAACGAGGAAAATAAAACAACCAATCACTTTTAATGCAGTGTATTTATAAACCGAACCAAGTATGAATGCCAAAACAACCACCTAAAGTATGTTGACAATAAAAACTAAACGATATGAATCTGTCCAATAAAATCACCCAGGTGATCGTTTTGGACTTGGCGTCCATTAGGACCACCTGGGTGATCTCAATGGACATTTTTGTCCACTAGAATCACCTGGGTGATCCGCTCAGGTGATCTTAACCCTTTGACCGCCAAAGACGGCAAATCACGTTATCGGAAATTCGTGCCACTGACGCCAACGACGCCTATTGACGTCAAAAATTTCAATGGTCAAAAACATGCTAATTCAAACCACTATCTGTATTTTTCAATCTCTGTTGATTTTGGAGCACTTTTTGGTGGTGGTGAATTGCTTTGCCGCTTGGCGCTCAAAGGGTTAATGGACGTCGCGGACAAAAGTAAAGCGGAGCTGAGATACAGATTTCAACGTCTATTCCGCACGACGCTTCAATGACGCCCCCTTAGGGTTGGCGGATTTCATTCGGAGTCGACAGATTAGAAAATCATTTACACCAATAGGTTGTTTATGAATCTTTAATTTAGAATTAATCCAAGCGAATATATCTTGAAAATGCACTGAGCTACATCTAAATAACATTAAACTAAATCAAAAATAACAAAATATAATTTCATTACAACTATAATGTTTACAAATCACAATGTTTTATGTTTTTAAATCGCTTAAACAACAAATAATATCAAAATTAAAGGAACTTACATACAATTTTTACATACATTCTGTATGGTAACTTAAGCAAGCTTTCAGGTGATGCTTTGAGCGTTTTAACCGTCTTAATACTCTGTACTTTTGAGGATGCCAATTGATTCTATTTTTAGGGTTCCGTACCCAAAGAGTAAAAACGGGACCCTATTACTAAGACTTCGCTGTCCGTCCGTCTGTCACCAGGCTGTATCTCAAGAACGGTGATAGCTAGACAGTTGAAATTTTCACAGATGATGTATTTCTATTGCCGCTATAACAACAAATAAGTACTAAAAATAAAATAAAATAAAATAAATATTTAAGGGGGCTCCCATACAACAAACTTGTTATAGATTATGGTACGGAACACTCCATGCGCGAGTCGGACTCGCACTTACCCAATTTTTTTATTGGGATCAAATGTATGTATGTATGTATGTAAACACTTTATTGTACATAAAAACAAGAAAAACACATTACAAAAGAATAAGCATGTACAAAGGCGAACTTAATGTCTTTATGGGACTAACTACACTTAGTCTAAAAGTCAGAAATTACCGTTAAAGTTCAACATTACTACGTGAAAAAGTGCGTTTCAGCTCATGGTGGTGACAATTATTGTTTTATTAAATTATAAGGATTCTGAAAACGATTTCAAAATTTATTTTGTGTAAAAAAAAAATGTGCGTAAGTACCTTTGAAGTCATATATTAAAAAAAAAACTATTTTTTATGACATATTGAGGTAATTTTATTCATATAACTACAGTATACTGTGGAAAATAACGCGTGGCGCCATTTTCTGTTGCCTTGTAAAAGTCGCGACTTTTTACAATTATTATCTTTTTACAATGATGTTGATCGCTTTTATGAAGTGTCCAATATTGCGAACAGACTAATAAAACGGTTCAAACGCAGAAAAAACACCCGTAATAGCAATAAAACTCATTTAAAGTTGCTATAATTACCAACAGAAACAAATAAACATTAAAACGGTTTTCGATAGTAATTTTTACCCTAAAAAAAAATGGAAAAATCTAGAAACTGCAGAAATGTAACATTGACAGAGAAAAATTGTGTTTGTCTCAGTCAACCTTTGACAACGGTATCTGTAAAGGTACCGAAACGTCAGGGAGGCTCAAATAATTAATATACGCGATATAATCCGTTTAAATTGTTTTATTTAAATGTGTGACAGTCGCGGGGACCGAAGAAAATAAAATCTAGGACGTAACAAGTCACATATATACTTTTATACATTTCACGGCCAGCGGCGGAGCGAGAGATCCGAGCGCGGCGGCCATACGAGTGAGCGAGACACACGCACCGCTAAAGGTGCGTCTCCACTAAAGCGGAGACGTGCGGAATCGACCAATTGATTATTTGTTGCTGTTTTTAAAGTATATTTTGATATGAGATTTGGCGTTTTGTTATTTGATAATTTTAATGTTTCTAGATGTTATTTTACAATTGTAATTATTAATGCTGTATAATTTAATTTGAACAATGACTTGTTAGCTTTACTAATTTAATGTTTGCATGTTGAGTATGTAGACTAATACTGTTACCAGAACGATTATTGTAAGACCTTTACCATCCAGCGAGGTAACGCGGCCAGCCTTATGGGCACCCTACCTAATGGTAGCGACATAGGGGATATATGTACATATAGTTTAGGTCCCGATAGTTTAAGTTAGGTTTAATTAGATCATAATTTAAGTTTGTTAAGGTTTAGTTTTTTACTTTTAATTTTATGTTGTTTTTTCTCTAATAAGACCTTTTTATTACGTATTATATGCAAATAAACGAATCTGAATAAATCTGAAATCTGAATCAGCTGAGTTGAAATCTGTATCGCAGCTCCACTTTACCACGATTGGTCGATTCCGCACTTCGCGTCAGTGGGTACGCACCCTGCGACTGAGTTCGTGGCATCTCCCATATGACGTCATAGTTTTTGGATAAAGTATTACCATCGATTAATCTGTCAATACAACATTAAGGGATTTAGCACTGTACATCTCGCGAGTTTATTTCAAAATTACTGAAATTTGTAATTTTTTACAATTTCAACCCCCATAAATCCGCCATTTTTTTTTTAAATACGGAGAACTGAGTCGACAATAAAATATTATAATAATACAACTCAGAATTTCATTACTAATCGGTTGAGAAATGCGACCTCTAGGCGAGAACAGTCGGACATCTAAACAACCGGACATACGAAAGAATTTTGGGCCAAGCTCAAATGGAGGCGCCTCGCTCGCTGAGTGAAAAATCAAATCCATGACAACTGACACTTTGACTCAAGTTCAAAATGACTTTAAATTGATTTATGTCAATTCAGTTGTAGAATTATGGATACTAATGCATTTTGAAGGTTAAAATTTAGACATGAATTTGACATTAATACAGAATTTTCCGTCCGCCTTGTATGACAACTTACACACATACAATTATTGTATGAAAATATATTTCATGTTTTTGATTACTTAGGGATTAGGGAAAGGCAAGTTTTGTTTACAATTTAATTTATACTTCTAAAGGATTATATATTATATACATATTTATACTGCTTATGATACACTTCTAAAATTAATTTTATACATCTCAACTAAATATATCCTAAAATCCGGTTACATATATTTTTGTCATCATCCAATTTAAGTTTCAAGAAATTTTCATTTTTTTACTAAATAAAAATTAAATCTATATTTATAGGCCTTAAAAGCATCCTCTTATTTATTTATTTATTTATGTAGGTATTCAAACTTTATTGCAAAACAAAAGTTAGTACAAATGGCGAACTTAATGCCTAATGGCATTCTCTACCAGGCAACCATAGGGCCAAACGGAGCTACTTCAAGAGGGATCTTCTTGTGAATAATAAGTAAAAAAAACTTTTATCTAAGTAACTGTGTTTTTATAATCACAAGTACCTAGATTCGGCCAATAAAATAAATTCCTTATTATTATAGCTGTTAGTGTTTTTGCTCAGAATCATGACTGAGTTTATCATAAATCTATACGATTTAAAGTTTCTCATTTTATAACATTCAAATGTTGTTTTTTTTTTTATGAATGTGACGCACCGAATTGTTTTTGGAAATGAAATAGAAATGGATAGACAACAAATGAGCGCTTTTTTCGTTTGTCACTCGAACCTCATAAAAGAAATAAAATGTCCCAAAAGTGAGTATAATTATTTTTTTTTTCAGTTACCATTTTCATAAAAATAAAAAACCACAAAAACCGTGACGATCGCGAAGGAACATTTTGGGGCACTTTTTTCTTGTATGAGGTTTGAATTTGGGCAAAATTAAGTAAAAAAAATAAACTAAAAAATATACGATTTAGTCAAAAACGCTCAATAGTGAGTTTTACTCGTTAAAACGGAACATGGTTCAGCGTTTCTTTTTTATTTCTTGTGGATTTCTAGCAAAGCTTTCAGCGGGCAGAGCGCAGCGTTGCTAGTTGCGTTCTAAACACTAAAAACGTTGTTAGACAATTATACACGTATAGGTAAGTATACAACTTGACTCTCTCTCTTACTCTGTAAGGATCAATCAACATTTTCCTGTTGCTCGTTGCCATGGTGATGTCTCCTGGGTCATTGTAAAACTACGATTAAAATTACTACTTCGGCGGTTGTATTTGCCAATAACTTTGTAATTGCAACAGTTAAGCCCATTCTTAAGTAGACTAAATGTCCTAAATGATTAAATAAATAAATATCGGACAACCTCACACAAATCGATCTAGTCCCAAATTAAGCTCAAGAAGGCTTGTGTCTTGTGTTATGGGTACTAGACGACGATATACGTACTTATAAAGATAAATATATACTTAAATACATAGAACAACCATGACCTAAGCACAAATATTCGAGTTCATCACACAAATATTTGCCCCGGCCGGGATTCGAACCCGGGACCGCCGGCTCAGTAGGCAGGTGTCTACAAACCGAGCCAAACGCGTCGTCAAACGATTGAGAACTGTGCGGTTCCAGAGGAATTTCCTACTGCGAACGCTCCGCATGTGGAATGAGCTCCTGTCGAGGTTTTCCCCGGGGGCTATAGCATGCGGTTCTTCAAGAGGGGAGTAAATAGGTTCTTAAAGGGTCGGCAACGCGCGTGTGATGCTTCCTGGCGTCACTAGCGTCCATAGGCGGCGGTAACTGCATAACACCAGGCGGGCATGCTTGTTTGCCACCGTTGTATAAAAAAACAAATACTATATAGGGGTGGATCAACTTTTTCTTGTTGTTATTTTGCCCCGTGACCCAGGGGACAATAGTGATTAAACTTCTTGGAATCACTGGTAATGTCAGGAGATATTCTGCATAAACATGGGCTTATATGTAGCTTGAAATAACATAGTTCTTAGTAGACTTTTAACTGCCCAAAAGCGTAGTTTTAAAGAGTTACCCAGGAGACATCACCATCGCAACGAACAACAGTTAAGTTGACTGTCGCGTTGTTACGGATCTCGCCTTGGAGGCTCGGTTTCTAAGGTTTAGAGTTGTAAACAATTAATCGATAATATATATAAATTCAACGCTCATGTTTAGAACGCATATTTTCCATAAAAATACTTAAAGCCGAAGAACGTTAAAATCGTCAAATTCATCAATCATTATAATCTTTTTTTATATATTACTTTATCTTTATATACAAATGAGAAATGAATTCGACACAATCCATACCAATTACAAAATAACGTAATGTCATGTGTCCACAGCAACCTTCGATAACTCTATGGAATTTCTATTACCCGCCGAATTTACAATGTTATCCGATTTCTCGTAAAAGTCGCATTTCGCCAAGACTTTCACATCTGTGCCTGCTCTAATTAAATCAGTATCTACTGTAACAATTTCCTTAACTTCTTTAACATCCTCCGTCGTTATTCCTTTAAGGTCTACGCTATCTACATTACCATTAACAGTTACACCTTCAATGCCTTGGTTATCTAGACTATCAACACTAAGTGCATCTTTAACATCACCAACCTCTTTATCCGCTTTTAATCTTTCTTCTTTCAACCGTTCCTCTTCTTTTAATTCTTCTTCTTTTATCCGTTCTTCTTCCTTCTTCGCCTCTTCTGCCTTGATCCGTTCCTCCTCCTGCTTCCGTTTCTTCTCGGCGATCTCTAGCCGTCTCTGGGCGTTCCACCACGGCATGAACCGTTGGAACATGACCCTGGATCTGTGCTGGGGTTTCAGGACCCACGATACTGCCATGTCTACATCGGCTATCCTGAAAATATAAGAATTAAGGTTTAGACTACTAAAAGGGAGGTATGACTGCAATTTATTTAAATTCTGGTTGATGCAGATTAAGAGTGTCACCCAATATGTTATATAATGCCATACTTATTCCTATAGTCTACTAACTTAATTTGTAAGTATAGTACAAATTTTCTAAGCTAAGCTTATCCACTTAAGAACTGAATACCATTGAGTGGTAAACCACAAATTAAGATAGCGAGCTCGTAGTAAAAGCAGATTGTAAACACCTTGGAAGGTTAATATAGATTATAGACTCTATTTCCTTGGACGTGAAACTACAAAATACACTAACAGAATAATGGTAATCATAACTTTTTCGGAATTTTACAACCGTCCGACTCTCCACTAGAGAGCCTTTTTTTGTAAGTAACTGGTTGGCGCTTACGAGAACAAAATCAGATAGGATTGTATTAGACACAATGCCAATGTGAATTCAGGTAAGTGGATGAGCTTAGTTTAAAAAAATTGTACTATACGTACGTTCTAACAAACTACGGGTGTTCATTGTCCGAAATAAAGAATGTATTTATTTACTAGCTTTTGCCCGCGACTACGTCCGCGTGGAACTTGGAAGTATAGAAGCAACCTCGTACAACACGATAGATATCCACCTAATCACCTTAATTAATAAAAGGGATTATTAAAAGCGCCTAAGCAAATGTAAGAGGAATTGTGCTCTTGGTCTAATAGTTACAATTTCTACAGGGTCATCAATGTCACTACTATACTGTTCACTCACTTTTCAATCTTTTTAGGGATAATTTCCAGGATGAAAACTATCCTATGTCCTTCCTCGGATCTTAAAGTATCGCCATGCCAAATTTCATCAAAATCAATTCAGCGGTTTAAGCGTGAAGAGGTAACAGACAGACAGACAGACAGACAGACAGACAGACAGACAGACAGACAGACAGACAGACACACTTTCGCATTTATAATATTAGTATGGATATTTATTTAGGAGCTGTTTTTAACCCCCTACAAAAAAAGAGGGGTGTTATAAGTTGAACATGTGTATCTGTGTATCTGTGTATTTGTGGATCTGTGTATTTGTGGATCTGTGTGTGGCATCGTAGCTCCCAAACGGATGGACCAATTTGAGTGTGATGTTTTTAATAGAAAGACTTGTCCGGCGAGATGGTCCTTAGATATGTTTGGTGGAAATAGGGCCAGTAGTTTCCAAGATGTTCAGCTTTAAACTTCGCGAGTAGCCTACAGCTAAACTCGAGTTTTTAATAAGGTGAACTAACTTGACAGTTCATTGCACACGAATGTTGCCACAGTTTCGCTAGTGTTGTTAATAACGATATTTAAAAAAAGCAGTTCATAACAGAGCATTAGTTAAACAGTGTTAAAAAAAAGTAGACATTATATGGGTCGATTGCAAAAAAAGTGTACATAGTTAAGGGCTCCAATTAAAACAGAACTTAATTGATTCCTTTGTGTGACGAAAGTTACCCATACATTTTGTATGACTAACTTTCGTCACACAAAGGAAGCGGATCGTGATTTTTTGTTAACTATGCTTTTAACTATGTACAATTTTATTGCAATCGAACTATATGTTTCATAAATTTTGCATTACTGTGTATGAAATCGACCTATTAATTTTATGACATGAAACAATAATAAAAAACTGTTGGAATTAAAATACGTACATAGAACCAACTTTATTTTAGGACATCGCTAATAACACTGTCCGCCTTTTTGTTTTCTTGATAGTTCCATGGTTCCATACACTAATAAACTGTACATTTGTAAACTAATATAGACCTTATTGCAACATGTTAAGATCTATGGGTTATATCGACATAAAACAATTACTTTTTTTTTTCTGACAACACTCAGCTGTCAAGTTAGTTCGCCTAATTAAAAACTCGAGTGTAGGGTACTCACTTCCTCTTGAACCGGTCCCGGTCGAGGGCGTGCTGCTCCCAGTTGCCGCGGCGCGCCTGCCGCGCGGCAAACGCCCACACCCGCATCACGTGCACCTCGGGCCGCTTCTCAGAGAATGACACCTGGAATCAAGGAGAAAGATGGCTTTAGAATCTCAAAATCTAAAATCCTAGTATGTGCCCGCGACTTCATCCAGGTATTATTTTCTTAACCGTCAGTCAGGTCCAAAGTACCTATAGTTAAAGCACAGTGTAAAAAGTAACAGTGGGCCGACGCCTTTGATGTTTGCGTAAATGCCGACACCGCTCAAGGTTACCGTACTTACCTAGGGTTGTCACAGACTTACACAACTGCCCAAAAAAGGAGGGTAGTTTACATATGGCGTCCATTTTGGAAATAAAGATGGCGGACGTCACTTTTTTGAAAAAATCGACATGGGTGTCGTTTTCTAGGTTTTTGGGGGTGTAGATTTCAAAAATGGAATCCATTTTGGGATGGTTGATATCACTGCTACAGACATCAACACCCATTTCAAAAAGTGACGTCCGCCATCTTGGATTTCAAAATGGACGTCATTTTCGTAATTGGAACCCCCAGGAACCTCGGAGATGACACCCATATCGATTTTTAAGAAAAAATAATGTCCGCCATCTTGGATATCAAAATGGACGTCATTTTCGTAATCGGCACCCCGAGGTACCTCGGAGAAGACACCCATATCGATTTTTAAGAAAAAATGATGTCCGCCAATTTGGATATCAAAATGGACGTCATTTTCGTAATCGGCACCCCCAGGAACCTCGGAGATGACACCCATATCGATTTTTAAGAAAAAATAATGTCCGCCATCTTGGATATCAAAATGGACTTCATTTTCGTAATCGGTACCCCGCGGACCCTCAAATTTATTTAAAAATCAGATGATTCATAAACAAACAATTTCTTACTTTTTAAATAAAGTCTTAAACCTTACGTAACTCGTAATTACTTTTTTTTAATGTAATAAAAATTTGTTGAAGTAAAATAAAATATTGAAAATATACAAAAATGGATGACGACGGCAGTGGGGGAGTAAAGGTCAAACTCGTAATTACTTAAAATAACCTATAAATCATGTCCGACATTTTGAATTTAAAAATTCATGTGACATATCATATCATTATATATTTTTGTTTAGGTACACAGAAACAAACAATTAGCGATATTACTGCGGTATTTCAATTTTTACTGGCAGGCGTAACGCTTTTACATCCGCCATTTGGTTTACGTTAGCATGACATGAGAAAATTTATTACTTAAGCACTATAAAATAATATTAAAAATATAATATTTACCTTTCTATTGACCGAGGAAATCTATGGAATCGTAGTTCTTTATTTTTATAAGATGTCGACATGCATTGTCGCACAGCACATGTCGTATGCACCATTTCAATAAAATTGTAAGTTGCAAGACGTGTCAGCCCTCAAAGTTAGTTCCCTCATTACTAACAATTTCGTCGTATGACACATGGGGAACGCCCCTCCCGCCGCCGCCTCTGTCACCCCGCACGATTGCCCTGTCTAGACGCCTTCGTCGACCGACTGTATTGTTTCTTAGACTGTGGTTAAAGCCTGACCAGAAATATATGAGGATGCGCCATATTGCGGAATTTCATTAAAACTAATTTCTTACACTGGCAATAATTTTATGATGGTTTGTCAACAATGTCAATGTCATTCGTGTTGGTTTCTTTAAAATACAAATATTTAAAAATATTCAAAGAAAATGCCTTATACCATTCACAATCGTGAACGTAACATTATAAATAAAGTTTACATGTGTTTACTACACGAAAAACAGCCAGGAAAAGAGTGCGTTCCATTAAATAATGCGCGCGCGCCTACACAGAGCGGACGTGATTGTTTTGAGAGCGGATACAAAATATTTTTTTATAGTAGTTCAAGTGAATTACACGGGTTCAATGTGATGGAGACGCGATGCGGTGCCTGTGAGGCCGGAATTTATGATATTTCATTTATGGAATGTTCAAAAGAATCGTGCAAGAAACTGTTTCATTTGAAATGTTTGACACTGACGGCGGAGAAGTTCGAAGCACTTACGGATGAGTACAAGAACCAGTGGATGTGTCCAGAATGTGTGCGGTCAATACCAAAGCGCGACGATACTCCGGTGCGTGGAAAACTTATGGATCAAACCTATACCCCGAGTAACTTTGTCAATTGTGTGCGAGGAAATCGTCAACAGAGGGATTTATCTCCGAGTGATAACGAATCTAAAATCTTAAATGAGCTTCGCAGTTTCCAGGCCGAGATATGTGTTAGATTGGACAACCAAATGGAAGCATTTAGGCAACTACAGGAGCTTTTTGTTAAAAACCAATCTGAATTAACTGAATTACGCCAGGAATTGAGGGTAGCGCAAGAAAAAACAAATAATGTAAGCGTACTTGCTAATGAAATAAAAGAGCTGAAAAGTAAGAATGGAAAGCTTGAAGCATACATTAGTCGAATGGATAGGAAGGAAAGTAAGTCTTTGTTATCTTCTGATAAGCAACCAGAGTCGTATGAGAAGGTGAGCTCAAAAAATTTACCAGCGGTAGTAACGAAGTCGGGCTCGAATCCGACCGCTGCAGTTAGGCAGGAAGAGGAGTCATTGTTCTCTTCTGATAAGCAACCAGAGTCGTATGCGAAGGTGAGCTCAAAAAATCTACCCGCGGTAGTAACAAAGTCGGGCTCGAATCCACCCATTGCAGATGCAGTACGAGCGTGTGGGGCCACTATACAAGGAAGTCTGAATGAACAAAGGTCAGAAACCGAAGTGGTATCGGAAATTACTTCCGATAATATAAATAACACTCTCAGCGGTTGGGAAACAGTGGAAAAAAAAATAAGAAAAAATCGATTTCCCAAAAACGAGGTGAAAAGAGGTGGAAAAGTAAACTCGGCAGAGATACAGGGCACAGAACGTAAAAAATATTTGCATGTGTGGCGGCTGAAAAAAGAAACCACAACAGAAAGTTTGGAAGCATACGTCAAAGATATATGCGGGACGGAAGGTGCGGTGAAAGTAGATAAAATTAAGCATAAGACTGAAAGGGATTATGCCTCTTTTGTAATAGGTGTTTCCGAAAGTACTTATGAAAAACTGTGTGATCCGAGCGTTTGGCCGATTAACGTCGAGTTTTGTGAGTGGGTGTGGTTTCGTAAACCCAGGGACCCTAAATACAACCCCACAAAAATCGGTGGAAGTGTATTACCAGAACGTTAGAGGTCTTCGGACAAAGCTAGAAGTTTTTAATGCAGGGCTGGCGTCGTCGAGTGCAGACTTATTTGCGATTACTGAATCGGGCTGCAATGAGTCCATAAAAGATGCTGAAATAATCCCGCCCGGCTATAACATCATTCGCTGTGATCGAACGGACGGGCGCAAACAAGGCGGCGCGCTTCTCGTGGCCACACCGCGTCTCGAGCTGCGGAGCGTACGGCTGCCGGGTGACGTCAGCGTCAGCGATAAGGTGTTCGAACTGGTTTGTGCGAGTGTGTATAAGCGCGATAGGTTTATGTTTTTGTGTTGTGTTGTTTACATCCCACCTAATAGTAAGGAATGCGATTATTTGCTATTGTTTAGAATTATAGAACAATTATGTGTAAGTTATAGTCGAGTAATAGTAATAGGAGATTTTAATTTGTATTCATGCAGTACATCTATTAGCGATTACTTTGAGTTTTTTCTGACCTATTGTGGATTCATTCAGAGGAACAGAGTAGCAAATTGTAATAATCGTCAACTGGACTTAGTACTAACATCTTTGGAGGAGGAGGACGTAACGGTACGTGCCGCTTCGGAGGCGCTGGTCCCGGTCGATGTGTACCATCCGCCTCTGGAGGTCGCGGTCGCGTTGGCGGGGGGCGCGTCGGCAGAGGTTTGTACCGATACCGATAGTAGTACCGGCACTCCACGCCATCGGCAGGAGTGGAATTTTGGAAAAGCCGACTATCCACGGTTATACGCGTTACTCGCTAGTATTGACTGGACGCCATTGTATAATTTATATAATGCAGAAGAGAGTTTGTCTTGGTTTTATTACAATATCAATAATATCGTTAGCGTGTGTGTACCTACCAAAATGCGTAAGCGTGTAGCGTCGAGATATAACTATCCGGAATGGTATACTACCGATTTAATTCGTGAGATAAAGAACAAAGCTGAACTGCATAAAAAGTACAAGGCCGACCGATCTCAAGAAAATTATGTATCTTTTTCTAAATGTAGGGCGCAGGTAAAAGATATGATCCAGAAAGCTTACACGGAGTATCAGGACCGTGTTCAAACCCATTTATCCGAGGACCCGAGAGCTTTCTGGAATTATATCAAATCTAAAACACACCATAAAAACGCCCAGAAGTTATCGAAAGATGGAGTGGCACTCGATGGCAAAACAGGTGTGAAAGAGTTTGCAAATTTTTTTCAGTCAGTGTATAGTACCGTTCCTGCTGAATTAGATGTCAACGCAGCGGTGACTGAGGCGGAGCGCGCGGCTGACTCAGCGCGAGTACACCTCGAGAGGTTGCAGCTTGACGATGTGATGCGAGCACTCGCGAATCTCAAACCGAAGCGGTCTGCTGGGCCTGATGGCATACCCGCTTTCTTATATAGAGACTGTCGGTTTGTGCTCGCCGAACCGCTCCTCCATGTTTATAATATGTGCTTGGAGAATGAAGTCTTTCCAGTCCTGTGGAAAATAACCCGGGTAGTCCCTGTTCCGAAAGGGGGAGGGGGGGAAAGTGTGGATAGCTACAGACCGGTCGCAGTGTTGTCTACCCCTGCCAAAGTATTCGAATCAGCTTTGCAGAATGTTATTTATAGCCAATTACGGCCTCAGTTATCAGACGCGCAGCATGGGTTCCGACCGGGCTGTAGCACAACCAGTAACCTGCTCAGTTATGTGACGCAGATTATTCCAGAAGTGGACAGTGGGGGGCAGGTGGACGCCGCTTATTTCGACTTTCGAAAAGCGTTTGATGTAGTCGATAACGACATTCTGCTTAGAAAGCTAGCCGGCGTCGGCTTTACCCCGCATCTGTTAAAGTTCTTCGCAAGTTACATGACTGACAGGCGACAGTTCGTCGAATACAATGGACATAGGTCAGACCCGTATTTTGTAAGATCTGGAGTGAGTCAAGGAAGCAATCTTGGCCCATTACAATTTATTATTATGGTCAATGACTTACCCCAGGTTATCAAAAGTGCGGGCTGTTTACTATTCGCCGACGACTTAAAAGTATATTTACCTATAAGAAGTACCGCAGACTGTGAAAGACTTCAAAACGACATAAACAGTGTAGTTTCATGGAGTGAAACTAATAAATTGCATTTTAATACGTCCAAGTGCCTTACTATTTCGTTCACTCGAGCACATAACCCTATCACTTACGATTATGTAATAAAGAAAACGAAACTAAATAAAACAACAGAGGTAAAAGACTTAGGAGTGAAATTCACATCGGATCTAAGATTTCGGGACCACATTGTTAATATTAGTAAAAAAGCCTTCAGAATGTTGGGATTTGTGCTGCGTCGTTCCCACGAGTTTACTAATATTGGAGCGATTATTGCCTTATATAATGCGTTGGTCCGAAGTGGTCTGGAATGCAACGCTGTTATATGGGCTCCACATGAAACCAAATATCAGCTAATGGTCGAGCGCATCCAAAATAAATTTATAAGGTTCTTGTATTTGAGAAGGTATGGAGTATATCCTTTCTACCCTCTCATGTACCCGACTTTATTTGTGTTGGGTATGGTCGGTTACAACGAGCTGCGAGTGCGCAGAGAGTTAGGTATGGTGACATACATATTTAAATTAATTAGGGGTAAAGCATTTAACGGTCAGGTTTTGAGTTGTGTGAGCCTGTGTGTCCCTGATAGGTACGTGTGGCGCCGCCGCCGGCCGCAGCTGCTGGCCGTGCCGCGCGGGCGCACCAACCTGCTCGGAGAGGCCCCGCTGACCCGCGCGATACGCACTCTCAATCTAATAGCGGAAGAGTTAGATTTATTTTCGTGTTCTCTGAATGGATTCACAAAGTTTGCATTATTCGTAATTAGTTATAAACACAGTAGTATAGATAAATAGGAGTAAGTTTAATAATGTAAAATTATAGAAATAGTTACGCTATTGTCTTAGGTTTACCTGTAAAAATAGCTGTAAGTGTGGATAAAAAAAATAAAATAAAAAAAAATAAAAATAAATGATGTTACGAGGTTACCATTAGGAACTGACAGGTATTTAAACTAATGTCATTAGAGTGCGGTTGCGATTGGTTGCAAAATTGTTGCCATATAAATCTTATAAATAGCGCCCTCTTGACAATCCTCATATATTTCTGGTCAGGCTTTATAACCATCTTTGGATGTCCATGTATACCTGCACCAAAATTGTTTAAAATCCGTCCAGCCGCTTAGGTGTGATAAAAGGACAAAAAAAAAACAAAATTTGTTAGAATAAAATGTATCAAATAGTTGCGCTGTTCGATACTGGTTTGCGGCTTTAAACATGTAATGATATCTCTATACTGTATTGTGATTGTCTATTGTATAGACAATAAGCACAATGAACAGTTAGTTTAACAAAGGTTCTTTGTTTTAGAGACATTTTATCATAATTAAGAGGCACCTGTGGGTTAGACATTATACAAAACAAATACGTCGCAAGCGTCCATAGGCAGCGGTAACTGCGTAAACATCAGGCGGGCCGCATGCTTGTTCGTCACCGTCGTAGTATGAAAAAAACCGGCCAAGTGTGAGTCGGACTCGCGCACCGAGTGTTCTGTACAAACGCTTCCCATCTTAACTGGCCAGGTTAAGTTAAGTTTGCACCTCGTATGTAACACGCCGCATACAAATGCGGTGCAAAGTTAACGCAACCGATCACGTTTCTTGTATGGAAGGCCTCACAAATATTTATTTCATCCTGTTTTTAGTATTTGTTGTTATAGCGGCAACAGAAGTACGTCATCCGTGAAAATTTCAACTGTCACGGTTCATGAGATACAGCCTGGTGACAGACGGAGAGCGGAGTCTTAGTAATATGGTCCCCTTTCGGTACGGAACCCTAAAATGTAGACGGCCTTTCTCAGCGTGCGAACGACACATATTTTTTTGACAGCATCATTCTATTAACTCTTACTCTCTGATGCGTATAATGTACAACCTACGCGTGAAATGAAGAGGTAACCGTACTTCCGTGTCCAGTAACAATGATGAATCAACGATGAATCCAAGTGCTAAGAATAACTCTACCTTAAGCTATGGATTGACAAATTCGTATGTGGTATTTCCACACTATTTAGACAGAATCGATAAAAAGATTATATTATTAAAAAACGATATGGACGTCTTGTTAAATAGTTGGTCCGCGGTATACAATAACAAAGATGAATCAACGATGATTCTAACTAAATATAACAATCCTAAGTCCAGAAACGGATTATTACTCATTGGTTGTCACCATATCGCCCAAATGTTACAAACATTTACAGTTGCATAGATACTGTGAGTGATACTCGAAACGTCAGGGTACAAAGATTGCTGATAATTATTTAATGACATTATTTATTCTTAATAGCACTTTATGATTACAATTAATAGTACATTGTGGTTGGCGCGGTGGTTAAGCAACTGCCTACTGAGCCGGCGGTCCCGGGTTCGAATCCCGGCAAGGGCAAATATTTGTGTGATGAGCTCGAATATTTGTGCCTGGGTCATGGATATTATTTGTATTTAAGTATGTATTTATTTATATAAGTATGTTTATCGTCGTCGTCTAGTGTCCATAACACAAGCCTACTAGAGCTTACTGTGGGACTAGATTGATTTGTGTAAGGTTGTCCGATATTTATTTAATTATTTTTATTTATTTCTTACATACCTAGGGCGGTGAATTAGGGCCACCACCACACACGTTCGGAATTATCGTTCTAGACAGTGTCTGTCTCTTACTGTCAATGGCGATGTCTCGCTTGCTGATGTCATTCCGTACGAAAACCGAACAAAAACTCCGAACGTCTGTGGCGGCCCTTAGTGAATGTGCCAGATCGCAGGTGTTTGAGGCTCGCACCTGAGGGTTCTAAATATGCGATCTGGGGCTTTACGAATTACCGCCCGTGGTTCACCTAAAGTATTACGTCTTGCCTTGGCCAGGAAGTGATATTTTGTCCCCGGGCAGTAAATTCCATTTACGGCCTAGGGTGACTTGAAATACTATTAGAATCGCTCTCCGACCTCTCCGCGCCCGTAATTGAAATCACAGTGAAGTAGTCAAACCACGCTAACTCATCCATCCAAGCAAATGAACTGTCAAACCATACAAAGTAAGTCAGTTTGTATGGTTTGACAATCCATTTGCTATGTAGCATGATGTTTGTTTACGTTCACTGTCCATTTCGAAGTTACGTACTGGAACGCTACGTCACTAATGAGGTCGCCGCCATTTTTGTTTAAAGTGAGTCTCTCATTATGCCCTGCGAACTTCACTACCGGGGCGCTCGGCTGCGCTTTAGTTCGGGCAGAATCGGTGCGCGTTTGTAGGTAAACGCACAAGGGACAGTCGGTTGGGTCGCCACGCCGCACGACCAAACTCGACGCCTTTTACACAAACAACCTACAAAATACAGTTCTCAAACACACTTGCGAAGACCATAAAAGAAACCCTTCTGTAGTATTTTGTTTATAGGGTTCCGTACCCAAAGGGTAAAAACCGTTTACCCGTCTATCACAACTATGGCTCGCGACTCATGTCGCGCGACATAGCATTACCCGTCACTCTCTCACAAAATTGTACAGAAAGGGATAGGTAGAATATCTCGCGCGAGATAGAGTCGCGTGTCAAAGTTGTGCTAGAGGTGCAGGCTGTATCTCATGAACCGAGATAGATAAACAATTGATATTTTCACAGATGATGTATTTCTATATACCTACATCAAATCACCGCTATAACAACTTATTATATAATATTTAAGTGGGGCTCCCATACAACAAACGTGATCGGTTGCGTTAACTTTGCACCTCATTTGTATGCGGCGCCATACCAGGTCTAAACTTAATTTATTTTTTGTTTACATTCACTCTCCATTTCAACTTGATGACGCCATGGGCCGAAACGCTACGTCACTGTCATGTTTTGTTTACAGTGAGTCATACGTGACGTCATCAAGCGAATGCGAAGAACTTACTGGTACTGTGTTTATCTGTCTATTGAGTCCAGTCCGGAGAAGTGGCGAGAGCAACGAAGATAACAATGAATAATATCAGTGGGGCCGTTGAATCACTTGAAACTTTATGAACCTATGTATGTGCTGAAATACAGTCGGCAATTTTAGGGTTCCGATCTCAAACGGTAAAAACGGGACCCTATTACTAAGACTCCGTCCGTCCGACTGTCTGTCTGTCTGTCCAACAAATAATAAAAATAGAATAAAATAAATATAATTGGGGCTCCCATACAACAAACGTGATCGGTTGCGTTAACTTTGCACCTCATTTATATAAATACCAGGTGCAAACTTAACCCGGCTAGTTAAGATGGGAAGTGTTTATACGGAAACCACGGTGCACGAGTCCGACTCACACTTGGACGGTTTTTTAAACAGATTAGTCGGCTAGTCGGCAAATTCCCTAGTCGGCCCATCTCTATTTACTACATTTGCGAACCAGGGAGTCCCGTGAAATATAACATAATGTTGATTAAACAGTGAATCACGCGAGACGTCACGTTGCGCGACAGATCCGGACTAGGTCAATGCTACTGTTCATACTGGGTTTATCGAGAACTGTCGAGAGAAGGATAGATAGGCCGAATAGAATACTAATTTCAGATGTTTACTGCTTCACCGTTATCGAAATCGATAAAAAACATCGGTGCCTGTTCAAAACGATAGTATTTCAATTTCCATCTAACCAAGATTTAGACGTGATCCGATTCAATTATCGTCTATTTACGGCCAAAACTCACTAAGTAACAAATATCTACTTAAAACCTCGTATTTCAGTGTCAATCTACTCACTTAGATAGTTGGCAGTCCACAGCTGTGCGCTTTTCTAGAAATTTCCTGCCTCGCACGACTGCATTGTGGAATGAATTGTCGCTTGCGGTATTTCCGGACCGATACGACCTTCAAACCTTCAAGAAAAGAGCGTATTCCCACCTGAAAGGCCGGCAACGCACTTGTGACTCCTCTGGTGTTGCAGGTGTCTATGGGCGACGGTAATCGCTTTCCATCAGGCGATTCGTTTGCTCGTTTGCCCCCTATGACATGACGACTAATAGGGAAAAATGGGGGAAGAAAAAATGCTGCTTGGACCCCAAATAAATGGGATAAGGGCAAGGAAGTTATGATGAGGTGCGCTTGCCCCACTGGGGGTTATCCCGACTGACCTTAGTACTTTTCGAGCTTAGAATAAAAACGCCTAGAACGAGTCTTCATACAGCAGATTTGCGAAAGATGAAGCCACTTTTGGTTGTATGTGTGCGTGTCTACGAACCAATCATAGACGTTTTGCTTGTGACATTAACGTTGTGACAGATGCGCACACGGACGAAACTTAGCCCGTGGATAAACAAAACTGGCTTCACTTTCAAACGCTAACTAGGTTTCTAAGGCGTATTTATTCTAAGTGTTCGAGTTTGGTACGGTTTGCGTGTTACTTAAAATTTTGCGTGCATCATCCAATCCGAACGGCATCCATACTAATATTATAAATGCGAAAGTGTGTCTGTCTGTCTGTCTGTTGACACCGCTGAATCGATTTTGAGGAATTTTGGCATGGAGATAGTTTAAGATCCGAGGAAGGACATAGGATAGTTTCCATCCTGGAAATTATCCCTAAAAAGATTGAAAAGTGAGTTAGTAATTCATGATTACATTGATGACCCTGTAGGAAATGTAATGATTAGACCAAAAGCACAATTGCTCTTACATTTGCTTAGGCGCTTTAAATAATCCCTTTTATTAATTAAGGTGATTAGGTGGATATCTATCGTGTTGTACGAGTTTGCTTCCATCCTTCCAAGTTCCACGCGGACGTAGTCGCGGGCAAAAGCTAGTATATTTATAATCATACGCCCCTGAATGCAATAGTTAATCTGACATTACTTTCAAATCGTTTTTCTTCAGAGAGAAACAAGTACAACGGTTCGAAGTAATAACATGATGAAATAAGTGGTTTATATTGCGATAAGGTTATCTGAATATGTATTGCGGTGTAGGTATTGGTTAATTAATACTGAGGGAAGGATATGTTAACATTCATTATATTACCTACGTACTTGGTGCACTTAGCAACATTTGTCTTTGAGTGATTATACTGATTATTTAGCAGTGGCAGGGCGTCCACAGAACCCGATTCCCACTGGCTTGCTCACTTGACGAGACACCATGCTCTATTGCTACTAAAGATAAATTAAACGAAATCTACCCTGGCTAGCCCTGAGTTTTAACACTACAGTCAACGAATATGTATGGTCTTTTATCGCGATTTCCACTAAATAACTCATGATCATCTTAAATATTGTGCTGTTACTAGAGTTAAAGTAGATCTACAATACGAGTCAATAAATAAATATAAATTATAAGAATGCCTCATTAACCTGGCCAGTCAAAATGGGACACGGAAGCCTCGGAGCGCGAGTAAGACTCGCACTTGGCCGGTCGTTCAATGTGTTTGAAGTGTGCAATGATATTTGTATTATTTGTTCCTCGTATCTACTGTCAAGGTTTGTTTGAAAACACATCTAATCTATGATGCCATAATTAGACGCGGGTGTGGATGTGGACATACAAACGTGTGGCGTCACGTATGCCAACTTACGTAATTCTACGTTGAATGAGGATGAATTGGACGCGAATAGCACACAAAAGTAATTAACAAATAATATTATTTTTTCTCAAACATGCAATGAAATATCGCCATAACGTGCGTTAAAACAGGCTTCGAAGTGTCACGTTTCGGGCGGAACAATTCGAGAGAGCTGTCAAGGAATTTCATGCAAAATTGAACGCCTAGGCCGGAAAGTATTTTTTTTAAACATGGCGGGCTAAACAGCTGAATTATGTTTTTTGAGTGGTGTATTTTTTTATTTCATTGCATATGTTTGAGAAAAGCACTATACATGCCTTAGCCGTGAAAAGGACTTGCCGGCTTCGTTATCCCTATCCGGCCTCCCTACGGTCGGCCGTCTATACCTTCTCAGCCGGCAAGCCCTTATTTCCCGGCGTCTGCAGTAATGTACTAATTACACATCATAATAATTTCTGTGCAAAAGGGAACGATATCCCATCAAAAACATACATGTTAAACGAGAGCCAAGTTCAATATCGCGTAACGTTGTCAACTACGCTGACAAAAGAATTGAGATCTAAATGGGTGCCAAATTCTTTGCCCTAAAAATTTTAGATGATCTTTTTTGCCCTTATATTTGACTTGATTTGGTTAATTTTGATATTTTTAGGGTTCCGTACCCAAAGGGTACAAACGCTCATCCTTGCACAACAAATGAGTATTTTTCAGAATGACGTGGGCCTCATCCCTTGCACAACAAATGAGTGTTTTTCAAAATGACGTGGCCATGACGTGGCTTCCCCCACTTCGATATGGGTGATTCTACAAAAAATGGGTAACTCGATGTCATAGGGCAATAAAATAATGTTTTGTTATATTTTGTTTATATTATTAATTTTATTTGAATACTACTAAAAACCTTTTATTTGGTCACTCAATTTCAGCTATTCATTTTAAATACAAATTTGTGAAACTCCACAATTTATCCTTAAAACGTCAGTACTTTGGCATGTCACAACCTCAAAAGTGGGCAATCAAATGGCTGTGTATTAAATATTACCTCTAATGTAAGAAAACTAACTGTTTCAATACAATCTATGATGTATTTAATAATGTATAACACTACTTTCATAATATAATATTCTCACTGTTGTTGTAAAAAATATAAGAAACTTTGTGTTCAGTTTTATTCGTCAGTCCGCTGTCTGTTGTTCGAATTGGAATTTCGCGCTAAATATCGGCGACTCAAATTCAAATCCGCGTTAAATTTCAAGGTTGATAGTAAAGTTAGCTGCAGGTCGAGCCATTTTACGGCCACTATTACTGAGCCTGTACCAGAGTTGTGGTTGTCATGTGAACACGTGCCGATCCAGTCAAAAAGTCAGTCCTATGGTAAGTCGTTATTTCCTTGTAAATCTGTGTTATACTTGAATTTATACACAGTCAACTTTGTTTTGTTAAAATGTAGCTAGTTGATGTTCGAAAATATCAAATTAAATGTTGATTCTAAAGATAACCCCAAATTCATGTCTTTTTCATCAGTCCGTTGGCGTCAGTCCTTTGTGTTATATTGCGCCAAAGGACTGACGGGTTTCCAGGGTACTGACATTTGTAGCGTGTTGAAGCTGTATATTTTTACTTATTTCAGTTTAAACCATCGTGCCGCCTCTTAAAAAAAGAAGGAACAGGGGTAAATACATTTGTTAAGGAAATAACACCTTGGGAGCAACGATTAGCCACAAAAATAGAAAAAAATCATCTGAGTACACGCAAAATAAAAACAACTTCTGAATCATACTACTTATATCTTTGTTCGCCAGAACTACTGACCACGAAGCATAATCAATAGATGGTGAACAAATGACCTATTATAAACGACGACCAAAGAGCAAATGAAGCGAAAGACTGAAAAAGTCCAGAAATAGGCAATTAAAAAATATTGAACCAAGCAATGGTTTCAAAACTGAGAGCTAGACTGAAAAATCATCGACCAAAATATAGGAGAGTCAAAAAGCAGTCTAAGTAAGTTGTAAAATCTCTGGAAGAAACTCCATAAACCAGAATTGGAGTAATGAGTGAAGATATTACTAAAAGGAAAAGAAGGAAACAGTGAAGAAGGGCCTTTTCGGAAGTGTTATTTAAATTAAATTAAAAGAAACTACATAAAGAGATAAAAAAAGTTCGAACAAGCTACAACAAATACAAAATTATAGAGAATACCAAAAATAGCAGTGACTTATAAAAAAACAGGCATGCTTACTTAGAAAATGTATACTGTTAAACTACCTTAAAGTAGTAAAATCAATTAAAAAGCTGTTTGAATGGTGGAGATAGATCTTTCTCACAGTTTTACACGTTAAACAGTTTTTTTCAATTATTACTTCAGTGAATGAAGACTAAGAATAAGACTAAAAACAAGAATAAGACTAAAAATAGTTTCTATCGTCTGCAAATCGAAGTAAGTGAGGTACTCGCCGTTAATGTTGATGCCAAGTCTGTTCCAATCCAGTAGCTTGAAGGCATCTTCCAGTGCAGCAGTAAACAGTTTTGGAGAAATTACGTCTCCCTGTCTTACTCCTCGCTGCAGTTGGATAGACTCTGGTCTTGGATTCGGACTGACATGGTGGTGTTATAGTACAAACACTTCAGCACTTTGATGTATCGATAGTCGATACGGCACCGCTGGAGAGATTGCAGCACAGCCCATGTCTCGATCGAATCAAACGCTTTTTCATAGTTCACAAACATAGTGGTCGGTTATACTCCTTTCTCTTCTGTACAACCTGCCGCAGTGTATGAATTTGGTCTTTGGTGCTAAAGCTTTTCGGAATCCGGATTGTTCGGGAGGTTGGAAATCGACTGTGCTCGAGACGATTGGTAATGACTCTGAAGAACAGCTGATGAACATGGCTCAGCAGTGAGATGGTCCTGTAGTTCTTCAATAAAGGCTATGCTCGAAGTTTCTGTGCGCGAAAGAATCAGAAATGAGGATATCCGCAGTAGAACCAGGGTAACCGACACAGCTCACAGGATTGCACGGTTGAAATGGCAATGCGCAGGCCATGCAGCCCGGTAAATGAACGGCAGTTGGAGCAGCAAAGTCATAGAGTGGCGACCACGTATAGGAAAGCGCAGCGTGGGAAGGCCCCCGACTAGATGGACGGATGACCTCCTGAGGGTAGCGGGGAATCAATGGATGCGGTCTGCACGGGATCGCACTTTGTGTCGAGTCATGAGGGAGGCCTATGTTCAGCAGTGGACGTCTGTGGCTAATAGATAGATTAGTTCCTAAGAGATTTATTTCTAAATTTGAATAAACATCAAGCATATGTTATGAAGTTGTGTATTTTGTCAGTACTTTGTCAGCCTCGTCAGTCCCCTGGCAGTCAAATTCAGAAAAACCGAAATTTCTCCGGTTCTACTTAAAAAAGTGACTGGCCCAATCTCGAGCAATATATTCATTACATTACCCATCTTATATACCCGAATTTGTAGCATTTTGATTAAAAAACTATCATAAACAAAATATCCCGAAAAGTTACCCAACTTTTGTATATTCGCCCATATGAAAGGAATAAGCTAGTTGACTCATGTTAAATTGTATTCAACTAATGTTTATTGCGTACTAGCGACCCGCCCCGGCTTCGCACGGGTGCAATGCTGATATGCATGTATTATACATAAACCTTCCTCTTGAATCACTCTAAATATTAAATAATTAATTGCGAGTGGGACTCGCGCTCGAAGGGCTCCGTACCATTATCTGTAAGTTTGTTGTATGGGAGCCCCCCTTAAATATTTATTTTATTTTTAGTATTTGTTGTTATAGCAGCAATAGAAATACATCATCTGTGAAAATTTCAACTGTCTAGCTATCACCGTTCTTGAGATACAGCCTGGTGACAGACGGACGAACGGACAGCGTCAGCGAAGTCTCAGTAATAGGGTCCCTTTTTACCCTTTGGGTACGGAACCTTAAAAAATTACAGCTACTTACTACTACTTTTAGAAAATTTCCAATAACCGTATTTTTTATTCTGATCTTTACTTTGGCCCAGATGTTTTAAATAGGAAATGTTTTGTTGCTTAAATAATTCTTGAATATGCCGACGGCTTGACCTAATTGACCGATAAGACCTCAATGTACGACCGAATAATGCGGCATTGTCTGGAAGGCCATTGAACTCGATCGCATTCGATCTGTGTGCCAAATCTTTAAAACCAGACATACATTTGTATGTGTGCAGTGAAGTATTCGACAAATATAGAATTCTTAGCGCTCATTGATATATGTACAATTGTACATTGATAGGCAGTAACCCGAGTAACAAAATTTGGTACTATAAAAGTCCTGGGAACGTTTTAGGATGTGCCAAATAGTGTTCATGATCAGCACTATAATGGTGTTATAAATGTTTACAAAACCCCAAAGAGGCCCTAGTTTTATCACTGATTAATTCTATAAACATTACATAAAGACTCGCGCGGTGATAAATCAGCTCTATTGTTGAAGTATAAAAGTGTCGTGAAACGCTTTTTAGTACTAACATAGTGCTGTCAGGAACTATTATGTCACGAATTTGCACTATAAAAGTAACCAAAACATGTTTATAGTGCTGCTCTGCACTGTAATCGATTCTAGTGTTTTTTCTCGTCAAAACTGTTTCCCATTTTATTCTTTAGATGTGTTATGCCATCGTGGTATTGAAAGAAATAAATATCGATAAGTTATTTATGCTCCATTGTTACTTAACGTAACGTGTAATCAGAAGGAAATCAGCACTTGCGAAAAAAAATGTATTGATAAATCCATTATGTTGATTTCAAATTTGACAATCCGCCCTGATAATAATCTTGTTTTAATTAAATTAAAATCAATAAATTTAAGACTATGGCTGCTATAGTACACATTGGCTCCAGCCGTCTCCTAATATGTGCTATCATGGCGTAAACAGCGGCCATATTTTTACTAGTGATATAATTGATAATAAAAAACTGCTACAGATCTAATTAGTCCATTAATTCACAATTTTAACTCTTTTATGTCACGTTTTAGTCCCGTAGCAGTAACACAAATTCACTTAAAGGGCTATTTAGAATTTAAGTTATTTAGCAACTGCACTAGGAGTCGCTATAGTACTAATAAGTGCTATAGAAAAGTGTTCATCACTTTTACAGAACTAGCCCCATAGCGATGTTGAGGAAGCTTTTAAGAAGCTATAACGTTACGTAATGCTTGTACACAGTACTTTTATAGCGCAAATTGATCCTATTACAATGTTTTTATCACTGCTACAGTGCCAGTACTGTTAAAGTCATTTTGACGCAGTTTTAGTGCTGAATGGATACATAAAAGTGCCAGTAAGTTCATCTACAGTACTAAATAGTACCATAGCAGCTTTTTAAATATCTAGTAAAGTGCAACACTTTAAAGATTCTTTTGTATGGTCCTGTAAGCGTTCTAAGAGCTAAAATATAGAACTTAATTGCTCTTTAATTTATAGAATTAAAAAGCTCCTTTAAACACCTTTATAGTGCACGCAGTCACAATGGATACCAGTATAGGCCGACTATATCACTGTTTGGTGACATAACGCCCTGGTTATAGAACTTTTTGTTACTTGGGAATCCCTTTGCATAGCAACAGAATAAAAGGTTAGATACAGATTCTCTTCTGTCTCAACCGACTTCAAATAAGTACACAAAAATACATCAATTACGAACAACATGGGCGAACTTATCCCTATAAGGGAACTCTTCCAATTAACCTTTGAGCAATTGAGTAAGTACGAGAAGATAGATAAACTAACACCGTGTCGGCCGCCCCAGATATCGCTGGAGAGATGCATTGGAGGATCTGGCGGAGTTGAACGCCGATAACTGGCTGGAGACAGCACTTACCTAATCGTCAGGAGTGGCGAAATTTATTATCGGAGGCCAAGACTCACTTTGGGTCACTGAGCCATTGGGGTAAGTAGGTAAGTGTACAAAAAGGTATGAAAAATAATAGTACTATAAGTACCAGCACTAAATAAAAAGTATTGTACATATAAACTATTAATATACACATACATACACATATACATAAAATATAAATAAGCAATTAATAATTTTAATTATACAAATAAATACAGTATTCAACCTATTCACAAGTCTTCGCGAGGTGGTTCTCAATTCGGTTGGTTTTTATTTAAATGTTTCTTACCTCAGAACTCAGTCATTTATAAACAGAATTGGGAAAATTCTTTTTTTTGTTCGAGAGTAGGCATCTCCAAGTTAGTTCCATACAATTTTGTTGAAGATCTGACGAGGAGAGGAATCGAAGAAACTCCTCAAAAAATATTGCCACAGAATACTTAATAGTACTACATAGTACTGCTAACATTAATTATATAGATTGTGACAGGGGAAAGTTGTGGGCGTGAAAACCAAATGAAGTCAAACTCATATTATGCTGGATTCAGATATTTTATTCTAAGGTAAAATGCAAACTGTTCATACTTCGGACCACAACGACAGTTTAGCTAAAAATATATAATAAGTCCGCTAGTTTGACTATACACTATTAAAAATTTCGGACACGTCTTTTTAGGGTTCCGTACCCATAGGGTAAAAACGAAACGGGACCCTATTACTGAGACTTCGCTGTCCGTCCGTCCGTCTGTCACCAGGCTGTATCTCAAGAACGGCGATAGCTAGACAGTTGAAATTTTCACAGATGACGGGACCCTATTACTGAGACTTCGCTGTCCGTCCGTCCGTCTGTCACCAGGCTGTATCTCAAGAACGGCGATAGCTAGACAGTTGAAATTTTCACAGATGATGTATTTCTATTGCCGCTATAAGAACAAATACTAAAAATAAAATAAATATTTAAGGGGGGCTTTTATTATCCAGTGTACTACCCAAATGGCGAAATAAGCGGAAAAAACTTATTTGAATTTAGTTACAAGCACGAAAAATACAGCGACAGACGTTCAAAAGAAGCACTAGTTTTAGTTCAAAAATGGCAGCCCAAAAAGCCTTTATAGCCACAATTTTACTACATTTAGATAGATTTCAACGACCGGTTACGGTTAATGTCAACCAGTGACCTTACAATGAGTTAACGTGACCGTACTCACTAGCGACAGCGTAAACGATTTGCATGGAGAATCAGGGTTCGAAAGGATAATTATCAACGATAATTATCACGGCTCATTATTATCTTGATAATTTCGAACTCTGTGGAGAATAGTACAGCGCCCCTAGTGGTTACCAGAGATGGGCATTAATCGATTAATTTATCGATTAAAAAAGTTAATCGTCAAAATTAATCGTGATTAATTTAATCTAGATTAACTTAATCGACAGAGCTTTCGATTAACGATTAACTAATCGTCATTTTGATCGATTAAATTTCACGATTAATTTCTCGATTAAAAGTTGGAACACGTTCATTTTTGCTTTTTGCTTCTTACTTGTCCAGGGACTGAAAATGTACCTTTAGAAACTTTTTTGGTTCGGATACCTGTGTATCCGACCGCTCTTCCCTCTTTCCTCTTGTTACAGTAATACAAGATGGTTTTTATAGTGCAGTACTCTAAGATGTTCTAGGCAGAGACTTAGACTTACAAAAAATATCTTATTTTCCTAAATATTAATCGAGAGAAAATTAATCGAATCAATTAATCGATAAAAAATTTAACCGCTAAAAATTAATCGACGATTAACTTAATCGAGATTAAATTAACCGGAACTCGTACGATTAGATTAACTAATCGTCAATTTTAATCGTTAATCGAGATTAAAAAAGTTAATCTTAATCGTTAATCGATTAACTTTTGCCCATCTCTGGCGGTTACTATGTACTACATAGTAACCGCCAGTTAAAATTGACGATTAGTTAATCTAATCGTACGAGTTGAGCTACAATTCTTCATACAAATTGTTTACGCAATCGCTAGCGAATAGCTACAGTCACTGTAAACTCATGGTATGGATGGTACAGTTGGCGCAGTGGCAAAGCATCAGCTGCCTCCTGAGCCAACGGTCCTGGGTTCGAATCCCGGCAAGGGCAAATATTTGTGTGATGAACCCGAATTTGTGCCTGGGTCATGGACATGGATGTTATTTGTATTTAAGTATGTATTTATCTATATTAATATGTGTATCGTCGTCTAGTGTCCATAACACAAGCCTACTAGTGCTTAATGTAGGACTAGATCGATTTGTGTGAGGTCCGATATTTATTTATTATTTACAACTGCAACTAACACATGCCGAAATTGGGCTTACAGCTACTGTATACCGGTGTAAAATTAAACATAGATACAAAGCAAAACAAGTTTCGCAGTGGAACACAGACAGACAGATGGAAACAACTGGCCGCAAGGTCGTCACCTTGGACGCGAATAAAATGCGCAGAGGACATAACCTCAAAAATAATAACAATCACGGAATATCAAAGAAATTCGATGTTTAACGTTTCTAATTTTCTGACTCGCGCACCGAGGGGTTCCGTACAATCACTTTTTTTACGGCCTCGTTTTTACCCTTTGGGTACGGAAACCTAAAACATTATTGGCCTATGTTACATAGAAGAGACGCAGAAATGAGTACAAATCGATCAGAAAACAGTCTTACAAAAATAATATTACACTAATTGACTTTATCATCATTACGTGGTAAAATCATAAACTAATTACACTACACATTCAAATACATTCTTATCAGTATTGTAGCTACCGCGGTTTGGTAACGTACGTGGCATATGTACAAATAGTAGCAGGTGGGCAGCGCATCGATTTATTTGATAAATAAACCACGCCCACACATTTCATGAAGTCGTGACTTCATTGAAATATGTTACTTACGTCTGTTGGCGATAGAAAGATCGTACCTATCCAATGTTATGTTACTAGGAAGAACTTCATCCGCCCTAAACATTTTACTTTATCGTAGACAGATAAAAAGTATCCTATAACTATCCTTGGATGTCCAGCTATCCCTGTACCAAAATTGGTTAAAATTAGTCCAGCCGTTTCGACGTGATGCGAGGACAAAGGAAATTATGGAAGCAGATGGCGCCAGTTTGGCACGGCGCAGCGCGCCCATACAAAACAAATGACGATTCCGCATCAAGCTATTCATATTTTTCCTAAAATCATGACCTCTCTCTATAGAAAAAATATTTTCAATACAAACTTAGAATTTTATAATTATTTGATAATAAACCACACCCACCATTTCCATTTGTATTCAAGTCAGATTTAGCCTAGGAAAACCTTCGCTTAGCTTTTTTAAACTCCCGATGAAAAAGGCGAGTTTTATAAGTGTAACATGTGTATCTGTGTGTCTGTCTGCGGCATCGTAGCTCTCAAACGATTGGACCAATTTGAGTCTTTAATCTGTTTGATGGTTAGCTGTTTGGTGGAAATATGGCCAGTAGTTTCCAAGATATTCAGCTTTAATTGCAACAAGTGACAAGATCTAAGCCAATATTTGAAGCCATGAATTCCAAATTTTGTAGTTATGTTCAGTTTTAATAGATTTCTTATATCACTCATTGAATCTCATTATGACTTGCGTTAAATAAATAAATATCGGACAACCTCACACAAATCAATCTAGCCCCACAGTAAGCTCTAGTAGGCTTGTGTTATGGACACTAGATGATGATAAACATACTTAATATAAATAAATACATACTTAAATACAAATGGCATCCATGACCCAGGCACAAATATTCGAGTTCATCACACAAATATTTGCCCTTGCCGGGATTCGAACCCAGGACCGTGTGTTGGGGGTGTTTAGGTTATTTCGATTTTTATCATACTAATATCACTACATAGTCACTACATAGTATAAAACAAAGTCGCTTTCTCTGTCCCTATTTCCCTTTGTATGCTTAAATCTTAAAAACTACGCAACGGATTTTGATGCCGTTTTTTTTAATAGATAGAGTGATTCAAGAGGAAGGTTTATATGTATAATACATGCATAATTTATCAGCATTGCACCCGTGCGAAGCCGGGGCGGGTCGCTAGTTTATTATAAAGGCGAAAGTTTGTGTTGATGTGTTTGTTTCTTATTTCTTCACGCTCAAACGACTGGACCGATTTCCATAAATTTTGGTATGAAGGTAGCTGACACCCTGGATTAACACATCGGCTACTTTTTATCCCGTAAAATGTAGTGTTCCCGTGGGACGAGCGGATAACACCGCGCGGTGCAGCTAGTTGTTATACAACTTTCCGTTTCCCGTCCCATTCTTTGCCTTTTATCGTAGTAGTAACGTAAGGAAACACTGCGCGCACAATTTATATAACGGCCGATCTATTCCGGTCCGTGACGTCACAATGGACGTTCTATCAACGAATCTACATCGAACTGACGTGCGCCAAGTACTATGCGCCTTTGAAATACGCCTAGAAGGCTATTTACCCCTAGGCCCACAAGGCCCTGGGCACAGACAACCCCCACTAGACGGAGCATGTAAGGCGACCCGCGCGCACCAACGATATGGTACGGTAACATTAAAGTATCAACACGGCGGCCACCGTTTAGTTGCGTCCTTGTTTATTATCCATGCGTACGTCAACGAAAAAAGAAATTAAATAAATAACATGGTAAATTGTAGTGTTTTGGTGTGTAGAGAGACCTCATAAACATGGACGCAACTAAACGGTGGCCGCCGTGTTGATACTTTAATGTTCTGCCGTACCATATCGTTGGTGCGCGCGAGTCGCCTTACATACTCCGTCAAGTGGGGGTTGTCTGTGGCCCTGGGGGAATCGGGCCAGCCTTGGGGCCCTAGTCCCAGTAGCAGGTCTTGCACCATACATATGTTCTCTTAAGGGAGGGGGGCCCAAATGCCTAGTGCCTAGAGGCCCTGGCCCTCTAGGTCCGGGTCAGCTTGTGTTACGAAATTTAGACGAATATAATCTTATGTTTGGATTCCATCACAGTTCGCAACAAGCGCCCTGTTATAAGCTCACCAATTCACTGAACCGTTACGGTAGATGGCGCTACGATGCCACCCTGCAGTCATGTAGAAGCAACTGGTTGAAAGATTCAATGGCTCTGGCATCAGGTTCGGTGGTCCAGTTGGTAGGACGCCCGTGTTGGCCCAGAAAGCCGTTGGAGACACAGGTTCGAAACCTGGCTGAACCGTTACATTTTTCAACTCTTCACTTCATTTTAAACATTTGGTTTACGTTAACAGACGTTACTGCTTTGTTAAAAATAACACAGAACTTTGTGTCGATTCAGTTATTGTATTTTTCAAAATGGCGTGGATAGAACGTAAAAAAAAGCCATTTTGAAACTAACTCGCGAGATCTACATCTTATAGCCATTAGTATATTGAGTATATTCATGCTCCATTTCGTTTCACTCGAGCATTTTGGCACTTTCGACGCGCGCTGTCTGCCAGATCACGCTGATGTCTCTTATAATTGATAGCCATGAGACATTCTTGCTATTGTTTGTGTGCTGTTGGTTTGTTGACACGTCAACCAGCAAAAACTTTGTAACTGTATTTATTGGTTGTTTGTTTAAACTGCGAGGCGATTGGTCACGACACTAACGCTCGACACGTTTCGAATCGGTACGCGATTCATCATCAGGAGAGACGATCAGTCGCGGCGGCGGCCATCCGAACACTCCGAACACTGAAGAAATGTGGATATCCGTAGAAGAACCAATGTACACAGAGACCACCCCCACCAGACGGAGCATGTAAGGCGACCCGTAGGCGACCCGCGCGCACCAACGATATGGTACGGCAGAACATTAAAGTATCAACACGGCGGCCACCGTTTAGTTGCGTCCATGTTTATGAGGTCTCTCTACACTACTTAACACTACAATTTACCATGTTATTTATTTAATTTCTTTTTTCGTTGACGTACGCATGGATCATAAACAAGCACGCAACTAAACGGTGGCCGCCGTGTTCATACTTTAATGTTCTGCCGTACCATATCGCTGGTGCGCGCGGGTCGCCTTACATGCTCCGTCTAGTGGGGGTTGTCTGTGAATGTACATAACCGACATAGCTCACAGGATTGCACGGGTGAAGTGGCAATGGGCAGGCCATGTAGCCCGGAGAATGGATGGCCGGTTGGGCAGCAAAGTCATAGAGTGGCGACCATGTATAGGAAAGCGCAGCCTACGACTAGATGGACGGATGACCTCGTAGGGAGGAATCAATCGATGCAGTCTGCACGGTATCGCACTTTGTGGCGGACTATGGGAGGCCTATGTTCAGCAGTGAACGTCTGTGGCTGATAGACTAAATAGTCCATATCTCCAAATTGCGCCAAAATCATCTTATCTAGAGATTTCTTTTCAAAAACTGCCTTTCGTATCAGTAGATAGGTACTTCACTGTTAAGATAATGATAGCACAATATAAATATTATTAGCTTGAAAAGTTTCCGAAATTTCTTTACGACCAACCAGATAACTTTATCGGGTTTAAAGGGTTATATGAATTTCCTCCGCATGGAAGAAAGTCATAACATAACAGTTTTTTTTCAGTGTATTACGTTATAAATCTCAGATTTTAATATTTTTGTTATGAAATACCTACCGCACGTAGGTGCAGAGTAGACGCAATGTGCTATATACTAGGTACCTATGCAATATTCACGTATAATCTAACTTTTAGATAACGTCTATTATTCGTATAGTTTTTAAACTAAGTACCTGGTGGCGTGTAAAATGCAGAAAGTATTGCGAATGTTACATGATGATGATCTCTCTCTCGCATTAGGTATGGCGTTTATGAACGGCATATCTGCGTCATTAGGTACAGAATAGAAAGGAACAGAATATTGATCGCAACGTAGTCGATGAAAGAGATAGATGAGCAAGCCTCGGACATAAAAACGTTGGCACCGGTATCATTCAACTAAAATCACTATATCGTCCCCACATAGCTACGTACCTATTCTGTTATCAAATTGACGTATATTCGTTTTAGATAAGAGATCGGAAAGTATTCGGTAAAATACCTTACATAATTAATGGGTAACCCGTAAGAGTGCGTCTCGACTAAAGCGGAGCGGAGAAGAGACGCGGAATCGACCGATTACAAAAGTGAGGAGGAGCTAAGATACAGATATCACCTCAAGTGATTTGTCTATTCTGCACGTCTCCGAACCGCGTCGCTTTAATGAAGACGCACCCTAACTTGATCTTAACCTTAACCAAAGATGTTGAGCTATGGTCCTATCCTATTACTAATATCATCAGGGTTCGTAGACAAAAATGCATGGCCTGAACCAGAAACCGCGTAGCTGACTCCTTCTTAGATTGTACCTAACTAGTTTAAGGGACACAGTTCTAATAAGAAAGCATATCAAACGTACATAAATGGTGATAAACCGTCAGCTTTCTTGTAGTTTCTATTTTATTCTTACACTTTTCCTCACTTATATCTTATATCTTAAAATACACTTTTAATATGTTTTCTTGTAGAGCTACGTATAGGTTCATATCATTGTAATAGTTAAGTACTATGCTTTCTTAAAAAATGACTTACTTTTGAGTTTCTTTCGGCGTTTCTTCTAAACAGTGGTCTCCTCTTGTGAAATGCCGGTAGACTCAGACATGTAAAAGTACCCTTGTGGCCTACTTGCAGAATAAAGTTAATTATTTCATTTCATTAAAATGCGAGCAAACTGGGCACAATTTTTCGAAGACCATCATTCTAATATTATAAAGGCAAAAGTTTGTGTGTGCTTGTGTATATTTGTTACTTCTTCACACTCATTCGGCTGGACCAATTATGATATATTTTGGTATGAAGGTAGCTGACAATTAACACAGGCTACTTTTTATACCGAAAAAATTTTGTGTTCTTGTGGGATCCGCTCAATACACGGAACCAAATAAACTGCCACTAACTTTCGGCCATTTTACTATTTTTAATTGAACAAAAACTAAAAAGAAGACGTGTTTTGACTACTGATTTTTATGACGTCACAAGCCAGTATCTTCATAGAAACTTTATACAACGAATCGTTTTTGACATTTCATAAAGTACAGCTGATTTGAGCCTGTCATCAAATAGATTTTTATTATAATTTATTTAGATGACTCAAATAAGGCTATTCGAACTTGTCACAGGTATGTACAAACATGTAAACAAATAATAAATGCCTACATAAGACTTATAAAGTTAATGGAAGCTGCCATAGTAAATATGTTGTGTATCGATATCGTATGACTCACTATTAAATGAAAACAACAAATTACATTTCAAAAACTTTCCTGGCATTTTCACCCAAAGAATCATCCCCTTTCTCTATCCTCAAAGGAGTGTTGCTTACATTAAGGACACAATGGCCGAGTTTTGGTATAAAGATGCAAACAAATTTCAACTCTATTGACTAGCAACAAAGTGGACCCTTCACACATGTTTAATCCTATCCTATCCTAGCTATAGTTGAAGTAATACAAGCTGAACTAATCCACTTACCTGCATTCACAATAGCATTGTGTCTAATACAATCCTATCTGCTTTTGTTCTCATAAACGCGAACCTGGCGCCAACCAGTTACTTACAAAAAAAGGTTAGAACTACATTGCGTGGATATTGAATTTTCAGCCTTATTCCTTGTTGAATAGGTTTAAAATGTTTGTTGACGAGAGATCATAGTCCTTTTTCAAGAGAATACGATCTTGAGGAGGGTCAGACGGTTGTAAAATTCCAAAAAGTTATGATCACCATTATTCTGTCAGTGCATTTTGTAGTCTAATGTCCAAGGAAATAGAGTCGTTAATCTATATTAACCTTCCAAGGTGGTTACAATCTGCTTTTACTACGAGCTCGTTATCTTAATTTGCGGTTTACCAGTTGTGGTTTGTTCAATGGTATTCAGTTCTTAAGTGGATTAGCTCAGCTTGTATTACTTCAACTATAACAAGCAAAGATTGTGTTCAAATCTAATTTGTGAGCTAAGACACTAAGATGTAACAGACAGACGCTATGACAAATTGTTGTTTCAAGTATAACTAGGTATTTCCTTTGGTTTTCCTGAAGTTTGTTAATGGCCAAACAATTGATTGACGAAATATGTTCAAATGAGGTAATCATGTCTATTATTTTAACTTAAAAGCACAATAGTCAATAGGGACAATGTACCTATATTGATCTGTTATTTGTAAACCTTTTATCTTAATACTGCACCAACAAAGATATGATGTTATTGTATTAAGTGGTTTATACTCACGTGTGCCATTCCTGATTATTTCACGTGAGTGTAAACCGCTTAATACAATAATTCAATATGTCTCACAAAAGTTTTAATAAGATTAAGATAAACATCATAATTTACTCTTAATAAAACTTACCTTCTTCGGGGGTTGTTGTCTCCGAAGCTGCTTCTTTGCATCGGTAAGCAGTAGTCCAGTATCCTTTGGCTCCTCGGTGAATTCCGGGATCTCCTCACACACTGTCACTGCACTGTCCACCTCATCCTCACTGTCAGCCCGCACCGTATCATCGAAGAGACTATCATCAGTCAAATCACCAACGGTCCTAGTCAAAGAATGTGAAATTTTGCACGAAACACCACAGCCAGAGTCACTAACATCCGAATCTGAATCACTATCATCGTCCGCTTCGGATGTATCACCGAAAACATCATGGGAAGTGTAGCAGCTGTCTGGAGAATCCTCAAAGACAATGAATGAGTCTTCTGATTCACAGTCTGAGACCTTTCTGCTTCTACTTGCTTTCGGGCTATCACTGAAGACGATTTGGAATGAATCTTCACTATCCGTTGTTGATGTCGAGCGGAATCTTCCATGGACTTCATCGAAATATTCTGGTTCTGGCTGAATAGCAATTGGTTCTTCCTTAGGTTTAGAACAGAGAGGAATTAGATCACAGATCTTAGTCGGTTGGAGTAACGGTGAGTTGTCAGGGCTAGACACCTCTTCAGGTTCCAAATTGTTGGCAAAACACATGTCATCTTGAATATTCTTTATAATCTGCGACTTTTTCCTTTTATCCGTCCCTCGACTTGGGTTCTTAAAGTGCTTATCTTGTGGCTTTTCAACTTTTAATGATTTGGTGTGATTATTTCGTTTATCAGAAGCAGATTCTGTGATAGAATCGGTTGATTCAGGTTTCGTTAGTCTAGATGTCCTTGGTTTCCTGCATTGAAGCAAAGCTTTGAGTTTGTTGACTTTGTCTTCGCAGGCTGCTATAATTTCTCGCTTTTCATCTGTCGGTTTTTCCGTAGACACATTGCTAGGCACTTCTGATTGAGTTTCATTTTTGGTTTCTATGTGATTTTCAATTGTTTTTGTATCTACAGTTTCATTGCTATTATCTATCTGAATTACATCTACTTCCGGCAGTGTTTGAACAATATCCATAGCTTCCTTAACAGGGGCCATCTCAGTCTTCACTTTTGGTGCTTCTGCCTCTATAATTTCTTCCTTATGGTTGTTACAGGGGCTGTAACATTCAATATGGACGTTGTTTGAGAGTCGCACGAAATCCTCAGGGGAGAAGGCATCTTCAAATGATTCTTCCACTGAGCCAGGCTCAACAAATGATCTCCGGGGCCGTCTTCTAAACTTGGGGGTGGTTGGTATAGGTTTGGTGGTGAGCAGGTGCCGTACCCGGTTGAGTTTGTCCTCGCAGTGCGCCGCGGCGGCGCGGCAGTCCGCGCTCATTGCGTCGTCGTCAGCTCCGGACTGCTCGACCCGTGTAGACTTATTTAAGTCCTCCCGTTTGGACGTCTGCCAATCGCTCGGCTCGCGATCAAAACAATCGTAGTACTGTGGCGCGGGCCGCCGCCTTTGGAACATACCGCCTGAAATTGCACTCAAAACACCAGAAAAAAAGCTACCTATACCCGTGAAGGAAGGATAGAAATCACTCCTTTGAGGCTGAGGCTGAGGCTGCTCCGTCTCCATTTTTGGCTCCGGAAACGCTTGAGGCTTCGTCTTAGGTTCTGCTGTCGGCATTGTGTCCGCTAAGTTCTTTTGCAAAGGATTAGGTATCATATGCAGATTGTGTATCAACATTTCTTCGGCGAATGTTTTTGTCAAATCCGATTTAGCTTGACTGTCGGTGCTGTAGTTGGATATGGAGTACATACCGAAGGCTGGTGGAATTGGATTCAAATTAAGCTGATTGCGCCTATTGCGCCACTGATTAGAATTCATGGTTGTGAAGGTTTAACACTATTCACTACGTAAGTATGTCCTTGAGGATGCTAGGCCATGGTAGTGCTCAGGCTAACATAGGGTCCAGAAATCTTGCTGTACAAGGCTCTAACAACGGCTTGTGTGTTAGTCTGCACCACTTTCTCGAGTTTATAGAGCACTTCAAGGATGGGAACACAGGAATCGAGTCAAAATACTCGAAAGGTATCACACTTTCGCGATCAAACACTGTATCTCCACGGGACACGATGTCTGCTAAGTCTGTAGAACTTGTCGATTTGTTTTCTTCGAGGTATCTAACGTTGATGGGCTCCATTATGGCAAAATTGCAAAAACACATTAAACACACATCTTTACACTTCGGCCATTTTGAGAATAATAAAGGACAAAGATAAGGAAATAATATATATAGGGGTCTGTAGTCTATGGTCTGGCTGATGTAACATTAGTGAAATGAAAACAAACTATGTGAATGCAAATACTTCACACTATATACCAACCTACGAATATAAAGCAGAAGATAACGTTCAAAACAATATGTTAAAAGAAGAAAAATATTCCGAGCACACTGATTGAAAACAATAATTTTAAGGACCAATTTCTTGTTACATGTTTCTATAAATTTTTTTTTCTATAGTTATGATTCAGATTTCGATTTAGTTTATGGTCGGTTTTTCCTATGACATTCAGATACTATCTCTTTCACACTTAAGTACTTAATGTTGGAGAAAGAGAGAAAGACTAATGTATGTTTTCGTGACTCATTTAATATCTCTGCCTGTGGCCACAGCACAGATAGCATAACAAAGTTTTAAACGTTTCTTCTAGTTACGCTACTCGATAATAGATGTCGCTGTTTTCAATATTACATCAACATGATATTACATGATGAAACGCATCGCATCCAACAGATACGGAAGTTTTGTGGTAATATAAACGGCTAAGTAAGGAATATCTACCTATTACTTTTGTCATTGTTTATAATTACCTGATTACACATGCTTACACAGAGTAAGAAGACCAGCCAAGAGCAAGTCGGACGCACACCACGGGTTCCGTACCATCATTCCTTCCTTACCTACTCCATATCTAAGATAAAAAAATATTAGTTGTTACTCGCATTACCATAACGATACAGCAGCCGATGCTTAACCAATTATAAAAAAATTAGTTTCTCAGTTCCTCGGCAGCCTTGTTTTATAAAAAACAGTTTTTTGCGTGAATTTTGTCAATTTCGAGTAGTTTTTGAAGCAAAGATATTAATGAAAAATGTATAGTGTCTGTTTCAAATATATGTATACCAATAAATCGCAATAGCCCTGTTCCTAGTAACATTGATAATATGTTTCCCCGGATTCGAGCCCAAGACCGCCGGCTCAGTAGGCAGGCGCAATACAAACTGCACCAACCGCGTCGTCACAACATTATCCGGAGGGAGCTGACCCATGGTGGACGTCACGACACTCACGACCCTCAGCCCTCAGCAATGACAATGAGCATAACGAAGCACGGAAGAAGGAATGATTACAAAAAACTTTAACAAAAATGAATTTCTGTTCAATCCATGAAAAACAATTAACATATTTTCATATGACCGAACGTACGTTTGGTAGAATTGTCAGATTGTATAACAACGACGTTTCATAGAATGTTTATTTCATATATCGTTTTTTCGTGGAAGCACAAATTGATAGAAAGTTATTTCTTATAATATAGCAATAATTTGATAGAATGTACTTACATTTAATAGAATGTACTTTTCGTATAATATACTTTTCATATAAATATAAGCACTATATAACTGAATTTAGGCTGCGAAAGTACGAATCTAGGGCTCTCACTGGGTACGCGGGGTGCCTGTCCAATCGCATAAATTTTTGTCCTAAAATTTTTTGGTCGAGAATGTTTGGCATACTGTTGAATGGCATACTACTCGTTTATCCTATACATTTTTAACACATACTCATTTAAAGTCCTAATCCTAAAGCATGTAGGTGTGAAGTCAGAATCGTTACGTTTTCTACCTTAAGGCTGAAAAGATTTCAGCCTTAAGGTAGAAAACGTAAGGTCAGACTTTGATTTGGTTAGGTACGACGAGGAGCGAAGCGAGGAGGAGTGTTAGGTTCAACTGCGAGCGAAGCGAACGAGCGAAACGCCAGAACCGAGTTTTTTATTCCCCTTGGTCATTGGTCATAGAGAATGCCTTGGTGTAGGTAGAACTGCGAACATATAGTAAATGTATCAGCGTGAAGTAAGAATCATTACGTATTCTATCTTAAGGCAGGACAGAACGAACTGTCGGCGTTATATACATACCACACTCATACCAAATTTCAGCTTTCTAGTACTAATGATCAAGGAGCTAAGCCGCGGACGGACGGACGGACGGACGGACAGACGGACATGGCGAAACTATAAGGGTTCCTAGTTGACTACGGAACCCTAAAAAGCGGGAAGGGGGAGCCTAAAGCCTCGTAATTCAGTGGTGAAATTAATGTTAGCGCCATCTAGGGGCACTTGGCGAAACTGGTAGGGGCCGTAAGTAATCGGAGCACATAATGAGTAAATGGTTTAACCCTTCTTCTGCTGCCTTTCGACTATTTGGCTATAGTAACGGCTGTGAGCTGCAGATCTCGCGAATATTCCTTGAAATGGCCGAAATCTCAATTTTTTTATGGATCCGTACCCAAAGAGTAAAAAGTGGGACCCTATTACTACGACTCCGCTGTCCGTCCGTCTGTCTGTCCGCCTGTCACCAGGCTGTATCTCATGAACCGTGATCTAGCTATTTTCACAGTTGAAATTTTCACAGATGATGTATTTCTGTTGCCGCTATAACAGCAAATACTTAGACAGAATAAAATAAATATTTAAGTGCGATGGGAGCCATCCCATACAACAAACGCGATCGGTTGCGTTAACTTTGCACCTCCTGTATGCGGCGCCATACATACCAATACAAACTTAACTTAACCCGGCCAATTAAGGAAGTGTTTACACGGAACCCTCGGTGCGCGAGTCCGACTCGGACTTGGCCGGTTTTTTAAGTTTCTATTCATGTCTCAAAATAATCGCACTAGTTATATAAAGGCGAAAGTTTAAGTGTGTTTGTATGTGTGTTACTTCCGAAACTCGAACGGACCAATTCTGATAAAATTCGGTATTCGGTAGCTGATATCCAGGATTAACAGATGGGCTACTTTTTATCCCGAACTCGGGTAACACCACCGGGCGCAGCTAGTTCTATTTCTATAATTCAACCTGCTCACAAATGTTCACGAGAAGCGATTTAGAAAAGCGAACTGTAGGGGAGAACAGCCGGAAATCCGAATATTCGGAATCTGGACATACGAAACAATTTTTTGTCAAGCTGGAACGAAGGCGCATAGTGAATTAGTGATGCGTCTACCGACCGAGCGAACGAAGCGAGTGCGCTGCAATTAATTTTAAAATCATTCCCTCATTACGATGGTGGTTCTTAAAAAGTTTCTCCTCCAACGTATACTAGACATCCGTTCAAGATCCTTGAACGGATGTCTAGTATACGTCCCCGTTTTGTTTAAAATAACCCTGGCGACCTCCGTTTAAATAGTTTTATTTAAATGTGAGACAGTCGCGGAGCATAAAGAAAATATTAATAAATTATTAATTGAGCTGCAGTCGGTTTTATTACTTTAAATTTTAGATTTACTTCCTCATATGAAACTACCAAAATAATTTGTATATTAAAAAAAACTGTATACATTAATATATTGAGAGCAATTAGACTAATAAATATGTCATCACTAAATACTATTTTCCATTCTAATTTTACTTTAAGCAATTCAATTCATACCTTAATCATTTAGCCTTTAACGAGGCATAGCAAAACACACTCATGAATACCAACGGCTGAATTGATAAAGTAACCAGTTTCCATACAATATTAATGTGAATTCATAGACGAGGGCGCACAGTTGAAGGTAAAAGTAAGTTGGTTATAAATATCGCTCACTTCGCATACGAGATAGCTTATTGTAACGTCTGCATCAAGAGGACGATCATTGCGATACCGTCCGTCAGTTCTATATTCCAATATAATATTTATTTTTAAAAGTCGAGTGCGTTTCGTTTGTAAAGTGATTGTGACTGGCAGGTTTGTTATATTTTTTAAATTGATATTTTGTCAGTTGTTTACTTTTTTTTATTAATCAGTTTTTTGCGATCTAGTATTTTTGCGTGCTTTATGTGAATTTGCCGTGTGGTGCTTTTATGTTGACAAATGCAAATATAATTTGAATGATTTATAATGTAAACATACAACATAGTATTCAATTCTGTACCGTTATTCAAAACCTTACATTATAATGAGAGCAGCGCTCGTTTTCGTGCCGGAGGCGGTCAACCCTATATAAACACCCCTAAAATTAGGACCGTTAAATTTTACTGGCAACACCAGGCAGCCATGTTTTAAAAGTTTTACAGAGGTTTGAATTTCTCATTGGCGTCTTGATTTTCGCTTGGAGCGGTCACACCCAAGTGAGTTATTAGGTTTCCGTAGTCAACTAGGAACCCTTATAGTTTCGCCATGTCCGTCTGTCCGTCTGTCCGAAATAAAATAAAATAAAATCTTTTTTTCGGGTACCTCCCATACACCAAAAGTGGGGGTGATTTATTTTTTTCGTTCCAACACTAGTGTGTGGGGTGTCATTAAATAAGTCTTTAAAAAATAATAGGGGTCTCCGAACATTATTTTTTAATAAAGACAGCAGTTTTGTAAATATTCGCTCCGAAAATAAAAAAAGTTGAAATCTTTCTCCTAATTTTCGTCTATTGTGAAGGATGGGCAACTACGGAACCTACACTGAGCGTGGCCCGACATGCTCTTGGCCGGTTTTTTTTTTGGCTAAGCCGAAGCTCTAAACATACCTTTTTTGATTACTTAGTTTGATGTTAATCATGTCTTAAAACTGTTCAATCCTTTACGATTAAATATAATTTTCAAATTAACGTTCATTGCAGAAAATCAACCATGGCGCCATTTATGAGCGTAGCGGAGTACTACGCCAACAAAACGATCTTTATCACCGGAGCGACAGGGTTCATGGGGAAGGTGCTCGTCGAGAAACTCCTGCGATGCTGTCCTGATATCAAGAGGATATATATGCTGATGAGAGCGAAGAAGGGGCAGGGCAGCAGCGAGAGACTTGAAGCGTTCTTGAAGTGTCAGGTGAGTTGAGTTTAGCGCCACCTAGTGGCGAGTAGTCGTACTGTACGAACTAAAGTCAATTGTCCACATAAGGTAGAGGGTAATGTTATTATCTCTTTGTGAAACTCCTACGGTGTTGTCCCGATATCAAGAGGATATATACATGCTGATACGGGAAGAGAAGGGACAGGGCAGCAGCGAGAGACTTGAATGCGTTCTTGAAGTGTCAGGTGAGTTGAGTTTAGCGCCACCTAGTGGCGAGTAGTCGTACTATGGCAACTAAACACACAAGTGCCCACATAGGCCACATATGGTAAAAGGTAATGATCAAAGAGAATGATGATATGAGTGTCGGGTGAGTTGAGTTTAGTTTACTCTATGGTCATAATAATAGATCCACAAAATATAGTAGTAAATAAAAAAAAATACGGAAGACACCACTTTCTATTATTAAAACACATAAGAAAAAGATTTACTCACGTTGAAAAACTGAATATCACTCGACATATATTTTCTGTCGGTTCGCGATTCGTCTTCAGTAGCGCCGATCGCGGTGTCAGTCAATCGAACACTCATACACTGGAGCTATATTCGACTTATACTTATGAGTGTTTTAATATTTATGAGACTGACGGGAGTATTCTCTTTTTTTTATACGACGATGGTGGTAAACAAGTTTGCGCCTGATCTTTAGCAATTACGCATGGTTACGCCGCCTATGGACGCTAGCAACGCCACGAGCATCACACGTTGCCGAACCTTTAAGAACCTATTTTATTTTACACCTATTACGTTATAAAATCCCACATGACTCCTCATAGAACTATATAATTTTCAGGTGTTCGATCGCCTGCACGAAGACAACCCCAAGATCTTCGAGAAACTTCGTCTAGTCCCAGGAGATATCTTAGCAGACGGCATGGGAGTGTCAGATGAGGACCGGGAGGAGTTGAGAAGAGAGTGCCAGATCATATTCCATTGTGCTGCTTGTGTTAGGTGAGAATAATAGTATATGTCGGATCATAGCCGATATAAGGTCGAGTTTGGCCTGACAGCGGGCCGTGGTACTTCACCTTCTGTGGTTATCCTGAGGCGACAGATTCGATTTGGGTTGCGGCCGCGTGTGGACGCACCGCTAGCTTTGTTAATTGTTATTCGTTTGTGCATAATTAGTGTTGATAAGTTTACCCGAGACAGTGACTCTTAATTTGTTATAAATTGTGATAAAAGTGTAATTCGTGTAATTATATGGACTTACTGAAGAACTGACTTTTGATTACCTCGAGGGCCCTGAAATCTATAACGATGTCTGCTCATAATGAAAATCTTGATGAAGCTCACGGCCATTCTGCGACATATATTACTGAAGACATTGGCTTACCAGGTGGCCTAGCCACGTGGGCTCTATGCCTACTCAAGATGGGTAAGTACGGATAGTAATACGAAGCCGGCAAGCCCTTTCCACGGCTAAGGCATGTATTGTATAGTGCTTTTCTCAAACATAATTATGCATGGAATAAAAAATACAACTCTCAAAATAATATAATTCAGCTGTTTATCCTGTTCACGAACACAAAAACCATGTTTAAAAAAAGATCTTCCCGGCCTAGGCCTTCAATTTTGTATGAAATTCCTTTACAGTTCTTTCGAGTTGTTCCGCCCGAAACGTGATAAACTCTCGACGGATGCTGTTGCTTTCTTTAAATCTAAGACTTTAAAAATATAAGTAGAGAACTAGATGTAAGCCATACGATAAATAAATACTCGTTTGCCTAGTGATTTTCGATGATTTTCTTAAGGTGTGGCTCAAAATTGAGCGTCGTCACCGTTTTTAACGTTTATTTTGGTGTTCCAGGTTCGATATGCCCCTGCGGGACGCTGCTGACCTGAACACTCGGGGCACGCAGCGGGTGCTGGATCTCACCGACGGCATGTCACACCTTGAGGTACCGTCGTCATTCCTTTGTAATGAAATGAAATTAAACATTTATTTCAGGCAACTGTGGCCTATAGATACATAGATACCTTAAAACTAACATACATATCCAATACAAAATACTAAAAATATAAGTAACTAAACTAGGTCACATTTTTCAACAGCGACGTGTTACGCGTGTTCGAAGTGTCAGGTAGCCGTCCACGGAAACGCCGGAACATGACATTTCAGCCAGTACTCTTCCTTGGTGAAGGTCGCTAGTTGGTCCGTCGGAACTCTCAGCACGAAGGAATTAAAACTCACGTCGTGGCGAGACTCCAATTTTACGACCCTCAGGATGACACCGGACTTCACCCTTACATATTCTACGATATCTTCAGCCTTCGTAGTATAATGTAGAGCGTGAAGTTCCGAAAATTCCTAATGTGCCTAGCCCATTATTGATCGGCTTTGAACTATTAGCCTATGACATTATGTATTTCGTTATTAAGTTAGCTGGTAAACGAAAATCAGATGGCTTAAAGTACTAGAGACACAGTCAGCTGCAAAAGGTCACAGTCTGTTTAAAAATATCTTAGAATCTAGATTCGACTAGTGACGTTAGTGTATTTTTTCTTTTTCAACCCCCCAACATCACTATTTTGAAAAAAAAATTAAATCTGGATCGATGAAAGAAATCTATCATTTCTCAATAAATATAACTATTTATTGAGAAATGCGACCTTTAGGCGAGATCAGACGGACATCCGAACATCATGGATATCCGGAATTCGGCATTACAAAATAATTTTTGGAAATGCTGAAACGCTTCGTTCACTTCTCTCTTGGTCAATTAGAAAAAGTACATTTATTTTGCGAACCAATTACGTTTAACATTCAAATAAGTAAATTAAAATTTTCCAATGAAATTTAACTCAAACTCTAGTAATTCTATGTGCTAAACGGTGTCCTAGTTCTAGTCACAAAAATGGAGTCCACTCAGTATTATCTCAAAGCAATCGTGAGCACCACAACGCTGATCTTGCGTGGATCCAGATCAGGATATAATGTAGAACGGCGTGCCGTGTGTCTGTGATTTAGCGGTCAATACTTCTTGGAAGTCTCGATTGATTTGTAACGTTGTCCACAGGCGTTCGTGCACGTGTCCACTGCATACTGCCGATGTGAGCTGCCTGTGTTAGACGAGAAGGTGTACGAGACGGCACACAAACCGCAAGACGTGTTGAAGTGCGTTGAATGGATGGATGACGAGCTGTTGACACATTTGCAGCCCAAGTTCGTATACATTTACTAATAATCACTGTTTAACAAAAAAGACACTAACCTTGATAGCACTCTAGCGGCGAATTCAGTCGCAAATACCCGAACCTTCGGAACCCTAAGGGTAAAAACCGGCCAAGTGCGAGTCGGACTCGCGCACCGAGGGTTCCGTACAAAAACTTTCCATCCCTTAGAGGTCAAGTTAAGTTTGCACCTGGTATGTATAGCGCCCCATATAAATTAGGTGCAAAGTTACTTACTAGATCTCGTTCAAAACAATTTTCGTTGGTAGTTTTTATAGTAATGTACATCATGTTTTTTTTTTTATTTTTCATTTTCTTATTTTAGAAGTTAGAGGGGGGGGGACCAACTTTTTTCCACTTTGGAAGCGTCTGTCACGCAAAATATTCGGTTTAGAAAAAAAATATTTTAGAAACCTCGATATAATTTTTGAAGACCTATCCATAGATACCCCACACGTATGTGTTTGATTAAAAATATTTTTTTGAGTTTCAGTTCTAAGTATGGGGAGCCCCCATCCGCCATAACAACAAATACTATAAGCAGAATAAAAAAAAACCAAAATCATGTTAGTTTAGACACAGAACTGTGACGAACTCAAGCCCCTAAGGCACAGGTTCACACCTAGTTTAGGGGATGAAAGCTTCGACCACATTATCCCGACTTGTTTGTACTAACCGAATAATGTATTCAGCTATGTAACGCACTTAATGTACAATAAAGATTTATTATTATTATTCTTTAAGTATGTCTGAGACTTATGGGAGTTTTCAATGTAAAAGTACGAGCAATTTTTGATTAATTTGTGTATTTTTTTCAGGATAATCGATCCGCAGCCAAACACGTACGCGTACACGAAATCGCTGACAGAGTCGTTAGTGGCGCAGTACGAAGGGAAATTCCCTATTGCGATCGCGAGGCCCTCTATTGGTGAGTAGCTGGAACTTTTCGTCATCACTACATAGTTTGAAACAGTTGCTTCCTGTCTGTCCTTATGTATGCTTTGATCTTTAAAACTGCGCAATGGATTTTGATGCGGTTTTTTTTCAATAGATAGAGTGATTGAAGAGGAAGGTTTGTATGTAAATACATGCATAATATATAAAAGAAACACTTGTCATTTAGTATCAGCATTGCATCCGTGCGAAGCTGGGGCGGGTCACTAGTTAATTATAATTGTAACTGAAAAAACATAAACCTTTTATTTGGATCTTAAAATGATCTTTGTAGAATCTAAGTCCATATACTTTGTACTATATAGGGACTTTGTACCATATACTTTGTACCATATGGGGAACGTTCATAACGAAGGTGCAGTCATCTAGTGTTGCCAATTCAAATCTTTTACTTTGACATTGACTTCGATTGTGCTGCCATCGATAGTTACCGAAGGTGCTGCCAACTAGTGCCGAAAACCTGAATCTTTCAACTTATCATTTTTAGAAATTGACATTTACATTGATGCCAGCTGTAGTATACGATCCCTATATTTTGAGATACTGATATAAGTAAACGCACTGGCTACGTTTGGCTCGGTTCTTTCTTCTAAAATAAAGTCTAGAAACACGGGCAAGAGCGTAGTTTTTAAATACTGATACGTCGATCAGTTGCTTATGGGCTTTAAACATGATTTCGCTTTATTTATTTTTAAATAAAATAAAATGTCTACTGATTATTTCACATCTTTAATTAATAAAGATTATATTACTAGGCCTAAGCATACCACTAGATATAGGCACATACCAATACCTAGTAATATACTTGGAATCCTAAATACACCTATGTGTATTTACGATTCTATTTGTTTATTAATTAATAACTTTGTTGACATCGGTTATTTTTTGTTCAAAACTGATTCTGGTGAAGCCTGTTCAGTAACTGAGAAAAAATTCTCACTTTTTTTATTCCAGTGACGGCAGCGTTCAAAGAGCCCATGCCAGGTTGGGTGGACAACCTCAACGGCCCCACCGGCCTGCTAGTCGGTGCTGGAAAGGGTGTCATCCGAACTATGCATTGTGATGAGACTCTCCACGCTGATATCATTCCTGTAGATCTGGTCGTTAACGGAACCATTCTTGTGGCATACAAGACTGGAGTCAATAAGTAAGTTAATACTATGTGAGCTGTACCCGTCTACCATGACCATGACTTTACAGTGACAATACTTGCTAGCGAATGCGTCAACGATTTGTATGTAACATTGTAGTTCTACAAAGTAACCGCTAGGGGCGCTATACTATTTTCCATACATATATCGTTTACGTTTTCGCTATACCCCGCGCGGCGAACGATGAGTCCTATGACACCTGTCATGTCATCTCAGTACATTTTATAACCTATATTTGGAAAAAATACTGAGATGTCAGGTGTCATAGGACTCATCGTTCGCCGCGCGGGGTATAGCGAGTACGATCACGTTAAGGGTACTGTAAACTGCGAGTAATTTCGCTCTCATCAAGACAAAAGTGAATAGATTGTTGCTGAACCAGCGAGCTACATCTTCCACCCCGTAATCACTTACCATCAGGTGATACTGAGGTTAATCGATGGTCAGTTTGTGAATTAAAAAAAGAACATTGATATTTTTACGTTTTCGACCCTTATAAAAACAAGTCGCATTATGCGGCATACAGCATAAGGTTCTTCAAGAGCAACGTGTAATGCTCCTGGCGTCACCAGCGTCCATAGACGGTGGTAACTGCTTAAGATGTTAAGCAGGCGCAGGCGGGCCGCATGCCTGTTTGCCACCGTCGTAGTTTAAAAAAAAAAACAACAAACGAAACATATCACTACCAAATCTCTAAATATGGCTCTTAATTAAAACACCAAGCAAAAGCAAAATAAACAAGGCTTGATGAAAATTCAATAACTAATCGTTTAGACAAGTACCTAATATTTATTTGACATGGGCACTGTAAAGCATCCGAAACGTCAGGAACTCATTACAACGTTTATTTTAATAAAAAGTGGAATGGGATTTTCAAAATATTATAATTTGTTAAATATCTAGCACCTCCACCATATGTGGGGTGGAGGCTCAGGGAAACTACGTACTTGGTAACTTAGATTTAATATGACCATAATACAATAAATATGGTGGTTTGTTTGGTGGCGACCCGTAGAATAATGTAATATTTTATTATGTCGTTCAACTGACAGTGACAATCTTTATTTAAACCAAATACTTCTTTATAACCCTACATCCCTACAGTTCATACATCCCCTAAATCACTACCATTGGGTAGGGTACCCGTAAAGCTGGCCGCGTTCGCGTTACCTCGCTGGATGGCAATGCCGATGCATTTATTAGTTTTTTTATCAATTGGAATTTGTTGTTTACAGGCCAAAGGAAATACAAGTAGTGAATCTGACGGAATCTGGAAGGAACCCGCTGACTTGGGGAGCGCTTGCTATGGGTAAGAACTAGATTTTATAAGAGGCCTTTTACATTTTAAAAATGTATTAATTTTTCATATTATGACAAATATATTAATAATTTCAACCAACTTTTTAAAGTGAATAATACTTTTACCTGAGTTTTAAAAAGTAACATAGCTTTTTCATGCTTACGTTGCGTGCAGTCGAAAATAAGTTGAAAAGACCTCTTTTCTGCGTGAATTTTGACAATTACGAGTAGTTTTTGAAACTAAAATTATCAATAATAAATTCAAACTAGGTTTCAAAGATATACCAATAAATCGCTATAGCCCTTTTCTAAGTAGTAACATTGATAATATGTTAAGAAACATGTTTAATTACAGAGAAAAATGTCTAAAACAATCAGCATTTTAAAAAATAAGGCCTCTTAAGTCTTCGTTTATATGTATGTATTTTTGTAGTTCACAGTGCCTTGGTTTTTACTGCAATGCTGTGTTACTTATTTGAATCACTACATAGTATAAAACAAAGTCGATTCCTGCTGCCTGTCTGTCCTTATGTATGCTTAGATCTTTTAAACTAGGCAACGGATTTGGATGCGGTTTTTTTTATATAGATAAAGTGATTCAAGAGGACGGTTTATGTTTTGTTTACATGCATCATTTATCAGCATTTCACCCGTGCGAAGGCGGGACGGGTAACCCCGTAATAAATAAAATAAATAAATATGTGAAGATGCCGAATATCATTTATTTTCAGGCCGAGTGCATATCCACGAGTTCCCTTTTTCTGTTTGCCTGTGGTACCCCGGCGGCTCCCTCAAGTCCTCGCTGCTGCTGCATCAGATAGCGCTGTTCTTCACTCACATCATACCCGCATACTTGGTGGACCTACTGCTGGTCATACTTGGCAAGAAGACTTTGTAAGTAAATCATTTTAAAATTCAACATTTTAGCAATAGACCTTTTCTATACCACAACTGTGACACGTAACTCTTTCTCGCGTGATAAATATCACCTATCTCTTTCTGCGCTGTACTGTGAGAGAGTGACGGGCCAGGTTTTGACGACGGGCTGAAAGTCTGTCTGATCCTACTACTAGTGATGTAAAATTGACATCTGATCATCTGATTATGGTTGACTGGTAGAGAATGCTTTTAGGCATTAAGTTCGCCATTTGTACTAACTTTTGATTTGTGCCATAAAATTTAAAAAAAGAAATAAATCTAATTAGAAAAAGTGCCAAGAAATTCAGAATGTTGTTTATTTCCTACATTTACAATAATTATAATTACTTCAATGCAAATATCTATTAAAGGAAAATAACTGGTCAAATTTTACCAGGATCCTTATTCCCTTGAATACATATCAGTCAGAAGTATACTTTGTTTCATGTGTGGCGCTATCTGTTGAGTAAAATCTGTACAAACCTTTATAACTTGTCAAATGTGTGGCGCCATCTATTGTCAACTTATCGGTACTAACCTCTATAAATTATTAATTTATGTTTTCAGCATGGTCCGAACGCAGAAGCGTATCAGCTACGGGCTTGAGGTTCTCCAATATTACACCACGAAGGAGTGGCACTTTAAGAATGATAACTTTGTCGCGCTTCGAGATATAATATCCAAGGAAGACGACGAGACTTTCTATACAGATATCAAGGTCAGTTCAATTTTTAAATCTACCTAACACACTCATATATATTTAGAAAGGACCAATCACATTCCTCAGATTTAAATGCACTTCTTCTGGTCTTCACAAAGACGTCATCCGATTGGTTAATTTTCTCGCTCCGCTTCAGAGACATGCAGGATAACCGACAACAGTATAGATTTGTTTACCTGTTAAAGTAAATTTGTTATGTCTTCGTTTATATTAAAGTTATTTTATTTTTCCTGTCAGGCGGTGAACTGGAGCTCCTACATGCGTGACTACATTTGCGGCGCGCGGCTCTACTGCTGCAAGGAGGACCCCTCCACTCTTCCGCAGGCGAGGAGGCTCAACAAGCAGTGAGTATTAAGTACCTATCTACCAGCCACAGACATTCGCTGCTGAACATATGCCCCTATAGCTCGCCATAGAGTGCGATCCTTGCAGACCGCATTCGTCGACTCTCCGCTACCGTCACGAGGTCATCCGTTCACCTAGTCACGGCCGTCCACGCTGTGCTTTCCTATACTTGGTCGCTCCACTCCTACTCCAGTACTGTGCTGCCCCAATGGCTATCCGTTATCCGGGCTCTAAATAAAGAAACTCATTTTTGATGCACTTTATTCCATATTAACGATTTTGAGGGGCAATTTTCGTCATTGATATGCTTTCTGAATGATATATATTAGATAAACGAAATGTACTCACTCATTGTGAAATATAATTTTATAATGATTGAATATTATTAATGAAAATTATGTGTACCTATAAAATGTATTTTTATGAATAAATAATTAAATTGAATTGAAATTCACACTCAAAATTTTACACTAATATTAGTGTAAAATTTTGAGTGTGCTTGTATGTTAGTTACTTCTTCACCTTCAAACGTCTGGGCCAATTTTGATAAAATTTGGTACCTAACTATGGAGGTAGCTGACACCTTGAATTAACATATAGGCTGCTTTTATCTCGTGTAAATGTAGTGGTCCCGTGGGATGAGCGATGGAATAGGTACTATTAAATGTGTGATAAATATTTTGTATGACCTTACTGTTGTTTCTGTTTCAGACTGTACTACCTGGACAAAGCGACTCAAATCATCATATACTCACTCTGCGCGTATTTCTTTTATTACTATGTTAAGATGTTTATATCTGTGATGTTCTAAATTATACAAAATTTTAATTATTTACTTATGTGTAAAATAATCATCATCATAGGCCGTTTCGTCTGTTACAGACGATTTTATGCAATGCTGTGGAGACACCTTTTTTGGTGAAATAAAAATAAAATAAAATAATATTCATGAATATTATAATTATTTTGAGTGTCCAATCAAAAACAAAAATAATAGTTATTACGTACCTGATAATTTCGATGTAAAATTGCGTGATACGAAGTACTTAAAAGAAATTAAAGAAAAATACTTTAGAGATTTTTTTTAGAGAATAAATTAGTAATGGGACAACAGTTTATTTATAGACAAACAAAAAAAACATATTTACAATATCAAAGTTGATAAATACTAAATATACTACTAATACTAAATTAAAAATTTAGTAATTATTTAGATAAATTATATTGATACGTGTCAATATCGTATTTAAATAAATAAATCAAATGAAAGTAATAACCAGTTTTTTTTATATGGACACTATACATTTTTGATATTCAATTTATTAATTCATAATCAAATGTCAAAATAAAAGTACTAAGTTTATTGATTGAACTTACTTATATAAAATAATTATGATAATGAGATTAGATTATTTATAATGTAATTGTTATAATCATTTAAGCTTAAATTTTTTATTGTTACACTGTTATTACAACATTAATTTAGTTGTTAACTACTTCTGCTGTAAATAATGATGTTATGTTGAATTATAATGTATAATTGTGTGTATACTTAGCATTGTTCTATTGTGCTGTTTTTCATAGAAGTGTCTTCCAAATCTCGAAAGATCAATTTAACATTTTATTGTACATAATATAGGCATAGATTAAAAAAATATCTAAGTAAGACCGTATATTTATGTATATGTCCGTCTCTTAATATCAATCCTATTTCATTTTTTTTATATTATCGGCAATAAAATTACATTTGAGGAAGTAAACTTTCTTATGAAAAACAGCATTAAATATATCGTCAATTAATGTTGTAAATTGTTACTAAATTACCCTTAGTTGGTAACAATGGTCAAAATAATAACTCTAAACTAATTTTATTATCGATACATGTCGATACTAAGTATTGAAAAGTCAGTTTATAAATAATTAATTGCCGTGAAAAGGTATTCTGGCATGCACGTTTTTAACTCTTTAGCCAAGTGCGATATGGTCAGGAAATACCAAGGCAGAAAATTTAAAAAAAACGCACAGTTGTGAACTGCCAACTAAATAAATGAACTAAAAGAATGTAATTAATTCGAAATAGGTATTTCTGTTATGGCATAAAACTTAGCATAACGTTTAGCATTTAGGGTTATTTGCTTTGTGGTATGATCGAAATTGATCTATGATATTACATGAACATGATATTACCTGCGTAAATAAAATATTGCACAGTAGAAAAAAGTTAATGCATTGCATAATTCTACCATAGTAAACTGCAGTCTAACGCAACTAGGAACAAAAAACTTTTGTATGGACTTTACATGGCCAACAATAGCCACCATACTCCATCAGTATAGTTCTTAGTATCTAATCTGTGGTCATCCCTCGTCAGCCATATTGTTTTGTTTGTCATTGGGTTTCGTCTGTTTTGTTTGATTATTTTTGTGCATTTCTAATTGTTTTGGTCTTTATAAGTAATTGAAAGTAGTGAAATGTGATCGAACACTGGTTAGTGAATATATTTTGTGACAATGCCACCGAAAAGACGGTTTATAACTTGTGAAATTTATGGAAATCGAGCTAGTCGTGAAAATTTCAATAAACGGATGTTTATGGCGAAATTTCCCTTAGACGAAGACCGGTAAGTATTGATAGGTATAGCAATTTTTAGCCATATTTAAATGCAGCAGGCTATAAACATAGTATATTGTGTACTAGAGATGTACTGTATCTATCGATAACTATATACATGTTTATTTGTTTATCAGTGCAAATTATTACGTAAAGTCGAATTGTGTGAGGACTACCATGAAATATGAGCACAAAAATACTGATTATTGTATGATGCCCATTCAGCTTATACCTGATGCGTGCAAATCAATGTCCACTTGTTTTATAGTTATAAAAAAAATGTGTCAGTTTTTAAACAAATTGTTATGAGTCTTTGATTTTAATCTTAGATATAGGAAATTATAACTCTGTTTTAATCATAAAATATTTTCAGATGCAGGCAGTGGGTCAAGTTAGTGGGAAAATAAGACTAGATAATCAAATAAAAATTTAAGAATGTGTAATAATAAATAATTATTAAAAGTTTTTAATTTTATTTCGGGTCTACATTTAAGTCGAACCTTGTATTAGAACCAATATTATATCATTATTATTATCCACTGTACAACATACGACTTAAATGTGGAGTCAAAACTAACCTAATTTCGAGAAAAAAAATAGTTTACGTATTAGCCCTTATTTCAACCCTGTTCATTTTATCGATATCGATAAAAAAGCGAGCGTATAGGCCGCTACACTATTTTAGTCTGTTAGGTTGGTACTACTGTTGTTTGTTTGTTCTCTGACGTACATTATGGTATTGGTTTGCCATGCAAACTGTTTCTTGACTGATTCTATTGGCTAGTATGAGAGTCCCGCCTCTTAAAACGTAGTGATTATATTCTCTTTGGTAAACTGCTTACATTTGACCTTGTAATTGATAAATTCTATACGTTTGCAGAACGACAGTGTTAAATGTTTTATAATTGTCAACTTCGCAATAAAAAGTAAATAGCTGTAAAGCCACGTATATAAATAACTAGCTTGAAATCCATAACTAGCAAAGTATAAAAGCTACTTTATCAATCAAAAATCAGAGATCAAAGAAATGAATACGTAAATATATTATATTCAGAACAGCTAGCTGTGCACGCTTTTTTGCCCGAATGCAATTGGGAAATTGGGATATATAGGATAGGTTGGTACCTACCAATTTCTTAAGACCTATGTTAAATCAAAAATCTTTTCTATTTGACGACGCGGTTGGCGCAGTGGTTATGCAGCTGCCTACTGAGCCGACGGTCCTGGGTTCGAATCCCGGCAAGGGCAAATATTTGTGTGATGAACTCGAATATTTGTGCCTGGGTCATGGATGTTATTTGTATTCAAGTAGGTTTTTTTTTTCTATATAAGTATGTTAGTAGAGCTTACTGTGGGACTAGATTGATTTGTGTGAGCTTGTCCAATATTTATTTATTTATTATTTATTTAAGAAAAAAATAATATCGTCTTTGATCTGAACTTGGCGGCGTCTCACTGAACCCTTCCTTTTTCCAATAAAATAAAATAGGAATAGTCAAAAGCCAACTCCCAAAATCCTCCAGAACCCACAAGACCATCTTGAGGGTCGTTAAATTGGAGTCTCGCCACGAGTGAGTTTTAATTCCTTCGTGCTGAGAGTTCCGACGGAACAACTAGCGACCTTCACCAAGGAAGAGTACTGGCCGAAGGGTGTCATGTTCCGGCGTTTCCATGGACGGCTACCTGACACCTCAAGCACGCGTAACACGTCGCTGTTGAAAAATGTGACCTAGTTTAGTTAGTTATGTTTTTATTGTTTTATATTTGATATGCACTTATGTTAGTTTTAAGGTATGTATCTATGGGCCACAGTTGCCTAAAATAAATGTTTTCATTCATTCATATCCATAACACCAAGTCTATGACTTCCGCAAAATTATTGGTACCAAGGGTAAACAATTACCTACTTTGGGGATAGAACCCTAAAGAAACGCATTCCGTACCTAATCAATAGTTTACCGGAGGAAATACGACGAGAGCCAAACAAAAACAAGTTCAATAGAATGATGTATGTACATACAAAAACACTTTTTCACACTACTACCGTAATACATACTTTGTACCTACCTAAAATAGAGATTCCCTAACAGAGATTCCACAGTCAAACCAGCCAATAATGAACCTCAAAACATTACCTTAAGGTATATTATTCGATTTGTCGTCGTACAATGGAAAAATGATACAAATATTTTAATTAAATTAGTTGAGGTAGCAAACTTTTTGGTCTTCACCCAAGTGGAAAGCTACCGAAACGTCGGAGAGGCTCAAATAACTAAAATATACGCGATATAATCTGCTTAAATCGTTTAATTTAAATGTAAAAATGTAATAATATTTCATTTTTAGAGTTAGATGGGATAAGTGTTTACGGAAACCTCGGTGCGCGAGTCAGATTCGCATTTGGCTGGTCTTTTATACTTTATTTGATAATCTCGATAAAAGTTCAGGTTACAAACTGAAATATTGTCAATTGGAGATGTGGCAATGCTATGTCGAATGAAGATTCCGATATTAGTCTCTTGAAATATAACCAGGTAAATAGCATAAATTAGAAGTGCATCGCTCCTTTCTATCTCTCGCTAAATATACGACAAAAGTTTAACTGAAAATGAAGTGACTTACCACCTTACTCGACTGAGGACGATTGTCAGTGAGCGAATGCAAATCTAGTCATCAATATTTGGAATAAATTTCGTTCAAGTTATAAATAATATAAGGGCTTTATATACAAACAAACAAAAAGCAGCGTTTTTTTGTTTAACTAGTGTTTTTTCCTAGCTTCGCACGCGCGTTAAAATTTACTCCTAATGACCAATACAATAGATGTAATGTAATTAAACATATTCAGAAAGTAGGTTATTGCTTATTTAAGGCATGTATTTAAATTGATAGGTATCTGTATATTCCCTTTCTTCGATCAAAATATTTGAAAGTTTCACCAAAAATGCTGACTTGCACACTAATTATGCTCACTAAATAATGCGAATTCGATATACTACTTATTTAAAGGTATCTGCAAAACTGTTTTACTGGATATAAAAAAAAAAAACTTACCTAACCTAACCCGGCCGAGTCGGATCTTAGTGTGCAGTGCGAGGATAATTAGTGTGCTGCAAGTCAGTATTTTTGGTAAAACTTTCAAATATATCCGATGTACGAACCATATTTTTGGTGTGAATTCGGTTAAAAAGGTCATCTCGTTTTGTATGATGCTAAGTTTTTTTTGTAGGACATGTTCAGTTAATCAATTGTTTTTTTTTGCACAGCATTCGTTTTTCTGGTATAATAAAAAATAAAAAAATAAAAATAGCCTTTATTCCTCACTAACAGTAATAATACTAATAACATAAAACCCTTGAAAAAAGACAATATTAATAATTTATGATTTAGTTAAAAAAAAAATAATAATAATAAATTACGTGAGGACCTTCCATTTCTGGATGAAGGCCTCCTCCATCTCACGCCAATCGTCTCGATGTTGTGCACGTCGGACCCAGTGATTCCCGGCCACTGACACAACATCGTCTCGCCATCGGCGAAAGGGGCGTCCGCGTTTGCGTTTGCCATCTGCCAAGAACCAGTGTAGCATGCGCTGGCTCCATCGGTTATCCTTTAGTCTAGCAAGGTGTCCGGCCCATTTCCATTTTAGTTTAGGAATCATTTCCAGCGCGTCGATGATCTTTGTTTTACCTCTGATATCACTACTCTTGACGCGATCTTTCAGTTTAATTCCTAGCATACTCCGCTCAGCTGCTCTCTGGAATGACCTGATCTTTGTTCTGACGTCCGACGTCGGTGCCCATGTCTGGCAACCATATGTAAGTGTGGGTAACACGTTTGAGTCCATAATCTTCTTTTTTATGTGTATTGGAAATTTACCCTTGAAAATTTCTTTCAATGACCAGTATTTTTTCCAACTGAGGGTTATTCGTCTTGCTACTTCTTTTGCTGTTCTGTCCTTGAAGCATATGTTTTGACCTAGGTATATGTAGTCGTCCACATATTCTATGTTGTGATTATTGACACATAGTGGTTTCTTTATGTCATTCGTCATTGCCTTTGTCTTCGCTGAGTTCATAATTAATCCGCATTTTGAGCTTTCTGTATTAAGGTCGTGGATCATTTCTTGGAGCTCTTCATGGTTTTCTGATAGAAGGATTATGTCATCAGCGAAGCGTAAGTTAGAGAGGTATTCGCCATTTATATTTATGCTTTTTTTATTCCAGTTGAGGTTTCTAAATATGAATTCTAGTAATGCAATAAATAGTTTCGGCGATATAGTATCTCCCTGACGGACACCTTTCTCTATATTGAATATGTTACCTGGTTTTTCCAGTTTCACTCTTGCATTACATTCTGAGTATATGTTTCTCAGGAGCGATATATATTTCTGGTGTATCCCTTGTTCTTCTAGAGCTTCCCAAAGTGTGCTGTGTTTGATTGTATCAAATGCTTTCCTGTAGTCAATAAAGACTAAGTATAATGTTTTTTTGTATTCCGAGAATTTCTCCATAACTTGAGTGACAGTGAACAGGTGGTCAATTGTTGAGTAATTTTTCCTGAAACCTGCTTGATCTCTTGTTTGGTTTTCGTCTATATCTTTTGTTATACGGTTTAGTAGAGTTGTCGTAAATAGTTTATAAATTGTTGGAAGCAAACTGATAGGCCGATAATTGCCTATGTCCTTTGGGTCCCCTTTTTTGTAGAGCAGAGAAATAATGCAGGTTTTCCACGCGCCGGGTATCCTCTCTTCTAAGAGGACTAGGTTAAAAAGATGGACTAGTTTTGAATAGATAGAGTCGTCAAATGCTTTTATTATATCACTAGTAATGCCATCTTCTCCAGGGGATTTATTCGTTTTTAATTTGTTTACAGCTGTCCTGATTTCTGACTGCAAAAACGGCGGAACACTCTCGTCTACTAATGATATTTGGCTTTCTTGTTGTTTGTGTTTATCCTTTCCTTCATCTCTGTCTTCATTTTCAGGTCTTGGTAAAAATCTGTAGCAGCTAATAACAAATCTTGTCTTGTGGTTATCACTTCATTGTTTTTATTTTTTAGTTCCATAACCCAATACTTGGTATTGTTTACTTTCTTAAAAGCTCTCTTACATGATCCAGATATTTCAAGTTCGTCCATGATAATATTAAATTTGTATTTTTTCTGTCTATCTTTAATTTTTTTCTGTATTTTTTTGTGTAGTATTCTTAGCCGCTTTCTCTGTTCAAATGTTCTTTTCTGTAGCTTCTTCAACATGTCCCTTTCATCTGTTAGCTTTATTATTCCTTCATTTATAATGTAATCATCGTTTTTCTGGTATGCATTCAGTTAATTAGTGGAGTTACCTAGTGTACTGAAAAATTATACAGATGTGCATTTAAATATATCCCTTATTTAAATAGCGGGTTGAATGTCACCCATTTTACATAGCATCGCCCGTCACTCTCTCACAGTACTGTGAAGATAGAGACAGGTAATATTTCTCGCACGAGAAAGAGTCGCGTGTCACAGTCGTGCTAGAGATGCTAGGTAAGATATTATTAAGGGTACTATCCATACTAATATCCATACGTGATCCATACTAATATTATAAATGCGAAGTGTGTCTGTCTGTCTGTTACCTCTTCACGCTTAAACCGCTGAACCGACTTACATGAAATTTGGTATGGAGATGGTTTGAGACCCGGGAAAGGACATAGGGTACTTTTCATCCCGAATAAATTTAGTGTTCCCGTGGGATGAGCGGGTAACATCGCGGGGCACAGCTAGTAAACAATAAAATCGGTCAAGAATGCACGTCATCAAGCATATATCCGCCATAAAGGGCTATTATGTTATCAAATATTATACAAGCTAAGTAACTATGCAATTAGATAACAATTTTAGTGTCTATGTACTTGTTAAGCCATCACAAAGATTTTTCCGTGGTTTTTAAACAAAGAACGATATCAGAATATGAATTAACGACCAGCGGGCCTATGACGGTTGCTTTTATCGCGCGATAAATAAGTGACAAAGCATCCGTCACGCTTTGACAAAATGAGAGTGTGAGTGAGAGATGCTTTGTCACTTATTTATCACGTGATAAACGCAACCAAGGTGGCCAAGTTCGAATCTGACTCGCGCACCGAGAGTTCCGTGCAAACACTTAACTGGCTGGGTTATTAAGTTTGCACCTGGTATATGGCGCCGCATACAAATGATATTCTGTTTTTAATATCTGCTGTTATATCGGCAATAGAATTACATCATCTGTGAAAATTTCAACTGTCCATGAGATACAGCCTGGTGACAGACGGACGGACGGCGGAGTCTTAGTAATAGGGTCCGTTTTTTACCCTTTGGGTACGGAACCGATAAAACGATATCCTTCCGACATCCCAATGCTTTGCCTAAAACAGAAGCCCTAAATATCATTTTTTTGTCATGTCAGCGTATTTTTTTTTTCAAAATGGCTGATGTAATATAACGATGGTTAATAATGTAAAAAAACACATATGTCAGCCATTTTTAAATATGATCGCTAGGTCATAGAGCCACTAGGCATGCATTCATCGAGTGATAACATGACGATCATGTATTCATATTATTATGTTAACAGGACATGACTTGTTTAACCGACTTGTGTATGACTTTATAAAAATGTAGGTTATTAAATGTTTGCTTACGCATGTTACAATTAGTCGTAAGCGATAAGTTGCATCGCGGTTAAGTAAGCGACCGCGCCGTGGCCAGCCGCCGTGACCGCCGGTCGCTATTACGTGTCTATATGTCTTTTATTATTGCCTTACGACATCCGTACAAACCAAACTCTTTCACCTTCTGCTCCCACCCTAAGTCACACGGTCATGCTAAACAAGCCCTTATTCAGTGTAGGTCATTTCTGACTATTAGAGCAATCTAAGTATAGTTTAATTGAATGACATCCTCAAAAAAAAAAAATCAAGGCGTGGAGTTGTGGAAAACCAGCATGCGATAACCTATAAACCGCCCAAAGTCAGACTAACTGGTTCAGTCTATTCAGACGCAGTTAGGGTTACCATACGTCCGGATTTGTCCGGACATGTCCGGACTTTTCGACTCTTGTCCGGACTTTGTCCGGCCCTTTAATTTGTCCGGCTTTTTTCAAATAAGTTGGAATAATGAGTAATAAAACTTGCGAGTCGAGCAAACCCCGCCCGCACCCCGCACCTACCCCCTCGCAAATCTCGCAATGCGAGCGTCTACCTACTACCATGCCTACCTATTTTGGTGACTAAAAAGTCCGGACTTTTTTCGATTCGTCCGGCTTTTTGCCAGGACTTTTCAAATTCCTAAATGGTAACCCTAGACGCAGTGCATGCGCCCAGTGCGCCCGCGGCTCTCCCCATTTTTTCGGAGTTAATCCCACTAGCGGGATGTACTCCCACACAAAGTCAAACTACTTGTAGTGAGGGCTAACCAGTCCTGATACAGTTGAAGTCATGTTGTCATGTCTTATAAAAAAAAAAACCTCCAGTAATCAAGCGCATCGGGCCCCATTGGACACTAAAAAGGCCGCTCAAGTGCCAGTCGGGCTCACGCACCGAAGGTTCCGTAAAAACTTCAAAAGCACTGCATATTGCTCAAAAAATAAATTGGCCTCATGAGCGACAAACGTACTTCGTACCACAGTACCTACCTAGTACCTCGTTCTAAAAGATAACACAAAACAAATTCCTTGAATATGGGAATCATGAGTGGGGGGAACTATGGGGAGGGGGGAGCCCCCCCGCACTAAAAGGTAACACAATACCACACTGCTTGCATATGGCAATCAACATAATATACCGGCTTTACTATTATTGCTATGACTGCTATGAACACGTAATAAGTCAATCAACAACAACACACATTACATGACCCATCATTTGATGCACCACTAGTACCAATACCGCAGCAGTCCTGCTAACTGCTTGACAGATTGACAGTTACTCGTTGACAATCGGAACCTCAAGTGTAAGTTTATATCGTAAAAACCCAGTATACTTAAATACTTCTGTCAAAAACACGTTCGATAAACAAGAATTTCAGTTTTCTATCGGTCGTTTGAATACGTCGTGTTAGTGTTCGGACTTTCAAACGCACACGCAAGACTCAGGTAGGTACTCCATTTCCTAAAGTTTTATATAAATTGATTGACAACGAAATTAAGTGTACCTAAGCTAACACATTGCCAACATCATTACTATAGTTTTCATTAAAGTGAATCGGGGCAAGTGCATCGACCGGCAAAGCGCGCCTACCATTTTGAAATATCAAAAAGTACAGATATTATGCTACTACCGGCATCTTACAACGACCCTAAATGTCTTATAAATGACGAAATACAATACGAAAAACGCACACCAAAAAAGTTTACAAATTAAACACAGATACAACAATTTTAATAACGGTAGACAACAGGCGGTCTTATCGCTAGAGCGCGATCTCTTCCAGACAACCTTTGGGTAGTGGAGTTGATCAGTATAAACCACACAATCAGTAGGTGATGCAGAAGGCGATGGGAGTATGGGAGAACAAAATAATTTTCAACAGGTAAGCAAGTAAACATAACTATAGATATACACATACATAAATAGAATAAATAAACCTACATAATTGTTAACATACTGCAATAACAAACATAAAATAATGTAGGTACATACATATACTACCGAATTAACAAACCTCCTTTTGAAAATCGGTTAATAAAGAAACATGCGTTGATTGGAGACCCTCTTTTTCGAAATCGCTTGGAAAACGCGGCGTTTTTGACTCGCCCCACCAGCTTAACTTCATCAATGTAATCATGAATTTTCTCTAATGAAAATGCATGAGTCCAGTTGCCCATTGTGTGGATTTGTGCGCTTCTGTCGGCGCGTTTGCTGCAATTTTGTGCTACCAGGTGAGTTATAGATGCAATAAGTAAAATAACCGTTTTAAATTCATTAATTTATGAAACATGATATGTGTCATTTTTTTAATCGGTACACACCACAATTTTATTTAAACCATTGATACAAAGATCAAAACTTAGAAAAATCCAAAAAGGAGTTACCTGGTTGAAGAGACCGGGAATCGAACCCGGTACCTCTGGATCGGCGGTCCAGCGCGTTAACCACTTCGCTACCCTAACTCCAAGTAACCTGTCGAATTTTTCCTTATGCTTTGTGCGTCTCCCCACCCGGTCTCTTCAACCAGGTAACTCCTTTTTCAATTTTTCTTTAAGCTTTGATCTTTGTATCAACGTTTTCTTTTTTTATTGCCAATTGTGTGAATGCAGCTGTTTATTTTGTAATCTGTGGTACTAAGTAATGCTTTTTTGGCGACATTATAACATCGTTTAGCAGTGTTTTTTTGGGCAGCAGATTATAGACTTTTATAGACTTTCATAATTTATGTCTTTATACGTAGGAAAACAATTTAAAAATGTCTGTGATTAAAAAAACATACATTCTTCGTACATACCTTTGAAGTCACATATTTAAAAAGTCTCTTTTTGATTTGTTTTTTTTTCTTTGTTTCATGACGTATGTATGGACCTAATTTTAGTCATTTAACTACACTATGTTTTATAATTCAACATTAGTCGCATCCCCTAAGTATTACTATGAAAGACGCCTGATCTAATAAAAGTCTAGATTTGTAGTGCTAAGATAAAATTTACATGTTTTATTTACTGTATAGGTAAATGAGTAAAGATTGATTTAATTATTGTGTTAAACAGCTGAGTCATTAAACCGCTAACCCTGTAGCGAACGTTACCCTATTTAAAGTACATTTACGTCTTTCCTGTTGATAATCTTAGCAAAAAATATTTGTGTGATGAATCCAAATATTTGTTCCTGGGTCATGGGTGTTTGTATATATTCTATATCGTTGTCTAGTGCCCGTAGTACAAGCCTACTAGAGCTTACTGTGGGACTACTCGTAGATCGTTTTGTGTGAGGTTTTCCGATATTTATTTATTTACTTATCTTTAAAGCAGAATAGAATTGAATACTCTTTATTGCATAGGCACCTCAACAAAAAAGATATACAAATACAGATAACACTTAGCATTACCCTAGGGCCATCCAGGCCATGGCCCGGGGCGCCAAACCGACAGGGGCGGCGTAGGCGCCCCTGGCTGATTGCATTTTGTTTTGGTTTTGGCGCCATTCAACCAATTATTACTTCTCACCTTTTTTTGTCAATCCACAATTTAAAATTAACATAAGAAAATAACAAGAACTAGTAAGTCTTGGTCGAAAACACGCTTGTCTGTGTTATTTTATTACGATTTATGGCCAATAATGTTTTTTTTTCTATGACCCAACCCTTACACTTGCTACCTATATCTAAGTGCTTGATAGATACAACTACCATTATCCATTATACAACAAAAAAAGTTAAATATTTCCTTGACTTCTGGGGCGGCGAAACCAGGGGGCCTATGATGGTTGCGTTTATCACGTGATAAATAAGTGACAAAGCATCTGTCCCTTGCACTCGCAATTGGTCAAAACGTGACGGATGCTTTGACACTTATTTATCACGTGATAAACGCAACCATCATAGGCCTACAGGGCACCAAATTTCAAAATACGCCCATGGCATTACAATAGAATCAGATTTAGACACTGTAAGTACCCTTGTGTCCTACTTACAGAATAAACGTCTTGATTTTGATTTTGGCCAACTTATTTTATCACCGTCAATTCCTCATCATCATGTCAGCCGATAGACGACCCCTGCTAGACAAAAGCCTCTCCCAAAGTTCTTCACAATCTAATCGGTCTAACCAGGTCGTCGGTCCTTGGGGGCCTTCCAAGCTGTGTCTTCCGGTCCGCGGTCACCACTCAAGAACCTTTCTGCCCCAACAGCCAACCGTTAAAGTATTTTTTTTTGCAGTTGCAACACAATGGCTCCGTCAGTAGCGGAGTACTATGCAGGCAAGAATGTTCTGGTCACAGGAGCCACTGGCTTCGTCGGAAAGGTGAGTCGTTTGTGAATACGGAATTCTACAGACTTTTTTGTCTCACCCTTTGGATTTTCATAAATGTCATCTGGCAACACTGCCGTGTCGGACCGAGAACTTAACTTATCCTGATTATAGCTGTCACATCAATTTAAAAGATTTAAAAATAATGCTGTCGTAGTGTTCTTTGGAGCTCAGAGCTGGCTCATTCATCCAAAGGATTAGCATGGCTATTCAGCGGGGGAATGTAACCAGCGTCATGGGTTTACCGTAGGGTCGGAACACTCGTGATCTGGGGAAATCGGTTCTACCCACGGAGCACACACAAGAGCTTATACCTTATACGACTTATTTCAGATGTGTTATGGCTGCCCAACTAGCAAAATTTTATCTTACAAATATCCTAAGACCAAATTTTCTTTGCTCTTACAGTACACTTTCAAACGTTTTTAAGTGTGGGATTGGGCGCACTTTATAAGAGCATTTCTGCTTATAGTTGTTGTATAATGGTCTTATTAAGTGTGTTTTTAATCCTAAGATCATCTTGCTAATGCTGTTGTAAGAAAAAATAGACTTACAAGTATCTTACAGTGGCATGCTGTAAGGTTAATAAGTCTTTAAGTACTCTTACTAATGCCGTTGTAAGTGATTATCCCTTTATATTCCTCTCTGTGATCTCATTGTAAGAGTACTTAGCACAACCTGTCGAAGAGGCCAGAAAACGTTTTCGGATAAAGTGAAATATAAAAAAATATAAAACCCAGGTAAGTCTATATTTTTATATGTACTCTTAGTAATGCTTACTGTTATTTCTTTGACTGCAATTTATCTTGGTATTATATTGATGAACAACTTGCGAAGTACATTTCCTCGATAGTTTTGTAATATTATTAACAATATTTTCACGGGCCCTTCTGGAATGTCTCTAAAATATTAAATATTTGTTAAATTATTTGTGAAATTGAAATGTGTTTCAATAAATGACACTGTAAAAACAATTAAAAGTACAATTACTCTTGTTTAAGATGCATGTAAAGCTGATATTTCTTATTTAACTCTCGTTTAAGTCAATGTTAAGCCTTTCGCTCTTGTTAAAAACTTATCTGAGGCTATCCACCTGTGGACATGGTGGCCATGTTAATGATTTTAGGGTTCCTTATGAAATTACTGTCAAGATTGACATGTGTAGTATTCATTAGTTGAAGTTGAAGAGAATGGAAATTTAATTACTTGTTTTAGAGTCGCAGTTATAAAGTTGTGTCACTATCCGCATCATTACTTGAATAATCTGTCTGATTTTCGTCGTCAAGACTACTGTAATTTTTAGTTGTACGGAACCATCAAACAAATCGCTAGTTTCAACGTTGGATCTTGTCAAGACTTAAAAAGACTCTGGCTTTTGTACTAATTCAGCCAATCTTTTATTTACTTTTCTTCGATATTCTCCACTTCTTTTGAATCGCTTCCATTTATGTAAATATTTTTTTTATGAAATGATCTCGGCAAAATAAATTTAGGTTATATCAGCCATGCGATACGCTTAATAAAGACTGCAAAAGGTTCTTGTAAGGTACATTGATCTTATAAAAGACTTATAACATGCTCCTACTCTTACATCTGGCTTAGACAAGACCAAATACACTTTAAATTGGTTGGTTTTAAAGAAGTTGTATACAAGGCTTTAGTAAGAGCAAGAAGTCTGATAAAACACTTACTGCAGACTCAACTAAGAAATAACTGACTTCTAAGGTGCTTTACTAACTGTAAATAATGATCAAGACCATTTAGTCTTATGAAATGCACTTGTAAACCCTAAGTTCTGATAAATATCTTAGAAGAATTTCTTATAGACGTCTACCAGATTACGTAATAAGTTTAAATATTCTCAAGACCAATTAGGCTTATAAAATGCACTTGTAAAACCTTTGTTCTGATAAATATTTTATAAGAATTTCTTATAAACGTCTACAAGAGTACTTAATAAGTTAAAATTACTCAAGACTAATTAGTCTTATAAAATTCACTTGTAAAACCTTGTTCTGATAAATGTTTTAGAAGAACTTCTTATAGACGTCTACCAGATTACGTAATAAGTATAAATATTCTCAAGACCAATTAGGCTTATAAAATGCACTTGTAAAACCTTTGTTCTGATAAATATTTTATAAGAATTTCTTATATACGTCTACAAGAGTGTTTAATAAGTTTAAATGCTCTCAAGACCAAATAGTCTTTTAAAATGCACTTGTAAGATATACCTTCTTAGTCAGGATATATATAAACCTTTTATAATGTCTTAGTTCTTATAAAGGCATGTTTATACAGCAATTTTGCTAGTTGGGTGTATACGCTCTTTTACTGTGGATGTGTTACTTGAGTAGTTACTACTAGTAGTAGGTATAGTTACTACTTGAGTAGGTACTACGCATTGGTTACCTGCACTGAGCCATATAGAACCGGCACACTTACGCCGCAAAAAGTGCCAACTTTGGGAGGCAACTAAATCAAAACTCCACCAAGACATGCCAATCCAAGAGAACCTCACAAACTTCGGCCACAAAAGGCTCAAGTCACGAAACCCGCCAGGTCTTGATATACTGGACATTGACACACAGTGGACCATGCACGATTCGTGGAATTCAGAATGGAGTAGCTTTCAACATAAAAATGAAGATTTGGTTGCTTTCAACCCAAAAGCGCGCCCTCCTGGTTTCGACGAATCGCGTAAGGTGTGGTGTCTACTCAACCGTATCAGAACAGACGTTGGAAATTGTGCCCACCACTGGTTTAAATGGGGCTGGACCGAGTCCCCCGAGTGCGAGTGTGGGCACCCGAACCAGACGATCAAGTACATCGTATTCGACTGTCCTATAACCAAATTCACAGGAGGAATAGAACACATCAAAAACCTCACGGAAATTGCCAATTACTTGGAGAAGGCTAACTTCAAATTTAATTTAATTTAATTTAATTAATTGTACCTATATCCAGTAACTGAAATGCCATACGATAAATAAATAAATAACTTGAGTAGTTAGGATCTTTTACGATAGGTTGAGATGGTTTGCGCAAACTCGGATTACACGCATTAAGGAAATAAAATGAGAACCAGTTTGCTGGAAATGATTTTTTCAAAAAACACTGATTTGATTGGTCTAAGTAGTAATTATCTCATTAAAACTATAGTAATTATAGTCTATCCGGAATTCTAAGATCAAATTATGTCAAACTGGCACAAGTAAAAGAATACCTTAAATTTACACGTATATATACGATCGTTTGTACATTATTCCAATGTAACTTAATTTGATCTAACTTGTAACTTATTTTTATCACAAAATTTCACGAAAATTGGTTGATAAATGCGACTTGTAGGCGAGAACACCCGGAAATCTGGACATCCGGAATGATCGGACATACGAAAGAATTTTTATCCAAGCTGTAACGGACCCGCATGGCCGGTCAATAAAAATATTATTATAACTATTGATCTTAGAGATCGGACAGACTATACCTACATTCGTATATCTTCTGTAATTTAACCCTTAAATGCATACACTAATTTTATGTCTAAAATGACGTAAGAAGAAGAAGAAGAAGAAGAGCAATGAAACCCATGTCAGTTCGAGAGTTTGGGACAATCTTGGCAAAGTCTTTATTGACAATATTCAGATTTTGACTTATGTCATTTCAGTAACGTGTCAATATACATCAACATTCATTTAAGGGTTAAGTAAAGTCAAAGTCAAAGTCAAAGTTATTTATTGGTGAACAATAGGTAATAATAGGTAACAAGTTTCGTTTATGTGTTCAGCTATGTTCAACCCTAGGTTAGGGCATACAAAATAGGTAGTTGCTATTACATGTTTATATAGCTAATTAAATTAATCTAAACATCATAGTCATTGAAATACTCATTAATAGAATAATAACATTTTTTGATTAAGTATTTTTTAACGTCTTTTTAAAATCTATGACATTTCCCAAGTGTTTTATTGCACATGGAATTTTATTATAAACTTTGAGGCCATTCCAATTACACTTTTGGACAGAAGACTCGTTTTGGATGGCGCAGCAAACAACTTATTTTGAAGTCTCTGACTTGAAATCTTTTTAAATTGGTCTCGATTAATCTTCACGAATAAAGCAATCTCATAAATATACAAAGAATGCGACATAACATATCCTCTTCTGTCAGATCTTGGTAGAGAAGTTGCTACGAAGCTGTCCAGAGCTGAACACCATCTACGTTCTTCTGCGGCAGAAGAAGGGCGTGGCCAGCGAGGATCGGCTCCGAGAGCTGGTCAGCAATAAGGTTAGTACACTTTTTTTTTTATACGAATAAATATTAAGGGACAATCATACACAAATCGACCTAGTCCCAAACTAAGCAAAGCTTGTACTATGGGTACTAGACGACGATATACATAATATATAAATACATATATAGATAACATCCATGACCCAAGAACAAATACTTACTTACTTACTACGATGGCTCAGCGACCCAAAGCTAATCTTGGCCTCCAACACGAGATCACGCCACTTTTCTCGATCCTGCGCCAGCTCTTTCCAGTTGGAGGCTTGGAGTATGAACAAATATTTTGCACAAATATTTGCCCCGGCCGGGATTCGAACCCGGGACCGCCGACTCAGTAGGCAGGTGTCTACAAACCGAGCCAAACGCGTCGTCGTTTTTCGCGGTTTTCTTGATGCTTTTTAGAGCCCAAGTGTCGGTTCGACCCATCCAGGAATAGTAGCACTACAAACAGCTTTGATATGGCATACGTCATATATTTGCAATATTCGTCACTAGCGATTTGTCATTAACTAAATTCAAAACGTTGTTTACCGGAACGCTGCGAAAGAAATACTGAATCCTATTGAAAAAAACGTAAGTTTCATAACTGTGAATAGTTTTGTCTTTATTATACAAAAACTCTAGACATTTTCGGAATATTTAGTCCTGTTTCATCAGTGATATTTACCGACTTTCAACATAAGTTAGGTACCAAAAAATTGTCTATGCCAGTTAGATAAACAATGCTTAATAGTTATGACGTGGGTTCAAACCTCACGTAAACTATAACATATACCTAAATATCGAGCACAAATACTCGTAAATACCAAAAGGTAATCATAAAAGGCTTTATGCACGGCATCTTTTTTTATAGTGATAATTGAGTGGCTTGGCACTGACTTCAAAAAGTAGGTAATTCAAATGTAATCTGTACATGAACGGGTTATTTTTGGCTTTTCAGTTTTTTGAAGTCGGTTTATTTTTATAATTATCGACGACGCGTTTGGCTCGGTTCGTAGACACCTGCCTACTGAGCCGGCGGTCCCGGGTTCGAATCCCGGCCGGGGCAAATATTTGTGTGATGAACTCGAATATTTGTGCTTGGGTCATGGTTGTTCTATGTTTAAGTATATATTTATCCATATAAGTACGTATATCGTCGTCTAGTACCCATAACACAAGCCTTCTTGAGCTTAATTTGGGACTAGATGATTGATTTTGGATTTGTGTGAGGTTGTCCGTTTTTTTTTTTTTTTATTATATTGTTGATATCCAGTTATTCAACCCCCTGCGTGCGAAGCAGCCCGACGTGTTCAGCAAGCTCCGTCTGGTGGCGGGAGACATTCTGGAAGACGAGCTGGGCCTCAGCAACGACGACCGCCAGGAGCTGCAGAGGCGGTGCCATGTGGTCTTCCACAGCGCTGCGTGTGTCAGGTAATCACATCTTTTTAGGGTTCCGTACCCAAAGGGTAAAAGACGTGTAGGATTTGCCTGTAAAAGGCATATGTTCGTAACACTGGCTCACTCGCCGCCGCACACATAGCAAAGCCCTCGCCCTCGGCTCGCGTGTAACTAAACGCAGCATCCCATGTGACGTGCGCCCGAGACAGCGTATATCTATTTATGTGTAGATACTACCACAAACACTAGAAGACGAAACCCTATATTACTAAGGGCTTGTGCACAAATCACACGAGGTCCAATAGGGGGAGGCAGTCACGAAAAAACACGACAGATCACGATGGGGGGTTTTTATAAATATCTAGTGCTATCTTACGATGTGTCCCATTCGCCTTTTGCATCACCTACTCAATAAACATTTTTTAGCATAAACTCCACTACCCAAAGGTTGTCTGGAAGAGATGGCTCTTTAGCGATAAGACCGCCTGTTGTCTACCGTTTTTAATTTGTTTATATGTGATTTCTTGTGTAAATGTTTTTTGGTGTGCAATAAAGCGTACTTTTTGTACTTGTTGTTGTTGGGGGAGCGAGGGGTATAAATAATAATAAATAAATAAAAAAAAAAAAAAAAAATAAATATTAATGGACAATCATACACAAATCCACCTAGTCCCAAACTAAGCAAAGCTTGTACTATGGGTACTAGACGACGATATACATTATATATAAATACATATATAGATAACATCCATGACCCAAGAACAAATATTTTGCACAAATATTTGCCCCGGCCGGGATTCGAACCCAGGACCGCCGACTCAGTAGGCAGGTGTCTACAAACCGAGCCAAACGCGTCGTCAAGGAGGTATAAGGAGACTTCGCGTGTAGTTTTCTAAGAAAAAAATCTACCGCATGTGAAGATACCTTTTCTCGGTTTCGTTAAAAATAAATCTTCACTTGTGCTTCAAAATAGCGAATCTATTTTACGAAATTCACGCGAATTACACACGTGAGGTTGTGAGGGCTAGAGGGGTAATAAAGAACTTCAAAAAGAAGCCAAAAAAAACTCGCGTGATTTGTGCACAACCCCTAAGACTCCGCTGTCCGTCTGTCTGTCTGTCTGTCTTTTTATTTTATTTCATTTCATATGTTCCGTGACAGGCCTCCCCAAAGAGTATGTAATCACTTGGGCCTCCCTACGGTCGGCCGTCTATATACCTACTCAACCGGCAAGTCTCATTATTTTTAATGAGTATACTACACCACATTTTTTTTTGTATCAATGTTTCAAGTTTTTATTTCATTACACATTTAAGTTACAATTTAAATCTGTTTCAGGTTTGACCAGAAGCTGAAAGATGCTGTGAACTTAAACACAACAGGAACACTGCGCGTTCTCAAGTTGGCTGAGAAAATGGAAAACTTAGAGGTGAAGTATTTTGATGCCTTTTACTAAGTAAACCCAATGTACTAATAAGTTTGGGAAAAATTGTAAGCATATAAAATTATAAGGGATTCTGTGACATGGCAAAAAGCATCGCGTATAATTATTTACCAGACGTTACATACCTACTGCTTTAAGAGGCCTTATTCCTTATAATTTTTTTTTCATCTATATTATATAAACGGATTTGTCCTGACTGACTGACATATCAACGCAGAGCCGAAACTACTGAACTTAGAACTTTGAAAATTCTACAGTAGGTCAAGTATATTATGTAGGCAAGGAATAAGAAGGGATATTTCAAAACTCATCCCCTGAGGGGTTAAATTGGGGTTGAAAGTTTGTATGGAAAATGCGTAATTTTAGAGTAAGAGTCTTAATACTTTGCATACACACTTTAAATATAGAATGAAGAAAAGTAATTTCAGCATTTTTGAAAATTCATCCTGCAATGGGGTCTAATTGGGGTTGAAATTTTGTATGAGAAAAATTGCAGTTTTTGAGTAAGAGCGATTATATTTCGTATTTAGGCCGTGCATTAAAAAATATTAAAACTAATTTCAGCATTTTTTTAAATTCATCCCCTAAATTGTTCAAAATAAAGATTAAATTTTGTATAAGAAACGTAGCATTCTTTGAGTATGAGGTATATTTTGGGGGTATAGACTCTTACTTTTTAACCGAATTCAAAAAAGAAGGAGGTTCTCAATTCGACCTAATTTTTTTTATTTTTTTTCTATGAATGTTACTCGATATCTCCGAGAATCGTGAACCGATTTTCAATTTTTTTTTTTTTTATCGAAAGGGTATAACTCCGAGTTGGTCCCGTTGGCACTAAGTCGGGATCTGATGATGGAATCTTGGAGAAATCGAGGGAACTCTTCAAATGTTATAGGGACATGTACGGCGCTTTCGGTAATTTATCTTTGAGTATTTATATTTAGACAGGAGATGCCATGCATGGGCGACCCCCTCCGGCAAAATAATTGGTCAAATGGTCAAGCACGTTATATAAAACTACTTAAAGTCACTTCACTGTCATTTTGCATCATTCCGTGTCGCGTGACATTTCTCTTCAAAAATGGTGAATTGTGCAGTATTTTCGTGTAAAAGACGATCCGACACCTCAAATTCGCCACAAGATCGCGTTTCCTATCACAGGTAAGTGTTTTTATTAACTATTAAATGTGTATTGAAGTACAATCTCCATTGAAAGAAAAAACCGTTGCGATACGTAAACGACAGAAAAATGTAAACATAAAACGGTGGTACAGGGGCGAGGGATGTGACAAAGTCAAAACCACGACTCAACATTTGAATGAATCATTCATTCATTCGATCACTGCAGTTCGTTTAATAGTTAGTGTATTATTAGATACTTGCGACCCTCCCGGCTTCGCACGGGTGCAAAACTGATAAATTATGCATGTATTATACATATTATAAACCTTCCACTTGAATCACTCTATCTATTAAGAAAAACTGCGTCATAATCCGTTGCGTAGTTCTAAAGATCTAAGCATACATAGGGACAGACAGACAAACAGGCAGACAGCAAGAAGCGACTTTGTTCTATACGATGTAGTGATTGAATTTAATAATAGGTATAGGTGTATGTTATTTTTAAATCTTGCAAGGTGAATTAGAAATATTACCTTTCTCTAGACATACGATGTTGAAATGTAATATGAAAATGAAAATAATTCTTTGCTAAAAGTATATCATATAAAAGGAACATTTAATGCTGGGCTATGAGTATAATGCGTTATTCATATACTATTATTTATAGGCTTTATTTCATATTCTTTCCATCTTCACTGCTGCCTCCTTATTTCCTTATTCTTCTTTTCTTTTATAGAATGAGAAATGAGGATATGCCGTAGAAGAACCAAGGTAACCGGCATAGCTCACAGGACTGCACGATTGAAGTGGCAATGAGCAAGCCATGTAGCCCGGAGAATCGATGGCCGTTAGGTCAGCAAAGTGCTAGAGTGGCGACCACGTATAGGAAAGCGCAGCGTAGCGAGGGTTGTGACGATTCTTGGGGAGGCCTATGTTCAGCAGTGGACGTCTGTGGCTGATAGATAGATGAATATATTTACTTAATTGGAGCGGAGCGAGCGAAGCGAGCGAAGCTCCCATGGATCGACTCGAATGGACTTTGTAACAATGCGCAGATCTCAGCGAGTTCTCAACCGATTTTAGAAATTTTTGTTTTAAAATGCACAAATTAAATTTCGCTAGGTCGTGACGAAGAGAAAATTTCGAAAAAAAAAAAAAACTCCGCTCCAATCTATGGTGCAAGCTTAGCCGGTGGCTGACTCTGCATCGACCTAGTTATAACTTTTTTTATTTTATTTTATATGTGGTAATTCTAATTAAATTAATATCAATTTGTTTTATTGTTTTCTCTTTACTCATTATTTACTCATATCTTTAAATCACTTTATATGTTGTTTCATATTAATCACCTTTATTTTTAGATGGGCGTATGTTCTTTTCCTGAAGGTTATATTCACTGACCTCTAAACTACAAGCACGTTGGACTAAATATTCCATAGGGAATGACAGTTGTTTTCAGTGCCCATTCAAAGCATCCTGCGTGAACGTCTACTAAAATTGGCATTTCAGGCAAACCGTTCTTTGATCTGTGACGATCTGTGAATAATCTCTAATATTAGACCCATGGACGCTCACACAACTTGCACATAGCTATCAGCTCCAAAATGGCGAAAATGAAATGGTTTCATTTTAGCAACGACAATATGAAGTCGAGTGTACTTGTTTTAGAAGTCCGTGACTGTTTAAGCCCGAAACAACCGGGCAGTTTAGTTATGCGAGAGTGATAAGGACACGATAAATATAGACAGAAATACATAGAAACAAATATATTTATTGGATAACATCTTCAATATACAGATTTTACAGTTTTCAAATTTCACAATAGATAGTACCTATAAGACAATTCAGTTCATTCATTAAAATGATTTGGCTCATTCTTCATATGTGTCCCATCACTATGTTTTTCTTATGTATGCTGCACAGTTACTTGAAAACAGTATCTGTGTGCATGTCATTTTTGATGTGTTGAATTTTGCTGTAGTGTGCGTTTATCGCAACAGCAAAATTTGTGTCTGTTGAGTTATTCGTCTTTTGGTGGTGTGCTGTACGTTTTTACCTCACCCCCCGCTAAAATTGGCGAAAAAATTTGTTCGAAGAGTTTACGTTATGACACCTCCATTGTCTATAAATACTCAAAGTAATTTATTGATAAAGTCAAGAATTTACATTCAGTAAATAGGATCCCACCAAAAACATTCTGTAAAAAACTAGCCAAGTCTCGATGGAGCTGCTTGTTTATCTCTAAAAAGTAATGAAATCTAGACAAAGTCGTACCAAGTCTAAGGTTCCTTACTGCGATTTCTTTATTATTATAGTTAATGTTGTGTGACTTGGCCGTTGAAGGGTAAACAAGGGTACAAAACCAGGTGCTCCATGACACCATTGCACCAATCTGTCCCCAGAACAAGTCGATTTTGTTTACACGTAATGTTATATCTGTTGTAACTAGCTATGTTTGTTAAGCGAGATAATAGCCCATACTGGTATTGGTAATTTGACGCTAGTGTCTCATTTTAGGCTGTTGTTGACAATGCTGACTTCTGCTCTCTTCTTTTTGGAGCGTCAAATCGACCACCGATCTAACATAAAATAGACGTACAGACGGACTTCTATCAATGATTAGAGGTCCGTCTGTACTAGAAATATTTTTTATACTGTTTGTTTCAGGCTCACCTATACATAAGTATTATTGAAATACGCAGCTTTATCAAGCCTACAATTGACTGGTTATTGAATCAACGTTTTCCAAGTGGCAATTTTCCATCGTCAATGGGGAGCGGTTCTGGCGACAGATTGGTGCAATGGTATCATGGAGCACCTGGTTTTGTACCCTTGTGTACCCTTCAACGGCCAAGTCACACAACATTAACTATAATAATAAAGAAATCGCAGTAAGGAACCTTAGACTTGGTACGACTTTGTCTAGATTTCATTACTTTTTAGAGATAAACAAGCAGCTCCATCGAGACTTGGCTAGTTTTTTACAGAATGTTTTTGGTGGGATTTCACTTCTTTTTGTAGAAACGTGGGCATATTGTTTTATAACAACCTGCTAATTCACTTTAGCGAACCTCACGAAATAATAAGCGAAATTAACGAAATGCAAATAATCCCTCCTAATCCCTAGCAAACGTTTCCAAGCGCAGTAGAAGAATTTCGTAAACGACTGTAACGCGGCCGGTTGCCACATATCGCCATATAAGGTTATCGGAAAAACAAACGTAGGCGCGTTTTAAAATACAGTCAGCGCCATCTAGCGACGTGTATCACCGCCATTCTTAGTCCAATGCATTATATTTTGACCAAATTTTGAGCGAAATTAATATTTTGGTGTAATTTGTTTTTTTTTTAATTTGTGTAATGTTCGAGTAGAATAAAGTTAATCGTTCGACTATTTCTTCTTGTAAACTTGTAAGTATAAGTATAAAAGCCAGTCTAGTCTTATCCAGAGTTTTCCTTTAATTTTATTTATATGCGTATTAAAAGCAGAAGGGGAGGCATTCGCCCAGCGGGTACGTATTACAATGCCGAAGTTCAAAATACCGAATTTCATAAGACCTATGGACGGAAAGCCGAAAATTAAAATGTCGAATGTTTATTTGACCGAAAGTTTAAAATCCCGAAAGAACGTTTGATCGAAAGGATGAAATACCGAATATTATAATCTCGAAGACTGTAATCCCGAACAATGTAATCCCGAAGACTGTAATCCCGAAGATTATAATCCCGAAGACTATGATCCTGCCTGAAGGTTGTAATCCGGAATATTATTTAAACTCTCGAGAATTATATTTCTGTAGTCTTTACAGATTCTAATGTTTATTTTATACAAAGAATATTAACCTAAATTACGTAACCTACTTGCCTACTACTATACTTACTACTTATTTATTAGTGAACTCTTCTGTGGAACCGATCTGCTCCGGCGCTGCGGGATGTGCAGCCCCTCCGCCCTAGCGTAAGAAAGTGCGGGCATCAAGCGAGTCGCAGCGGCTGAGGCTGGTCGCCGAAGGTGACCAAAAAGGCGAGCGTTGACAGCTTCGGTTCCAGACAAGTTCGGTTCGGTTGGCAGTCCATGACAGAATATTTTATCATAATATCGAATATTTAGTGTCATAATTTCCCACTTTCCCGGACTCTTTCCTTTTCTTAATCGACTTGCCACAGAACCGAAGCTGTCAACCCCGATTCCACGTGGTCTTGTCTGCCCTACCCCTAGATTGATATAAAAGCCCGGAGGCGCGGAGGGAGGGCAGCCCCCGGCCGCCGTAAGAAAGTGCGGGCATCAAGCGAGCCGCAGCGGCTGAGGCTGGTCGCCGAAGGTGACCAAAAAGCCGAAGCTGCGGAGGCGAGCGTAGGTTTCGAGATTTTGAACTTTCGATTTTCTGAAAATAGGTAATTTGAGCCTCGGTTTATCGAATATCGGCTTTTTGAACTTTCGGTATTTTTATTTTCGGTATTTTGACCATCGGTATTTCAACTGTAGGTATTATGAACTTTCGGGATTGTAATACGTAACCCGCCCAGCTGTAGGACGCTATAGGCTAGATTAAATTAGAAGATGTGTCCCACTACGCTGGATTTTTGCAATGACAGTCGATTTTTTTATGTACCAATAGTAGAAGGGGGCATTACCATATCTCTAATACAGCTGAAACCAGCTGAGGGTTCTTCATCAGATAATTAATAAATAAATAAATATCGGACAACCTCACACAAATCGATCTAGTCCCAAATTAAGCTCTAGAAGGCTTGTGTTATGGGTACTAGACGACGATATACATACTTATATAGATAAATATATACTTACATACATAGAACAACCATGACCCAAGCACAAATATTCGAGTTCATCACACAAATATTTGCCCTGACCGGGACTCGAGCCCGGGACCGCCGGCTCAGTAGGCAGGTGTCTACAAACCGAGCAAAACGCGTCGTCAAAATACTTCAGACCTTGGATTTTTGACATCAAATGAAGCGGCCCACCAAGTTGAATATTAAAATACTTAAACGGGTTTACTCACGTCGTAGAAGTTGAATAACGCTCGACATGTTTCGAATCGGTACGCGATCCATCATCAGGAGAGACGATCAGTCGCGATGGCGGCCAACCGAACACAACAAGTTGAATATTTTTTGTAAAGGCGGTAGGTCGATCTCTAATAGTTTGGTTGGGCTCTTGTGTTTTCTAATCAGAGTACTCCAGATCTTCGATTATCCTATTTTTTAGGGTTCCGTACCCAAAGGGTAAAAACGAGACCCTATTACTGAGACTTCGCTGTCCGTCCGTCCGTCCGTCCGTCCGTCCGTCCGTCCGTCCGTCTGTCACCAGGCTGTATATCAAGAACGGTGATAGCTAGACAGTTGAAATTTTCACAGATGATCTATTTCTATTGCCGCTATAACAACAAATACTAAAAATAAAATAAAATAAATATTTAAGGGGGGCTCCCATACAACAAACTTGTTTTATGGTACGGAACCCTTCATGCGCGAGTCGGACTCGCACTTGGCCAATTTTTATAGTTTTCGCTTTATGTGGCCATTAAACCCTAACTCTGTACCAAATTTCAGCTCTCTGAATTTATGGGAAGTACTAGTTCTTTACTGATGATCATGAGTGAGTGAGTGAGTGAGTGAGTGTCATAAATGTGAAACTTTGCTTTCGCTTAACTTCGGAACTAAATGACCTACAGACTTGAAATTTTGGACTTTAAGTATGTGATTATAGCTTACTGGATGACGAAAATTTCTGCGTTCTGGTCTTATCCAGAGGTGCTCAAATAGGGGCCTGAAAATGCGGCGAAATGGTTCCAGTAAAGGATGGTACGGCAGTGTTTGCTTCGCGCTCGACTTGGCGGGGGCACTGCCGTGCCCCCCGATTTGGTGTAAGGAAACTGATGATGAACACACATACGAATCACTAAAAAGCAAAAAAAATAAATTTTAACAAAAAAAAGAACCGACTTCAGTAAAACTAAAAAGCCAACAATAACCCGTTTAAGTACAGATTACATTTGACTCACCCTTCGAAGTCGGTGCCAAACCTCGCGTAAACTATAAATATAAGAACTGAGTGGTTTCAGGTTTTTTGAAAATTCAACCCCTAAGAGGGAGAAATGTGGTAACAAAGTCTGAAAATCAGCATGGGTATTGTTTTTATGGTTTATCGGGTCGCTGATTACGAAAACCGCAACGATTTTAAAATCCAACGTGTCGGACGTGAGTTACCATCTCCCCTGTTGGGGTGAAATGGGGTTGAAATGTCTAAATACTAAACCGCTGGTTCTAGAGAGTTCAAATTTGGCACGTAGGTTCCTCATAAGGTGTAGGGGTGCACTAAGAAAGGATTTTTCAAAACTCACCCCCTAAAGGGGTGAAATGGGGTTCCAAAGTTTGTATGGGGAAACAAGATTAGTTAGACTATTTTATTCGAAACTTTACAGGAGTATTTTTAACGATAAATGAGTAAACACCTGTTTCAGGTTTTTTGAAAATTCAACCCCTATAAGGGAGAAATGTGCTGACAAAGTCTGAAAATCAGCATGATTATTGTTTTTATGGTTTATCGGGTTGCTGATTACGAAAACCGCAACGATTTTAAAATCCAACGTGGCGGACTTGAGTTACCATCTCCCCTGTTGCGGTGAAATGGGATTGAAATGTCTAAATGCTAAACCGCTGGTTCTAGAGAGTCCAATTTGGCACGTAGGTTCCTTATAAGGTGTAGGGGTGCACTAAGAGAGAATTTTTCAAAAATCACCCCCCAAAGGGGTGAAATGGAGGTCCAAAGTTTGTATGGGGAAACAAGATTAGATAAACTGGAGGAAATGGAGTTGAAATGTCTAAATACTAAACCGCTGGTTCCAGAGAGTCCAATTTGGCACGTAGGTTCCTTATAAGGTGTAGGGGTGCACTAAGAGATAATTTCTCAAAAGTCACCCCCCAAAGGGGTGAAATGGGGGTCCAAAGTTTGTATGGGGAAACAAGATTAGTTAAACTATTTTATTCGAAACTTCACAGGAGTATTTCTAACGATAAATGAAAAAACACGTGTTTCAGGTTTTTTTTTATTCAACCCCTAAAATGGAGAAATGTGGTGACAAAGTCTGAAAATCCATTGGTAATGCTTTTATGGTTTATCGGGTCGCTGATTACGAAAACCGCAATAAAATCCAACGTGGCGGTCGTGAATTAACATCTCCCCTATTGGGGTGAAATAGGGTTGAAATGTCTAAATACTAAACCGCTGGTTTAGAGAGTCGATACTTGGAACCTACGTGTCCTTATAAAGTCTAGGGGTGCAATAAAAGAAGCATTTGTCAAAAGTCATCCCCCAAAGGGGTGAAATGGGGGTCGTAAGTTTGTCTGGGGAAAAAAGATTAGTTAGACTATTTTATTGAAAACTTCCAAGGAGTATTTCTAACGATAAATGAGTAAGCACGTGTTTCATGTTTTTTTGAGAATTCAACCCCTAAAGGAGGAGATTATGGTGCCAGTCTGAAAATCAACAAGAGTAATGTTTCTATGGTTTATCGGGTCGCTGATTACTAAAACAACAACGATTTAATAAACAAACGTGGTGGACGTGAAATACCGTCTCGCCTGTTGGGGTGAGATGGGGTTGAAATGACTAAATATGAGTATGGGTGTAATTTTTATGGTTTCCTGGGACGTTAATTACGAAAATGCCACCGAATTTGAAATTTTATATTGTGGTCATGAAAATTCTTGAAAGCGTTTGCGCCAAATTGCAATTTAATCGGTCCAGTAGTTTTGCAGCAAATCGGTTGTAACAGACGGACTGACAGACAGCTACACGTGCTCCTATAAGGGGGTTCTATTTTTGCTTTTGAGGTATGGATAGAGACCTGCGTTATCCTAATAGATTAAAAAAATAGTATTTGGTGGCATCTCGATCGTCGTCAATCGGTACCTATAGGCGGGTGGCGCGTTGGGACGGGAGGAGTAATGATCGGGAAACTTCCTGCATCCGTAATAAATACATTCAAGCTTTTGAATAATTATGTCATTTCAGAATTCTGAATTACGTTTATCTGGCTCAGTATAATACATGTTTCATTCATCAACGAAGAGAACCTCAATGTCTTACAATAGAACATGACGTAACTTAGAACATGGCGAATATCCCAAGTCGATAAGCGGAGGCTCGGGACATTATAAAAGCTTTATACAAATAAAATGCACACATATCCCGGTGTCTTAGCTTCACTTCGAGTTATGAATTTTGAAGTGAACTTTATTTGGATATGGATACAGTTAAAGCTGAGATCGCTTGATTTGAGTGCTTGAGTTTTCGGTTTGATTTGTTAAAGTGGAGTTATGATAAAATAAAAACCGGCCAAGTGCGAGTCGGACTCGCGCACCGAGGGTTCCGTACAAACACTTTCCATCCCTAAGTGGTTAAGTTAAGTTTGCACCTGGTATGTATAGCGCCCCATATAAATTAGGTGCAAAGTTAGGTATTAAAAAAAAAATTATGGTTTTCGTAATTATTCCTTTATCTATGCTATAAGACGTTGCTTCGTACCAAATTTCAAGATTCTGAGTTCACGGGAAGCACCCTGTAGGTTTTGATTCCCTTGCAAGTGTCGAAAATTTGCGGCATAAACGGCTGTATAGGTATTAAAAAAAAAATTTATGGTTTTCGTAATTATTCCTTTATCTATGCTATAAGACGTTGCTTCGTACCAAATTTCAAGATTCTGAGTTCACGGGAAGCACCCTGTAGGTTTTGATTCCCTTGCAAGTGTCGAAAATTTGCGGCATAAACGGCTGTATCTTTTGATTGCGTTGGCTTAGAAGTTTGATTTTTTCACAGCTTCAAGGGACAGTAGACCTGAGTAATTGATATAAATTTCAGCTTCATACCTCCACGCGTTCCTGAGAAAAAGGGTCTTGACAGACGGACAGACGGACAACAAAGTGATCCTATAAGGGTTCCGTTTTTTCCTTTTGAGGTACGGAACCCTAAAAAAAGTATTTCCCAGTAATATTACAAAAGCGAAAGTCTGTGTATGTTTTGTTACTTCTTCACGCTTAAACGGCTGGACGGAAATGCATGAGGGAAATGCAGATTGCAGATTATACCCTAACTTAACAAATAGCCTACTTTTAATCCTGAAAAAAAGAGCATTGTTCCCGTAGGATGATGTATATTATATAGGCACGCGAGCGAAGCCGCGGGTTACTGCTAGTATTTAAATAAAAATATTGTACGGAGCTCGAATGAACAAACGTTTCTGAGTAGGTACGATGACCCCAAATAAATCATGTTTTAAAAAAAGTTCATGTTCATTCTGACCAAAAAGAGTAAAAAGTGGCAATACTGTGGTGTCGTCCCCGTCTTCTGAGATTGATTAGAAAAGGACACTTTTAAATTTCTACTCTTTTTGGTCAGACTGCAGCTAGTAGGTATACTTTTTGAAAAACGCACTCTTTCTTCTCGTTTTTAGATTTTAGTCCACCTCTCAACTGCGTACTGCCGATGCGAGCTCGACGTACTGGAAGAGAAGCTCTACCCGGCGGTGCATAAGCCCGCTTGGATCATGGACATCGTGGACTGGATGGACGACAGCATGCTGGACCATTTGGAACCCAAGTAAGCATTAATAAGAATAATCTTTGATTTTCAGAACTACAAAGTTTCTACAAAACTTACAATTACAGGCCACCATTCAAGTAATTAATAAAAAAAAACTGGCCAAGTGCGAGTCGTACTCACGCACCGAGAGTCCCGTATAAACACTTAGCGCATTTTAACTGGCCGGGTAAGGTAAGTAAGTTAAGTTTGCACCTGGTATATTCCTTACTCTATGCTGGTATTTATGGCGACGGCACGCGACGGATAGAAATGATGAATTTCATTCATTCAATGAATGAATGAAATGCAAAGTTAATGGCCCGGCGTTTCTTTTTTTTTTGCGTTAACGACGCGGTTTGCGCAGTGGTTAAGCAACTGCCTACTGAGCCGGCGGTCCTAGGGTCAAATCCCGGCAAGGGGAAATATATGTGTGATGAGCTCGAATATTTGTGCCTGGGTCATGGATATTATTTGTATTTAAGTATGTATTTATCTATATAAGTATGTTTATCGTCGTCTAGTGTCCATAACACAAGTCTACTAAAGCTTACTGTGGGACTAGATTGATTTGTGTAAGCTTGTCCAATATTTATTTATTTATAACTTAGAAGTTTGATTTTACACAGCTTTAAGATACTGTAAACTTGAGTATACATACGTTTTTAATTTCAACTCGATACCTGCGTAGAGTCTTGACAGATGGACGGACGGGCACCAAAGTGATCTTGTGATAGTTGTGTTCTGTGATAATAAATCAATGAAATAGGTTTTAATCTGAACATCTGAAATGTTCACAATTATCGTTTTTTATCTCACAGGCTAATAGCACCAGAACCGAACACGTATGCATACACCAAAGCCATAACCGAGGACATGGTCGCGGAGTACGGCAAGAAGTTCCCGGTAGCCATCGCGAGGCCTTCCATCGGTAAGAACAGCGCCATCTAGTAATGAGTAGACGGAATCGTATTAAAACTTCCTTGAGACATATTTGACATATTTCCACCCGACCTAAAAAATTCCGTGGGTAGGCTAGGTCAAGTACCTCGGGGTGCACCTGGATAGAAAACTTAGTTTCAAAAGGCACATAAAGGCGGTCAAGGGCAAGGCCACCTATATATATACTAGGACGACTAGGGGCGATGATATGCAGACGGAGTAAAATGTGGCTTAGCAGCAAGCTCGCATTGTATTCCACCTGAATTAGGCCTATTCCACGTAGGGGGGAGGAAGCTCCCCCCCCCCCCCCCTCCAAGTCATCCAAAACAGATTTACTACTACTTTAATAGGGACATCAGACGATAAGAACGACGTAGAAAAAGGAAAAATAGGAATACTCTACGTGCACACTGTCGCCACCGCCGGTGGGGACGACCACCGCGATAAATACATTGTGTACTACACGACCTAGAATCAAGCTACATGACCTATAACAAACAGACTGACCTAAAAACGACGTTGTCAAGCTAGGTACACGTCCGCTGTTTCGAGTGCCCGTGCCCCCCAGCACACACACGCTAGGCGCTGGGGCAGTGCGCTGCCTACAGCCTAGCAACACGATGTCGGTTACCTACAGCCTAGGTCTTCGCACATTATAACAACTCAACGGCGACTCGATTCTATGGCAAATATTGAAATTTAAGCCCTATGTCATATTTACTAGGTTTAATTTCAAAAAATTTACTACGCGTCGTCCACTCGTCGTCCACTAATAATATATTTTTTTGAAATTAAACCTAGTAATATGACATAGGTCTTAAATTTCAATATTTGCCATAGAATCGAGTCGCTGTTGAGTTGTTATAATGTGCGAAGACCTTGGCTACCGAGTAAGCCATGATTTACGATAGGACGTAAGACATATTTAATTATTTGAACGGCCTGACATGTTTTGAACTCGTATGGAGCTCTTCATTAGGGACTGCTACCTGTACCTACAGCAGCGGCGCGGTAACTTTTCCACTGATTTTGTCTGACCCTGTCCGCTATTGCGCGTACCGAAGGCGCGGGGGTGTGCTTGCATGCCTACAGCTTGTCCGTCCGGCACTCCAACGTCACCTCCCCCCCCCTCATGACGTTGGTCATTCCTGACAATTTCACGTGAGTGTAAACCGACTAATACAATAATGAATATTTGTTGTTTACATCAGTGACATTCACGGACTTTCAACGTCAGTTACCAAAAATGTGTTTTTGCCTGTAAAATTAATTAGTACCATTAAAAGTCCGCAATATGACGTGGCCTGAAAAACTCCTTGTTGGGGTATATACCTACTCCATCACCTACATCGACAATAGCTTCTAGTGAGCCATTCTCCTACCTAAATATAGTTACATTAGATGCCAAAACATAACGTTACTGTTTCATTTCTAGTGGTGGCTGCGTTGAAAGAGCCCATCCCAGGCTGGGTGGATAACTTGAATGGCCCCACGGGCTTGATCATTGGAAGTGGCAAAGGTACATTTATCTACTATTTACTAACTGTTTTTGTTATTAACCCTACGAGTAGCTTATTTTGCTCATCTGTCGTGATAATAATCCCAAGACAACAAAAGCCCAATTCAAGCAATTAAAACACTCGGGTATTCCTTCATTAATTTAAAATATGCTGCTAAGCAAATAACCCTAAACGCTAAAAGTTATGCTAAGTTTTATTCAATAAGAATACCTTTTTCGAAATAAGTACATTATTTTTTACTTGGCAGTCCACAACTGTACATTTTTCTAGAAATTTCCTGCCTCGCACGACTGCATTGTGGAATAAATTGTCGCTTGTGGTATTTCTGAACCGATACGACCTTCAAAACTTCCAGAAAAGAGTGTATTCCCACCTGAAAGGCCAGCAATGCACTTGTGACTCCTCTGGTGATGCAGGTGTATGGGCGACAGTAATCGCGCACTATCAGCCGATCCGTTTGCTCATTTGTCCCCTATTTATTATGTCATAACATAACATGAAAAAATATGTTTCTTTTTATTGTTATTGTATTACAGGAGTGATCCGTACGATGCACTGCGAGCCTTCATACCTGGCTGACGCGATGCCGGTGGACGTTGTGGTGAACGCGTGCATACTTTTGGCCTTTGCGACAGCCATTGAGAAGTAAGCTTTATGGTAACAAATAATTATAAGGAATAAAATGTTTGCCGTCAGTCATACAAAAAATAATAATTACACATTCATGCTTTACCATTGTAATGTTCTTTGACTAGGTTTTATTTTATCGTAATAATTGATTTAAAACGCTCGAAATTTTATGAGATTCATACAGGTAACAAGGAAATCGGGGAGTATTATGATATAACTTCTGCAAACTAAGATACGGATTGACAGCACCAACCAACCAATCATAGCGTGATGACGCAACAAGTCTGGCTTGTCATTCCGGAATAGAGTCTGGCTACTGAAATATTACCTGATGGCGGGAGATTTAAAAATTCTTGGGTGGTCACGCTTTGTGTATTGGGAATTATAGTATTGATACGAGAAAATATTTTAATTTTTCTGTCCAGACGTAAGTTACGGAAATAAGTTAAATATGTCAAACTAAGACTCACCAGCCCAAGATTTTTGAATTTCCCGCCCAACATTTGAGTAATATTTCAGTAGCCACTCTACCATACCTTGTTTATTATACTACGCGTTTACGTTTAGTACTGAACCATACAACAGGCACCTGCATTAATTTAATATGGTTTAGTTCATGCTACTTGACACTAGATGGCGCTTTTTGTTGCAGACCGCAGGAAGCGAAGTTCTTCAACGTCACAATGTCAGGGTCTCTGCGATGTACCTGGGGAGAAATGATAAGACTAGGTATTTTCTTCGGTTTTCTCCATTATTTATTAAAGCCGTGTATTTATTTTTAGTTGGTTGATTAACCTTATCTTATGTCTTATTGGATCCAACGTAACATAATAAGCTAATCAGATTATATCAATAAATTTTCATAAAGTGCCTAAATAAGACAAATGCAAACTATGATGTCGCCTAGATATAAATTTATAATTTCCTACAGCATTTTTTTCACCATACGATTAAATAATAATTGCTTCTTTTTTGGTTTGACCTAACTTTGAAACATCCAGATGGAAAAAGAGTACTGAACTTGCTCTTGTAAGAGTACTATAGCTGGTGGTCGATTAGTGTATATCGACTAATTATTAACAGTCAGTTAAAAAAACATATTTTTTTACTATTTCATGTCATTCTCAGGGGAGTACTGGGTAAACATGTTTCCACCGACCATCGCGCTGTGGTACCCCGGCGGCTCCATCAAGTCCTACTGGCTGTGGCACCAATTTTGTTTGGTGACGACTCAGCTCATACCAGCTTACCTTATCGACTTCCTCCTGTTTCTGCTTGGGAAGAAGACTTTGTGAGTATTTAACTTTGTACTCAACAACATATTGGGGGCTTGTGTGACTAGATTATTAACTAGTGCCACCTGGCGGCGAGTAGAATGAGTACAGTTATTAAGTATTATGGTCAAATTTTCTTCGTGACTTAGTTGGGTGGTAAAACATCGTTGCACAGTGTTACAGATTTATTCATAACCTATAGCTATGAAGGAGGAATTAAAAATTCTTAGTTTGTAATCCAGTTACGTAGGAAGACACAACAGCCGAATCCTTCGCTGGCAACCTTGTTACAAAACTTGGTTACAGTCGTGGACGAAGGGAGAATGAACTACCACCAAGAGCGTCAAGTGTTTTGGTCGCTTGGTTGAAACGTATTTGTCTCACGATTATCAATTGCCACTTATGGAAAAGCAAGTCACTATTACTGTGTTCAAACTTAGGTATCTTCGCTTTTTGACGACGCGATTGGCGCAGTTTGTAAGCCTGTTTACCGAGCCGGCGGTTACGGGTTCGAATCCCGGCCAGGGTAAATATTTGTGTGATGAACTCGAATGTGCTTGGGTCATGGTTGTTCTATGTATTTAAGTATATCGATGGCAAAAAGCGAGAACGTAGTAACCGCCAAAATGCAAACTTTACACCAGAGCCAAAAAACTTTTCGATTTCGAGAAAAAAAATCATAACTCTTTCATTTATGAACGAAAGTGCTTGATATTTGGACCTAATTCATAACTTATGGTTTTCTTTCAACTGGCATATTTAATATTTAACAAAAAAGACTGGTTTACGACTTAGTGGCGGTTACGACAATTGAACTCTTTTTTTCGTTACGCGAAAACGCTGTAAACGCCAGAAGTAAATGTACTAAAATGGTGAAACGAGTATTATTTCCATAAAGCATAAATGCTGTAACCAGATGCATATTTATTTTAAGATTCAATAATTTTGACGTAAATGTCATTACGTTCCTTATAGGACTAACTGAAATGTGGTAAGTGTCCACCGGCAAAAAGAAACTGTGAAAATAAAACGACTTAAGTATCAATCAACTTTTATCAACATACTTTTTTAAAATGTTTCCAAATTTTAAATGCAGGTTTCTTACAAATTAAAAGCTCAGAAGCAACAATTACCGTCTTAACATATCAAATACTATCTAGTCTCAATTTCTCTGTATAAAAACATTACGAAAGTTACTTAAAACTGCTCCGTTGATTGTAACATTTCAAAAGGCTAATAAAATCTCTCATATTATAAAATCACAACCTTGTACTTATCGTGCTAAAAACAAACATAAATATACTTAGGTTTAATCAGACTATAATATTGTTATCCGCTAAAACTAAATATTATAGGTAATGAGGTTTAATATTCCCCTGAAAACTTTAAAACTCTCTACATTTTATCTTCAGTTTTGGCATTCAATTGTCTTTTAAGTAACTTTTATCGATATAAAACTCACTACCTATTAAACCCACTAACTATAAAAGATGTTTTGAATGTAAGTATTACTTATTATATAAGTTTTCAACATAATTCTTAAACAATTGTTTGAACACAACTATCACCTCAATTATAAAAATATTTCTTTGAACTAATCTCACTGAACCATTAATATTTAACTTTAATAACTAGACGTTATATCACTATGGTACCGTACAAATTAAAATTGTTATTATTTATTTAAATAAAAACTCGGAGTCATTTTTCTTAGGCAGAATATCAATTGACATTAAAATGGGAACCTATAAATTGCATTCCAATGGAATTCGTTTTCATAATAACATAATTCAAATAACTGTTCTTAAAAAAATACTAAAAATTCCACTCTAAAATGCATTGTTTTATAATAACACTCCTCAAAATGTTTGTCATAATTAACTCAAAAATCGCCCCTCTAAAGTAATGAAAATTAGTGCAATAGTGACTGATGGACATGTGCATTCTTCCAATCCTGACCTACGGAGCGCAGACTTGGTCTTTGACAAAAGTTCAGAAGTCCACCCTCAAGGTTTGTCAAAGAGCCATGGAACGCAGTATTCCGGGCGAAAAACTAACTGACAGAATTAAGAACACAGCTGATGTAGCTCAAGCAGCCGCAAAGCTGTATATTATGTCCGTGATAAAACGAATCACGACAGTTGTCGCAGTGGTTTAAGCAGCTGCCTACTGAGCCGACGGTCCTGGGTTCGAATCCCGGCAAGGGCAAATATTTGTGTGATGAACTCGAATATTTGTCGAATAATATATTTGTGCCTGGGTCATGGATGTTATTTGTATTTAAGTATGTATTTATCTTTACCAGTATGTTCACTTGTGTCCAGAACACAAGCCTCCTAGAACTTACTGTGGAACTTGATTAATTTGTGTGAGGTTGCCCGATTATGCCATGCGTATGGTTATTGTGAAAATTTTAATCGAATCAGGCACCAGTTAACCGGTAAATTTTAAATACCGTACAGTTGTTTATCAACCGCAGCTCAACAAATTTAGTGCTTATCCTGATTCTAGCCCTTGGACAATAAAAATGCGGACGTGACACCCCAAACTAGTTTGATCCGGCTTGAGTCAGCTTTTTAGGGGTTAGACCAATTAACTCTTAATGGTTGTAGTGAAACGTAGTAGATTACAGCAAAACTTTCTTCTAGCGATTACAACCGTAAACTAGATATACATATTATACTAATTAAAAAAAATCATTATTTTAAATCGAAATCAAAATTGAAATGTAGGTATACCTATTCTGTAAGTAGGCCACTTTACATGTCTGAATCTGAATTTATCGGCATTTCACAACAGGAGGCCGCTGTCGAGAAGAAAGCCGAAAAAAGTAAATATTTTTTTTTAATCATCATGCGAGCGTTTGCTCGTATCTTTTGATTGCCTTGAAGCTGAAGATAAGCAGACCTTTGATGATATTTGATGTTAATTCCAGCTTTATACCTCCACGCGTTCCTGAGAAAAAGGTCTCGACAAATAGATAGACAGGCACAAAAGTGATCCTATTTAAGTTTAGTTTTTGGCGATTGAGGCACGGAACTCTCAAAGCTGCCGCGTCCCGCGCCCCAACATCGTTATTTTCTTCCAACAAAATGTAATAAAAACATTTTTGCTGTACTTTAAATATTAATAAAGCAAATAAATATGCTAGTTATGTTTTATCCCAATATTCATATTTTCCATTAAACCCGCAATATATTTTTACATCCAAAAAAGGCATGTACACAGACTACGCACACCCACTCGCTCCGGCGATCGCCGATAGACTAAATCACAGGTCGTATTCACGAGCCACATCGCCGCGAGCGCACATTTTTATTGCTGTATCTTCAAGCACTACCCACTACACGTTGTGTTTCAAATGTCGTTACTGTAGCTTGCTGTTAATTCATTTTCGAATGAAATGTAGTAAGCGTCAATCATAGATAATTTATTTTAGGATAATTGCAGTAAGCTTGGTTCGTAATTTTTTCACTACATGCATAAATGCTGCAACCGCCACGGAACAAAATTTCGGCAACGCTGTAACCGGCACACCCTTTGATTTATGAAAGAACAAAATTAGCGTAAATGTACTCGTTTAGAAAATTGCTACTATTTGGGTGTTTACAGCAATTAGATGTGGGCATCGTCAAAAAAATACATTCGTTTTGCAACGTAGTCCAGTTTTTTCTAAGCGTCGTAGAGCCATGGGACCCAGACCAGTCGACGCAGAAAAATTCGCTGATTCCGAATATGCAAAAAAATTTTTTTTTACCAAGTGGCGGTTACTACGTTCTCGCTTTTTGCCATCGATATATTTATCTATATAAGTATGTATATCGTCATCTAGTACTCATAACACATGCCTTCTTGAGCTTAATTTGGGACTAGATCGATTTGTGTGAGATTGTCTGATATTTATATTTATAAAACCAATTGATACCGACTCTTTTACCATAGCTTGGTGAAAGTCCAAGAGCGTATCAGCCACGGGCTCGACGTCCTCCAATATTACACAACCAAAGAATGGAACTTCAAGAACACCAACTTCACAGCCTTGAGAACGAAGGTGTCAGAAGCAGATAACGAGACGTTTTTCACCGACGTGAGCAAGGTGGATGTCAACGATTATCTGAAGAACTATATGATTGGGGCGAGAGAGTACTGCTGTAAGGAGGATCCTAGCAATTTGGAGCGAGCGAGGAAGCTTCACAAGATGTAAGTATTACGTGATCAATCCAAATGGGTCAGTAGGGAGAAGGCACAAACTGTAAGAGATAGGGAAATCTGTTCTTAGGAACCATGGCGTCGATTTTAGATTTATTAAAAACTTGAACATGAACAATAGGATGTCACTGTTCGTACTGCATTTCGCGTTTCATAATGGTGCCATTAATTGTTCATTAGAAGTAAGTCGAGTCTATCCCAAACTAGATTACGCTAATGCCACTTCAACATCGCATTATACAGTGGCGCCATCTGTTGACTGCTCGGAGTTACTAAGCTAATCTTACGTATAAATGATATCATTGTAGTTAAGGTGAATAAATGAGTGTTGTTTTATTTATTTTCGTATATTTCTTCTATATTTTTTAGGGTGTACAAGACGCAAAGCTATCTCGATCTCTATATTAATTTCCACTTATTACAAATATGAAGTGTTCTATTTTTTTTTTTTTAGGTAGGTTTTAATTTTTTATTTCTTATAATACCCACAGCCGCTACTACGTCGATCGCGTCACCCGCTGCATTCTCCTCTTCCTCCTCTGCTGGTTCCTGTACAGCCACATGCACTGGTTCACGGCTGCCATCGAACACCTCGACAATACTATGAAACGGATGCTGCATACGGATTAAAAGGGTCACAACTCCGAATCATTGTTTCCCATCTGTAACGTTTCACCAAATTTTCAATTGTCCGAAAGTATTTTTTTTTCTGAAACCCGTAATATTTTCAGGATTTTATAAACATCGTTTTAAAGAACCTATTAGGTTAGGTTAAATTTGTTGTATAATTATTCTGAAAAATTCAGTTTTCGGACAAATGATGATTTGGCGAAACGTTACTGATGGGGAACAAAAATTTGAGTTTTAGATAGGTACCTAACCGATTAAGAGGTTTAGAGAACTTTGCTGCAACAAAGTTGGTTTATTAATGTAGTTATGTGTAATTGTGATGATTGGTTCGGTTGGTTGACTTGTAGTCATAAATATTGTCCTAAATGTATTGATGCTTTTCAATTATTATTATCGTAACATGATTCTATTTTTGATAGTTTTATGATACGCCACTGGCAACATAGCAACGTGACGCCAGCTATTGTCGCCTGTCATTTCGAACTAGCATACCTTGTTTTCTGATACTATGCGTGATTTTTCAGTGACTTGGATGCTAATATTGTTTGCATTGTACATTGTGTTGTGTTTAATTTTTCGTACGTATTTTGGTACTTTCATTATTTTTGACGTATCATAATTATTTACGTAAGTAAGATCTATGAAGTAGTTAGTGATTTAATCAATATCAAAAAGTACGGTTTTAAGTATTATTTTATTTACCTTTACGTTTTTTATATATTGTAATACGCTTAGAGGTTAAAACCGTATTAAATGTTGAGTTAATTAAATGTTTTAATGGACCAACGTTGTTTCATTCAAATTCTTCTTATTTAGCAGAAGAAAATCAGTGTAATTACGTATGTCTTGGTAGTGATCCATAATGTACTTAGTCCCTAACGGAGTGACCACTACTTCGCCCGACCAGCGGGAGCCATAGGTGGGAGCGGGAAGACCGAACGCGGTATCTCACGCACTCCTATGGGCGCTGCTCGCCGCGCCGGCCGGGACGTAAAGGGAGATATTTTTAAAAAAGATATTAGATTTAATTTAGATTTATTCGACTTAAGTATGTATTTATCTATCTAAGTAAGTTTATAACACAAGCCTACTAGAGCTTACTGTGGGACTACATTGATTTGTGTGAGATTGTCCAATATTAGTTTATTTATATTATACTGAAAATATAATCAATAGTTGTCATATCAGCCCTTAAAGGAGAAATGAATAAAGAAACGTTGATAGAAATCAATATAATAAAACAAATTTACTAGATAATTATAAAATGAGGTATTTATATAAAGGAATACTTAATTCGTTAAGTTGTCTATTGTATATCGCAGGCTTACTAGTTTACTGTAAAACTAAAATTAATAATAAGTAAAACTAGTTATCAAGCTAGAAGGGATCTATGAACAGTTCCGGAAGGTGCCTGGCTCAAAAGTCCCTACAATACTAGCGGAGTTGCCGCGCACTATAGCCAGGGAGATCCTTTGAGCCAAGTACTCGCCGGAATGGGGGTCCACGCCTACACACAGGTACTTACACACTTGGCTGAAAAGTTAAAAACGTGCATGTCAGAATACCTTTTCACTGCGATTAATTATTTATAAACTGACTTTTCGATACTTAGTATCAATAATTGATTTAGAATTTCGTTAAATAGATAATAATTATTTTGACCATTGTTATTACCAACTGAAGGAAAGTAATTTACAACATTAATTGACTATAAGAGTATATTTAATGCTGTATTTCATAAGTTTTCTTCACTAAATGTAACTGAGCCAAATAGTATCAAAGAAAGAAATTCGATAGGAAGAGATATTAAGAAAAGGACTATTAAGTTTATAATTATACATACATACGGTCTGACTTAGATAAATTTTTAACCTATGCCTTTATTATGTACAATTAAATGTTTAGACAGATCTTTCCAGATTTGGAAAACACTTCTATTAAAAACAGCACAGTACAACAAATTATAATTCAACATAACATCATTATGTACAGCATAAGTAGTTAACAACTAAATTTATGTTGCAACATCAGTGTAACAATTGAAAATTTACTCTTAAATAACAATTGCATCATTAATAATTTCATTTTATTTTACTATTTTATATAAGTAAGTCCAATCAATAACTTAGTCCTTTTATTTAGACATTTGAAAATTAATTAATTAATTGACTATCTAAAATTTATAATGTCCATATAAAAACTGGTTATTACTTTTATTTTATTTAATTATTTAAATACGATATTGACACGTATCAATATAATTTATCTAAATAATTTAGTACAAAATTTTACTCTAAATAAGATTTCTAAAATAATTTTCTTTAATCTCTTTTAAAAGAACTTTGTATCACGCAATTTTACATCGCAATGATCAGGTACGTAATAACTATTATTTTTGTTTTTGATTGGACGTTTAAAATAATTATAATATTCATATTATTTATATTTTACACATAAGTGAATAATTAAAATTTAGTATAATTTAGAACATCACAGATATAAACATCTTAACATAGTAATAAAAGAAATACGCGCAGAGTGAGTATATGATGATTTGAGTCGCTTTGTCCAGGTAGTACAGTCTGAAACAGAAACAACGGTCATACAAATTATTTATCACACATTTAATTGTACCTATTCCTCCCGCTCATCCCACGGGACCACTACATTTATACGAGATAAAAAGCAGCCTATGTGTTAATTCAAGGTATCAGCTACCTCCATACCAAATTTCCTCAAAATTGGCCCAGCCGTTTGAAGGTGAAGAAGTAACTAACATACAAACACACTCAATCATCACGCATCACGCATATCAATGACGAAAATTGCCCCTCAAAATCGTCAATATGGAATAAAGTTCATCAAACATGAGTTTATCTTCCATTCTTTATTTCGAGCCCGGATAACGGATAGCCTTTGGGGCAGCAAAGTACTGGAGTAGCAGTGGAGCGACCACGTATAGGAAAGCCAGCGTGGACGGCCGTGACTAGGTGAACGGATGACCTCGTGACGGCAGCGGAGAATCGACGAATGCAGTCTGCAAGGATCGCACTCTATGGCGAGCTATAGGGGCATATGTTCAGCAGCTGATATCTATGGCTGGTAGATAGGTGGGTACTTAATACTCACTGCTTGTTGAGCCTCCTCGCCTGCGGAAGAGTTGAGGGGTCCTCCTTGCAGCAGTAGAGCCGCGCGCCGCAAATGTAGTCACGGATGTATGAGCTCCAGTTCACCGCCTGACAAGAAATAAAATAACTGTATCATAAACGAATACATAACGAATTTACTTTAAAGGTAAAAAATTCTATAGTGTTGTCGGTTATCCTACATGTCTGAAGTGGACCGAGAAAATTAACCAATCGGACTAGAGATGCGCAGAATGGGTCACTAAAGTGAAAAGAGTGATATGTGTCTTTAGTTCACCGAGATATGTATCACTCATTTAGCTCATTTAGCTCAGTAGATCTTTAGACTATATCGTTCACGGGTGAATAGAGAACTAGAGACAATCTAGATTTAAAAGACGAAACAACGAGAAAAACGCGAGAGCGAGTGAGTAATACTGAGATGATAGATGAGATACTGAGCTACTTGAATCTTCAGTGAGCGAAAGAGCTAGTGAGCTAAACCAAATGAAATAGCTCTTTTGAATCACTCACTCGCGAGCGACACATCTCTGAATCGGACTACGTCTTTGTGAAGACCAGAAGAAGTGCATTTAAATCTGAGGAATGTGATTGGTCCTTTCTAAATACATATAAGTGTGTTAGGTAGATTTAAAAATTGAACTGACCTTGATATCCGTATAGAAAGTCTCGTCGTCTTCCTTGGATATTATATCTCGAAGCGCGACAAAGTTATCATTCTTAAAGTGCCACTCCTTCGTGGTGTAATACTGGAGAACCTCAAGCCCGTAGCTGATACGCTTCTGCGTTCGGACCATGCTGAAAACATAAAATAATAATTTATAGAGGTTAGTACAGATAAGTTGACAATAGATGGCGCCACACATTTGACAAGTTATAAAGGTTTGTACAGATTTTACTCAACAGATGGCGCCACACATGAAACAAAGTATACTTCTGACTGATATGTATTCCAGGGAATAAGGATCCTGGTAAAATTTGACGTTATTTTTCTTATAATTGATATTTGCATTGATGTAATTATTAAATGTAGGAAATAAACAACATTGTGAATTTCTTGGCACTTTTTCTCATTAGATTTATATCTTTTTTTAAACTTTATTGCACAAATCAAAAGTTAGTACAAATGGCGAACTTAATGCCTAAAGGCATTCTCTACCAGTCAACCATAATCAGATGATCAGATGTCAATTTTACATCACTAGTAGGATCAGACAGACTTTCAGCCCGTCTTCAAAACCTGGCCCGTCACTCACTCACAGTACAGCGCAGAAAGAGATAGGTGATATTTATCACGCGAGAAAGAGTCACGTGTCACAGTTGTGGTATAGAAAAGGTCTATTGCTAAAATGTTGAATTTTAAAATGATTTACTTACAAAGTCTTCTTGCCAAGTATGACCAGCAGTAGGTCCACCAAGTATGCGGGTATGATGTGAGTGAAAAGCAGCGCTATCTGGTGCAGCAGCAGCGAGGATTTGGGGGAGCCGCCGGGGTACCACAGGCACACAGAGAAAGGGAACTCGTGGACATGCACTCGGCCTGAAAATAAATGATATTCGGCATTTTTATATATTTATTTATTTTATTTATTACGGGGTGACCCGTCCCGGCTTCGCACGGGTGAAATGCAGATAAATGATGCATGTAAACAAAACATAAGCCGTCCTCTTGAATCACTTTATCTATTTAAAAAAAAAACCGCATCCAAATCCGTTGCGTAGTTTTAAAGATCTAAGCATACAGACCAACACCAAAAAGCGACTTTTGTTTTATACTATGTAGGTATTCAAATAAGTTACCCAGCATTTCAGTAAAAACGAAGGCACTGTGAACTACAAAAATACATAATATAAACGAAGACTTAAGAGGCCTTATTTTTGAAATTGCTTATTAAAATGTTTTTTAACACATTATCAATATTACTACAGAGAACAGGGGTATTGCGATTTATTGGTATATCTTTGAAACCTAGTTTGAATTTATCATTGTTAATTTTTGTTTCAAAAACTACTCGAACTTGTCAAAATTCACGCAGAAAAGAGGTCTTTTCAACTTATTTTCGACTGCACGCAATGTAAGCATGAAATAGCTATGTTACTTTTTAGAACTCAGGGAAAAGTATTATTCACTTTAAACGGTTGGTTGAAATTATTAATATATTTGTCATAATATGAAAAATAAATACATTTTTAAAATGTAAAAACCTCTTATCTTAAAACATCTAGTTCTTACCCATATCAAGTGCCGCTCCCCAAGTCAGCGGGTTCCTTCCAGATTCCGTAAGATTCACTACTTGTATTTCCTTTGGCCTGTAAACAACAAATTCTATATATAATAATTCGATAAAAAAACGACTAAATGCATCGGCATTGCCATCCAGCGAGGTAGCGCGGCCAGCTTTACGGGTACAGATAGGGTGAGATTTAGGGGATGTATGAACTGTAGGGATGTAGGCTAGTTATAAAGAAGTATTATGGTTTAAATAAAGTTTGTCACTTTCAGGTGAACGACATAATAAAATATTACATGATTCTTCTACGAGTTGCCACCAAACAAACAACCATATTTATTGTATTTCGGTCATATTAAATGTAAATTACCAAGTACTTAGTTTCCTTGAGCCTCCACCCCACATATGGTGGAGGTGCGCGATATTTAACAAATTATAATATTTTGAAAATCCCATTCCACTTTTTATTAAAAGAAACGTTCTAATGAGTTCCTGATGTTACGGATGCTTTACAGTGTCCATGTCAAAAAATATTAGGTACTTCTCTAAATGATTATTTATCGATTTTCATCAAGCCTTTTGCTTGGTGTTTTAATCAAGTCATCTTATTATTTTGAGATTTGATAATGACATGTTACGTTTGTCGATTTTTTTTAAACTACTACGGTGGCAAGCAGGCTTGCGGCCCGCCTGCGCCTGCTTAACATCTTAAGCAGTTACCGCCGTCTATGGACGCTGGCGACGCCAGGAGCATTACACATTGCCGACCCTTTAAGAACCTATTTACTCCCCTCTTGAAGAACCACATGCTGTATGCCGCATAATGCGACTTGTTTTTATAGGGGTCGAAAACGTAAAAATATCAAGATTATTTTTTTAATTCACAAACTGACCATCGATTAACCTCAGTATCACCTGATGGTAAGTGACTACGGGGTCGAAGATGTAGCTCGCTGGTTCAGCAACAATGTATTCACTTTTGTCTTGATGAGAGCGAAGTTATTTGCAGTCTACAGTACCCTTACCATGAGTTAACGTGACCGTACTCGCTATACCCCGCGCGGCGAACGATGAGTCCTATGACACCTGTCATCTTAGTAAATTTTCCCGATTATAGGTTATAAAATGTACTGAGATGACATGACAGGTGTCATAGGACTCATCGTTCACCGCGCGGGGTATAGCGACAACGTAAACACGACAATGTTGCCAGGTCACATTGACTGATCAATCTCTTCATTCTGACCGTAATATTATTTTAATATTTGTATTTGTTTAAATGTAAATAAGTAATTAAATTTTTCATTAACTTTTTATTTATTTATAAGATTTGACACGGTTGCTGCAGGAAGATTTATGTACCTAGTAATATTTCTTCCTTGGACATCTAAGTTTATGAATGAATTATATTGAAAACGTATTAAATGAATTGTTAATTTAAGGTGTACATTTTGACATAATTATGTATTTGCTTTTGACGCGGGTAAAGTTTTTTTTTGTAGTTAAAAGGTTAAAGTAATTTTAATTATCATAATTTTTCATGTAATTTATCACCTAGTTTACTTTTGAAGAAGCAGCATTACCGCGGAAATATTGCAAATGTATGGAAATCTTGTGTACCTATAATAATTTTGTGTTAATGTTATTACATACATTATTTCATACAACATTTTATGGGATAAGCTGGATACAGAAACGACCCTTCCACCCGAATTGCTAGGGGTGTTCAAATTTTGGTACGAGAACCAGATTAACAGCGTTCGATGGGCGGGCGTGCAATCGGGTGACTACAGGTTGCAGTGTGGTGTTCGACAGGGGGGGCTTTCCTCACCCCGGCTATTTAATATTTATGTCAACAAACTGATTAATGAGCTCAGCAATACCATGGTCGGATGCTCTATAGACGGAAACTGTGTTAATAATATAAGTTATGCTGACGACATGGTGTTGCTGAGTCCATCGATCAGCGCGTTAAGGAAGCTCCTACATATTTGTGAGAACTATGCTGAGTCACATGGTTTAAAATATAACGCCAGAAAAAGTGAAATATTACTCTTTAAAGCGGGTAATAAAACATATCCCATACCGCAGTTCCAACTTTCTGGTGTTGTTTTGAACCATGTGAAGTCCTTTAAATATCTTGGACACTGGGTGACGGAGGACCTTACTGACGATGTGGACATGGAGAGAGAGCGTAGGGCATTAGCTGTCAGGTGTAACATGCTGGCTCGCCGATTTGCCAAATGCACTAGGGAGGTTAAAATAACCCTTTTTAAAGCATTCTGCCAGTCATTTTACACCTGTAGCCTATGGACAAATTATACACAGCGGTCCTACAATGCCCTACGCGTACAATATAATAATGCGTTCAGGATCCTGCTGAGGCTGCCGCGGCACTGCAGTGCCTCGGGCATGTTCGCGGAAGCACAGACCGACGGTTTCCATGCCATCATCCGTAAGAGGGTGGCGTCTATCATGCGCAGGCTGTCAGGCGGCCCCGGCACGATCCTGAATGCACTATCCTCCAAATTTGACTGTCCTTTTATGAAAAAATGGAATAGCATTCATGTTATTATGGCAGACTGACTATAATTTAATTTGATTTATTTATATGATTAATTATTTTTATTGACTTTTGACATTTTGATATTGATTTAATTTTATTTCTAGATTTGAATTTAATGTTATAATTATTGTGAATTGTTGTTACTAATATAGTTTTTTAAGTTGATTGTAACTAACCATATATGGGTTTATACCTGAAATAAATTTTTCAATTTCAATTTCAATTTCAATTACTATTGTACCAATGAATGTAATAGCTATGTATTCAATGACGATGCAAAAGTGGTTCCAGTGAATCCCAATTGATTAAATGATTCTTATCTTATCTTATCTTAAACGATAGTGTGGAAAATAGTACAGCGCCCCTAGCGGTTACTTTAGAGAACTACAATGTTACATACAAATCGTTGACGCATTCGCTAGCAAGTATTGTCACTGTAAAGTCAAGGTCATGGTAGAGGGGACAGCTCACATAGTATTAACTTACTTATTGACTCCAGTCTTGTATGCCACAAGAATGGTTCCGTTAACGACCAGATCTACAGGAATGACATCAGCGTGGAGAGTCTCATCACAATGCATAGTTCGGATGACGCCTTTTCCAGCACCGACTAGGAGGCCGGTGGGGCCGTTGAGGTTATCCACCCAACCTGGCATGGGCTCTTTGAACGCTGCCGTCACTGAAATAAAAAAAGTGTGAAATTTTTCTAAGTTACTGAACAGGCTTCACCATAATCAGTTTTGAACAAAAAATAACCGATGTCAACAACGTAAAAATTGTCAGGAACGGCCCGACATGTTTCGAACTCATTTTTTTATAATTAGTAAAGATGTCTCACGATAGTTTTAATAACATTAGAAACATTTTATTTTATTTTTTTTAAAGCGAAATTATGTTTAAGGTCCAAAAACAACTGATCGACGTATCAGTATTTAAAAGCTTCGCTCTTGCCCGTGTTTCTAGACTTTATTTTAGAAGAAAGAACCGACCAAACGTAGCCAGTGCGTTAACTTATATCAGTATCTCAAAACATAGGGATCGTACAATACAATAGTTAGTTAGTTAGTTAGTTGCGCTGGGCATTTTCCGCAAGTCGACATCCAACGTGCCTATTTTGCGTGAAAAGGGGGTAGCGCTACTCCAACCACCCCAACTCCTCCACGAACCTAAGCAAAGCCTTGATGTTACTTATGGCTTCGTGTACGGTACTTGGAGATCCTAGGTATTTCATCCTGTATCCTTCTACCTGTTTGCAATCTAGTAGAATATGATTGGTGGTTTCTTCTACCTCCATGCATGCTCTGCATACTGGGCTGTCTGTTATACCTAAATTGAAGAGGTGTTTGTTCAAAGTATTATGTCCCGTTATTAATCCTACTATCTTGCGTAGTTGGTTCCTGTGGATTCTCAGTAAGATGGTGGTGAGTTTGTGGTTCCTATTTGGAAGTATTTCTTTTGTTTGTCTACACGTTCCCATGTCTTCCCAGTATTTTTGGTGTTGGTATAATGCGTGTTGGTTCGTTATGTTGTATATGTAAGATTGTGGTAGGGGTATTATTGGCTCTGGCCTTACGGGCCAATTCATCCGCTGCGTCATTGCCTCTCGAGCCGCTGTGTCCCTTTATCCATTGTAATGTTACCGTATTTTTGTCATCGCACACGTCTGTGATGCTGCGATGACATTCGTATATTAAAGCAGAGGTACACATTTCACTGTTTAGTGCTTGTAGTACGGATTTGCTGTCTGAAAGTATTCGTATGTTTGTGTTCTGAACCTGGCGTCTTTTTATAGCGTTGCAGGCTTCTATTATTCCTACGCATTCAGCTTGGAATACCGTGTTGTGTACACCTAGGGGTTTAGAGATGTGCATACTCAAATCCTCCGAGAATACACCACATCCCGTTCCTTTCTCAGTTTTTGACCCGTCCGTAAAGATTCTCAGGTCCTCTAGGTTGAGCCCCTCATTCGGGTCTTCTGTTAGGAGTATGACGTATTCCTTCTTGCAGGTTAATGTCTTAGGTATCTTGTCAATTGGTGCTTCTATTGTAGGGAATTTTGTGATCATTTCACTGTAGATCTTTGTGTGTTGGGTATTACTATTCGTCCATAGGTTTAGGCTTTTTAGTCGTATCGCCGTAGCGGCTGCTTCTCTTTGTATGTGTATGTGCAATGGCGTGAGACCTAGGATCATCTCTAGTGCTGCGGTAGGAGTGGTCCTCATGCAGCCTGTTGCGGCCGTGCATGCTAGTCTTTGTGTTTTCTGCAGGCCGGCAATCGCACACGCTAGTTGCGTTCGGGGCCACCATACCAGTGCTCCGTAGCTGATCATAGGTACGATTACCGTTTTGTATAGCCACAGAATGATGTGCGGGGCGAGTCCCCACCTTTTGCCTATCATTCTTCGACATTGCCAGAAGGCGACTGTGGCTTTGTTTAATCTGTTCTCAAGATGCTTGTTCCAGATCAGTTTGTCATCTAAGGTTATCCCTAAATATTTTACTTGTTTGGAGAGTGTAAGCTTTGTACCGAAGAGGCTTGGCATTTCGTATGACCCCAGTTTGCGTTTGTGTGTGAAGAGAATTGTGTCAGTTTTCTTGGGGTTTACCGATAGGTCATTCTCCTTGCACCATTTTTCTAGTATTTTTAGTGCTGTTTGTGGAGTTCACACAGTGTGCTTGTTACCAGTCCACTGATAAGTATGACAAGGTCGTCCGCGTATCCTATGGTCGTGAAATGACTCTCGTTTAGTTTTATTATCAGATCATTTACCACTAGGTTCCATAAGAGGGGTGAGAGGACTCCTCCTTGCGGTCATCCTCTCACGACTAGCGCTTGCTGATCTTTGTTTTCTGCTAGTCTTATGATTCTTTGTTCTAGCATGTTCATTATCCATTCTATTAGCAATGGTTCTGTGTCATGTCTTTCTAGAGCTTGTTTGATGCTGCTAAAATTTGTTACAATACAATACAATATAGCTGGCATCAATATAAATGTCAATTTCTAAAAATTATAAGGTGAAAGATTCAGGTTTTCGGCACCAGTTGGCAGCACCTTCGGTAACTATCGGTAGCACTATCGCAGTCAATGTCAAAGTAAAAGATTTGAATTGGCAACACTAGATGACTGCACCTTCGTTATGACAAAGAATATGGTACAAAGTCCCTATATAGTAAAAATTATATGAATTTAGATTTTACAAAGATCTAAATAAAAGGATCATGTTTTTCCAGTTACAATTAATTATAATTAACTAGTGACCCGCCCCAGCTTCGCAAGGTTGCAATGCTGATACTAAATGAAAAGTGTTTCTCTTCTATATTATGTATGTATTATGCAGCGTGCCATGAACACTATGCATGTACAGTACAACGACGCGTTCCGGGTGCTGTTGCGGCTGCCGAGGTACTGCAGTGCGTCGGGCATGTTCGCAGTCCAGTGCCTCAATCAGGCACTGGACCTCTCAACACATTAGTTTAGGCACTAACATAGTTATTTAAGTTATTTTTGTAATACTAACAATATATGGATTAATTTATCTGAAATAAATGTTTTTTTTTTATGCATACAAACCTTCCTCTTCAATCACTCCATCTATTAAAAAAACCACATCAAAATCCGCTCCGTAGTTTTAAAGATCAAAGCATATCAAAGCATACATAGGGACAGACAGGAAGCGACTTTGTTTCAGACTATGTAGTGATGACGAAAAGTTCCAGCCACTCACCAATAGAGGGCCTCGCGATCGCAATAGGGAATTTTCCTTCGTACTGCGCCACTAACGATTCTGTCAGTGATTTCGTGTACGCGTACGTGTTTGGCTGCGGATCGATTATCCTGAAAAAAAATACACAAATTATTCAAAAATTGCTCGTAGTTTTACATAGAAAGCTCCCGCAAGTCTCAGAACTCTCAGACATGATACAATTGATACAAAATGAATTTACTCACGACGTGGAATCGCGTACCGATTCGAAACATGTCGAACGATATTCGATTTCTACGGCGTGAGTAAACTCGTTCCGTATCTGCTTTAAGACTGCGCCGAGCGAAATTGAAAAATAGGCAGTTGCCGTTAAGTAGACAACGTCAACACTAGTTGTTTAATCCATTTCTAAACTATATATTTAGCACTTCGAAGAATGTGTTAACAACTTTTCCGTGGAAAAATTATAAGATTATTAATATTTTACCCTAGAAAACAAAGTAAGTAAAGTTGGACGAAAACTGTAAAATCGTAAGCAGGCGTTAAGTGTTTTTTTATACTTTAACAATGGAAATCTATTCTGATTTTCACATCAAAAAAAGATTTAGTTTACATTACAATTTGTCCGCATCAAATATTAAATTATTGTTTGCTATTAAAATTAATTGTGTGCTTTTAATTCTCCATACATTTTTAATATGGCGGCCGCGCGCCGATCTAAATACGCATTCCCCGCGCTCTATGGTTTAGTCGCTGACGCTCGGCGCAGTCTATGGTTCGTAGTGTTCATGAACTTCAAATGACATTTGAGTAACACATGGACAACAATTAGTAAGCTACTTTACAACTGACCTCGCATCGTTACTTTCAGATCCCAATATGGTGCTTCACAGATTGGAGAACAAAAAGGGCCTTGCCTGGTAGTAGGGCATCTAAATGGCTATTTAAAAAAAACTGGCCAATAATGAGTCTGACTCGCGAGGGTTCTGTGTAAACACTTATCTTAATAATGGAAGGTACAACTCCTTAATGGTTAAGAGTAAGGTATTCTTCAATAATTAAAAACACATCCCATCCCAAGTGGCCGGGTTAAGTTAAGTATATTTAAGTGCACGGTATGTATGGCACCGGATTTAAAGGTGCAAAGTTAACGCAACCAATCACGTTTGCTGTATAGGAACCCGACTTAGACATTTATTTTATTCTGCTTTTAGTATTTGTTGTTATAGCGGCAACAGAACATCATCTGTGATAATTTCAACTGTCTTAGCTATCATGGTTTATGAGATACATTTGAGATACAGCCAGGTGACAGACAGACAGACGGACGGACAGTGGAGTCTAAGTAATAGGGTCTCTTTTTTACCCCTAGGGTTCCGAAGGTTCGGGTATTTGCGACTGCATTCGCTGCTAGAGGTGCTATCAATGTTAATGTCTTTTTTGTAAAACAGTGATTATTAGTAAATGTATAGGTACGTACTTGGGCTGTAAATGTGTCAACAGCTCGTCATCCATCCATTCAACGCACTTCAACACGTCTTGCGGCTTGTGTGCCGTCTCATACACCTTCTCCTCTAACACAGGCAGCTCACATCGGCAGTATGCAGTGGACACGTGCACGAACGCCTGTGGACAACGTTACCGATCAATCGAGACTTCGAAATGAAATGAAATAATTTATTCAGTAAGTAGGCCATAAGGGCACTTTTACAAGTCAGATTGTGAGTCTACCGGCATTTTGCAAGAGGAGACCGCTGTTGAGAAGAAAGCCGAAAGAAACTCAACAGTACGTAATTTTTTCCTAAATTATACTTAAAACTAATACAATTATATTATAACTAGGTAATTGATACATATATGTTAGAGGTGATGTACAAGATTCTCCAAATCAATGTTTACACTAAAATTATATAAAATAAAGTGTTTTATTCAGAGATGTAGAAAGTCTCTAGGCGTCACGACACGCAATATAGATAGGCAGGTAGGTAGGTAGGTCCAAAAACTATTGACCGCTAAAGCACAGACACACGGCACGCTGTTCTACATATATCCTGATCTGGATCCACGGAAGATCAGCGTCATGGTGCTCACGATTGCTTTGAGATATGCTGAGTGACTCTATTTTTGTAACTAGGACACCGTTTGATGATATGGTATCCTGTTATCCCTCATCAGGGACATAGGGCTCTCAGAAGGACTTTCCATTGACTCCGATCCTGAGCTGTTTCCTCGAGTTAGGACACCGTTTAGCACATAGAATTACTATAGTTTATGCGTTTAAGTTAAATTTCATTGGAAAAATTTAATTTACTTATTTGAATGTTAAATGTAATTGGTTCGCAAAATAAATGTATCTTCTTCTTCTAATTGACCAAGAGAGAAGTGGACGAAGCGTCTCGTTTCAGCATTTCCAAAAATTCTTTCGTAATGCCGAATTTCGGATATCCAGATGTTCGGATGTCCGTCTGATCTCGCCTAAAGGTCGCATTTCTCATTAAATAATTATATACATTTCTTTCATCGATCCAGTTTTTCAAAACTTTCCAAAATAGGCATATGTTTGGGGTTGAAAAAGAAAAAAATTACATATTTCGGATGTTGAAAAAAATCACCATCAACGTCAAGCCATCTGATTTTCGTTTACCAGCTAAATTAATAAGGAAATACATAATGTCATAGGCTAAAAGTTCAGTTGAGCCCACCAATAATGTGCTAGGCACATTAGGAACTTTCGGAACCAGATAATTTAATACTGAATGTAAAATTGAGAGCACTAGGTAAAGTAATAACGACGCTACCTCAAGCTGTGACATGCCCTCGGTGAGATCCAACACGCGCTGCGTGCCCCGAGTGTTGAGGTCAGCGGCGTCCCGCAGGGGCATATCGAACCTGGAACACCAAAATAAACGTTAAGAACGGTGATGACGTTCAATTTTGAGTCTCTCCTTAAGAAAATCATCGAAAATCACTAGGCAAACGAGTAAGTATTTATTTATCGTATGGCCATAGATCAAACATTATAGTATGGCTTACATATAGTTCTCTACTTATATTTTTAAAGTCTTAGATTTAAAGAATGCAACAGCATCCGTCGAGAGTTTATCGCGTTTCGGGCGAAACAACTCGAAAGAACTGTAAAGGAATTTCATACAAAATTGAAGGCCTAGGCCGGGAAGATCTTTTTTTAAACATGGTTTTTGTGTTCGTGAACAGGATAAACAGCTGAATTATATATTATATTATTTTGACAGGTGTATTTTTATTTCATTGCATATGTTTGAGAAAAGCACTATACAATGCATGCCTTAGCCGTGAAAAGGGCTTGCCGGCTTCTTATTACTATCCTCATATGCTATCCTGTGCCTACTCACCCAGCTAGTCCAAGGCCACCTGGTAAGCCAAGGTCTGCAGTAATATACTATTATTCTCACCTAACACAAGCAGCACAATGGAATATGATCTGGCACTCTCTTCTCAACTCCTCCCGGTCCTCTGCCGACACTCCCATGCCGTCTGCTAAGATATCTCCTGGGACTAGACGAAGTTTCTCGAAGATCTTGGGGCTGTCTTCGTGCAGGCGATCGAACACCTGAAAATTATATAGTTCGGGATTTTATAACATAATATACATAGATAGACATACATACAACAGAATACAGAACTCTCGTGAGTGTTAATTTTTCAACGTGAGTAAATCCTTTTCATGTTTTTATAAGAGGTGCCCTTCTTCTGTGTAAAAGTTTTTCTTTACAACTAGATTTTAAATGATTTTAAGGACCAACGACCGAAGTTCGCATAGTACGGCTTCTCATCACTAGGTGGCGCTACAAACTCACACGACACTTCAAAACGCTTCAAATCTGTCCCTTCTTCACCCGGATCAGCATAATATTTCCACTTGACAATCAGGACAGATAGTTTCACGAAGAGATAATAACATTACATTAACCTTATCTGGGCACTTGGACTTTAGTTTGCATAGTACGACTACTTGCCACTAGATGGCGCTAAACTCAACTCACCCGACATTTCAAGAACGCTTCAAGCCTCTCGCTGCTGCCCTGTCCCTTCTTCGCCCGCATCAGCATATATATCCTCTTGATATCGGGACAGCATCGCAGGAGTTTCTCGACGAGCACCTTCCCCATGAACCCTGTAGCTCCGGTGATGAAGATCGTTTTGTTAGCGTAGTACTCCGCTACGCTCATAGATAGCGCCATGGTTGATTTTCTGCAATGAACGTTAATTTGAATATTGAATCGCAAAGGATTGAACAGAACTAACACAACTGTGACACGCAACTCTTTCTCGCGCGAGAAATGTTACTCATCTTCATCTCTTTCTTCGCTGTCCTGTGAGAGAGTGACGGGCGATGCTATGTCGCGCGACAGAGTCGCGAAGCGTTGTTGTGTTATGAATGAATGAAATGAAAATGAATGAAAACATTTATTGGTAGTATTATACGGGCAGTTTCTAGACAGCACGGCTAGCATAACTTTGACACGCGACTCTTTCTTGCGCGAGATATACTACCTGTCTCTATCTGTACAGTACTATGAGATAGTGACGGATGATGCTATCTCGCGCGACATGAGTCGCGTGTCAAAGTTATGCTAGACGTGCTGGATTAACAACAAACTAAGTAATCAAAAAAGTAGGTTTCATCTATCAGTTAACCTAGATGTATGTTTATTGACCAAGCGAGAGAGTTTCCATTTCAGCTTGGCCAAAAAAATCGTATGTCCAGAAATTTGGATGTTTATTTATATTTTTATTTATTTATTTATTTAATCTTTATTGCACAAAAGAAAACTTATCGTACAAAAGGCGGACTTAATGCCATGAGGCATTCTCTACCAGTCAACCTTCGAGCAAAGCAGATAAGTTTAGAAGTTCGTTAATCCGGATATCCGGGTGTTCTCGCCTGCAGATCGCATTCCTCAACTGATTCTCAAGGAATTTTGTGTTCAGTATTTAAATAGCTTTTTTTTGTCAAGAACATTTAAAAATCAAATGGCGGAGATGGTTATGGGGGTTGAAAACGTAAAAAAATACATGTTTCAGCTATTTCGCGAGGTACTCACAAATTTCATGAGAATCGATTGAGACCTGTAACCATGAAGATCCGGATATCCGGAATGTCGGACATCCAACTGAAATGAACCGCCTCGCTCGCTTCGCTCGCTCGGCCAGTTACCTGTTCTTTACCCGACTTTCACTGCGCAACATAACATATTGCGATGTCTTAATGTTTACTACTAACATATTTAATTGTCTTTACATTAACTGCATATTGATTGCTCATTAAGAGCACGTGTGAGAATGAGAAGGTTAGATGTGCATTTAATTATTTAAAGCAACTGCATTTTCAACCGACTTCGAAAAAGGAGGTCCTCAATTCAACCGTAAGTTCTTTTTATGGTTCCGTACCCAAAGGGTAAAAACGGGACCCTATTACTAAGACTCCGCTGTTCGTCTGTCCGCGTCTCTCCAGCCATGGTTGTATCTCATGAACCGTGATAGTCAGACAGTTGATATTTTCACAGTTGATGTATTTCTGTTGCCGCTATAACGACCAATACTAATAACAGATTAAATAAAATATTTAACAGGGCTTCTCTATATTACAGACAGCAGGAAACGACTTTGTTTTATACTATGTAGTGATGTCATAGGGGGCACCGTCGCCCATAGACACCTGCAACACCAGAGGAGTCACAAGTGCGGCCCCTTTCATGTGGGAGTAGGTACGCTCTTTTCTTAAGGCGACTCCTAATCCCAACGTCCTTGAGGATCTGGGCGGAGCCTAACGTTATTCCCCCCGCCGACCGTGCGCCCCCGGAACATTACTTCGTTCACTATCTCGTTGAGTGGCGTCCAAGCAGCTTCATACACTCGCATAGTCCGAGCGTGAGTTGAAGATCAACATACCTTATTTAAAGGCATTGAAAAATCTCGAAGTAAAATAAATCATTTAAACAATGATATAATTATTTCGGATTACTAAATATCTATTTACCCACTACAGTAGAATATTAAAAATAAAATGCGTTAAAGCTATTTTCCAAAAAAATAAGTGAAATTGGCCATTTGGAAGTCTCGAATCGAAAAATACTTTTTAGTTTCTTTTGTATGTGTGGGTACCTACCAAAAATAGTTAAAATGCCGACAAGATTCTTGATTATACGTGTAAAATCATGCAGAAATAAATAAATAAATCATATCGTGACCCAGCGGATGAACCGATATTTTAACATAGTAGTGGAGGCACAGTTTTATCCCCCGGGTCATGCTGCTCTAATGAAAAGATAAACTATAAATAATAGAGCGACAAACTCAACTTTACCGTTGGAAAACGGATTTACGTCCTTTACCTACTTATAAACAGTGATAGTTTTTTATGACTACATTAGTAGTGTTCTCAGATTTTCCCCTGTACTTGTTGATATTGACGATATTTTACTAGACGATTTTTTTGGCAAATTTCAATGTTCAAGGTCAATGGATACCCTATAAATTTTAATTTACTTGAGTGTCAAAATATGCCGATGCTGGAAAGGAGAACTTATCTAAGCGACATTTTTGGGGATATTGAGTTATACACACTGTTGGAATCGGCAGATTTTTCTGCGTCGAATGGGTTGGGTCTCGTATACATCTGTCTGACGACTTTTGTGTCGCTTATCCTGTCGGTGATTTAGAGAATCTCTACTTTTTTTTCTACTAAACGACTTGATTTTTGAGTTTTTTTTTAGCAAAATGGAGTTTACATAAAAAGTTTTTTGCATAATAATGAACCTTAGAGCTTTTTTACTTATTTGTCAAAACAGATCGAACAACATGGATAATTTTTCTTTATTGCAACTAACCTTGCACTTGTTGGTTAACTGTTTTTACCTGATCGTAAAATATATTTTAATGTCGTTTGAGGCATTTTACCCATGTCTTTATGATAAAATTAACATAAAGGTAAATTATTAAAGAAACATTGAATATGATCCACTGCAATGTATGCACGACTCGAACCTGCGACCCTAAGTTTCCGGTGTAGTGCTCTACCAACTGAGCTATCATATCGTTACGTCAATCACACTAAATGTTTGATTCCATAATTCTTCGCTACTGGAGCGCCCTCTGTGTCATGTGTGTTTAAAATGCTTATGCGCATTAGCCAAAAAGTAAAAATGTGGTATTTCCACATTAGTAAACAGAATCGATATAAGATTCTATACAAAAAATAACATAGATTAAATTACCTGATTGTCATATCTTAACTATTGGCGTTTATCCAAATTTACCTGCTTTGATACTATGAAACCATTGTCGCTTATCCTTTTTTACCTGATATGACTTTGATCGACTACTGTCGCTTATCTTGAATTGCTTGAATGACAATTGAGTCGTATTTGTCGCATAGAATGTACTAAAAAAACAAATATTTTCGTTAAATTGGTAGTTAGACAACTTTACCGGTTCTGTTTTATAAAATATCACACATTTAGTAGTCATTCAATATATTTATAAAGGCCGTTAGGCCCACCTGCGGTGTAAATCTGTGTCTGTGGCGCTAAGGCATTACTTTGGACTCGCTTGATGGACCCAAACGCCATCTCACTCAAACAGTGTCTTACGAGACGTCACTTATACCACACAGAGTTGTAGGTAGTTTGGTTATTCTTGTTAGGATAGGATATTATCTCGTTGCAATTGTAAAACTTGAAATTTCACGTAGTTCGTGATTTAAAATTCCTTAATGAGTAGCGAGTGACTGCAGTCTTGAGAACTCTTGTGCTGTTCTCATTAGTCATAGCTATCGTTTGGTACCATACATTGGTCTAGAACTACTGGAAATCTTTCAGCACATCACACATAAAAATTGATAAAATTGAAATTTCACGTGATATCTGATGAATAAATCTTTAACATTTGTAAAGCAGTTTTTTTTTGTATTTGCGTAGTTGGACCATAACATTTTGTCTTAGAGAACTTTAAATGTCACTTCATTAATTTTAATGTTTGAAAATAAATATTTTCCTCTAATTAAAACATTAATCGTGAGGTTTTATTGTACGATAAATAGCTTTTCATGTCTGAAATATTTCCTACAAAGGCGATTAGATAATTTTTCTTGATTTATTTCATGCTGATTTATGCACATTTATTATATTTACCTGACTATAAAATGAGCATGCACATATATATTGTTAACTGTGTTGATTGTTGTGTAATAGATTATATTATTTTATCTGACTAATTTCTCGGGAAACGTGTCGTTTAGATAATTTTACCTAATTCTATTTTGACGGCCATTTTGTGTAAGCGACGCTAAATCCTAAAATATTCCATTAATAGACAAAATAACAAAAGCAACATGTAAAAAACATGATATTGTTTATATAAAATGAGCATCGTATGCACACAGATATTGTCTACTGTGTTGATTGTTGTGTAAAATGTAGATTATACTATTTTACCTGACTTATATCTCGGGAAACGTGTCGTTTAGATAATTTTACCTAATTCTATTTTGACAGCCATTTTGCGTAAGCGATGCTAAATTTTAAATTATTCCATTAATAGACAAAATAACAAAAGCGACATGTAGAGAACATGATGTTGTTTATAATTATAAAATGCTTCATTTAAAAAGTAGGTCCACAGAATATTTAATAACTTTTTATTTTTTTGAAAATTTTCGTACTTTTTTTAGATCTCCTGTAAAGTTAGCTCCGTGTCTCTTGGATAATTTTCCTTTCCAGCGTAGTTTTTTTTTTGCGGCAAATAGAGCCGTATCTTTTTTTACGTTAACTTAGAAGTTCGATTTTTTACAGCTTCAAGGGACTGTAGACCAAAGTACGACACCTACACGCGTTACCGAGATAAAGGGTCGTGACAGAAAGACGGACGGTCAGCAAAATGATCCTATGGGTTCCGATTTTTCCGGTAAAAATACCTAAATCTATAAATAATGAGGTTTATCACATTTTATCAGTATATATGAAATTTAGCCGATAAAAATGGTCGAAATTTGAATAAATAATACTATCGAAATAGGAAATTTGTGCTAAAAAACAGTCTATTTTTATGGTGGTCATAATGTGCCGTTCTTGAACGCATCATGGAGGGTTTATGATATTTGGATAGATAAAAGATTTAATAAAATAACAATCTTTCGATAACTGAATGTACTTATACATGACTCAAAAGTTTTTTTTTTTTCAGATTATTATGCATATAAGCCTGTGCCGTCCCTTTGTCGGGTAAAGGCCTCTATCTTTTTTCCACTCGTCCTTATTTAGATCAGCAATGCCCAACCCTTTTGTAATACATCCAGGTAGTCCCACCATCTCCATCGTGATCTACCGTGACGCCGAATTTTATTGGGTGGGTGTAGATTTCTTGATCTGCAGATCGGTTGACATGCGGCAAACGTGTCAGCTCTACTTTAGTTTAGCGGTTGTCTGGGTTACGTAAGCTATTTGGGTTTTGGCGTTCCTTCCGCGATCGATTAACTTGATCCAAGATCGTTTCATTGCCCTCTGGCAAACTTAGAGAGAAAAATTCTGAGCATTAGTCAAAAATCAAGTCCGGGCATTACGATGAGTCTAAATAAAGTTATATATCTTTTCATTAATTAAATTGTATTCCGATCATTAATATATGGCTTTTAAACGATATGTAATAAAAATCAGGGTTTTATTTTATAAACGGTAAACAATTGGAACAGAACTTATGGCCAGGCTAGGTATGTCTAGCTAGGCCCGGCGGATATATCAATAATTACTAACGCTCATTTAGATTTAAAAGAAAGTGGGAAATTTATTGATGCAAATATGTATTCTGACTATATTTACATAAATAAGCCCTCATGCCAAAATTGTCACTTGCCTTCTTGGACTAGAAAATTATTGTAATTTTTGATAATGTATTTTTATATCATATGCCATGTACTGTACTAGTGACGCAACGAATGTGAATACTTACAATAAATATTCGTATTCGTAAATTAGCGTTTTACCGAATATTACAATGGTATTCAAACGAACAATACTTGTTCTGCATTACGATATTATATCTGTATTATCAGTTTTTTTTTACTAACAGAAATACCTAAGGTACTCTAATATTACACAGAGAAGGGCCCTAAAACCCACACCAAAAGTGTTATTTTCTGGGAATCCTGTCTGGTGTGGGCCCATGACTGAGAATATCTAAGTATCCAAATATGTTCGGGAATGCTAAGCAATGACAATTTTTTTTATAAGTACTTAAAATTAATAGATACCTAAATACGAAAAAAAAACAGTTGAATTTAATTCTATATGAAAATGAGTGCTTTTTGTTATGTCGCATAGCGTAGTCGTGTGAAAAAACGAACTACACTCGCACTCTTACACACACTACACTCTTAAAATACACTTCAAACGCACGAAGACAGATCGAACCTCCGCGGGATCCGGTACTATAACAATTTTCCGTAACTATATGGATCGCGAGAGCAAGTGACACAGCCTTCCCCTTCGACGGTTAGATTTACACTGAGCTCGCAGCCCGGGCACGGCCGCGCTCGCGGAAATTCAGTTTTTTTGATGCTTTATTAGACCGAATTTCCATTTTACTAACTTTTAAACAATACGATTAAAGATCAATGAATTGTCAATGTTCTTGCGAAAGAGCCGTGTAAATATCACTTGTAGTTTAGAAGCCTTAGGGAATTGAAAATTGAAAACGACCCTATTTCAACATTATTTTTTCCATAGTAATTATTGCTTTAAAAAAAAATCCAACTATAATTTTTTAGAAGAAATAATCAAAAATAACATATATTTTTTTCAGATTTTTCCGTTGGCTAGATTACGAGCCTTAGGACTTTAAAAATCACCATTCCACGTACGGAGTCGCCTTAAAGGTTTGAAGGTGGCATCGGTCCGGAAATACCGCAAGCGACAATTATTCCACAATGCAGTCGTGCGAGGCAGGAAACATCTAGAAAAACGCACAGTTGTGGACTGCCAACTATCTAAGTGGTGAGGATGATGGTCATCATAGAAAGCAGATCTAGGGTGTAGTGAAAAGTTATTTGGAAGGTAGAAATAAGATGCTCCATGAATATTTAGTCTGTAAACTTACAATTAACAAAGGGCCCCGCTGGCACAGACACATTTTTTTTTTTCATTCATTTGCAAAGGTAGAAATTTTAAAGTACATAAATCGACAGGTAGAAATATATACCAACTCGATTATTTAGGACCTAAACCATAATTAGGTACATGGGGTCCCGCTGCATATACGTATATAGGTAATGCTGTCAGCGTCTTTAGTGCAATGCCACGGGGCCCATTTATAGACATAATTTAGTTTTAGATTTAGTTTAGTAATAGGTACAATATAAATATGATAGACGTACTTTTAATAAGTAATTGTTAATCTACCGGTTGGAAGCGACCTGCATCCAGCGCCTTCCGGCGACCTTTATAAGGTCATCAGTCCATCTTGTAGGTGGACGTCCTACGCTGCGCTTGCTGGTCCGAGGTCTCCACTCGAGCACTTTTCGGCCCCATCGGCCATCTGCTCTGCGTGCTATGTGGCCTGCCCACTTCAACTTGCTAATCCGGTGAGCTATATCGGTCACTTTAGTTCGTTTACGGATTTCCTCATTTCTGATTCGATCACGTAGAGACACCCCGAGCATAGCCCTCTCCATTGCTCGCTGAGCGACTTTGAGCTTTGAGATGAGGCCGATAGTGAAAGACCACGTTTCGGTGCCGTAAGTCATCACTGGTAACACACATTGGTTGAAGACTTTCGTCTTGAGGCACTGAGGTATGTCGGACGAAAAGACATTGCGTAGTTTCCCGAACGCTGCCCAGCCGAGTTGGATTCGGCGGTTGACCTCTTTCTCGAAGTGGACCTACCTAATTGGACCACTTGTCCTAGGTAGATGTATGAGTCAACAACTTCGAGTACCGAGTTTTCAACAGAGACTGGGATGGGCACAACCTTGGCATTTGACATGAGTTTCGTCTTGTCCATGTTCATTTTTAAGCCCATCCGTATTAAATATTACGAGGTTAATATAGGAACTGGCAGGTATTTAAAAACTAATGTCATTATAGTCAAACCACGCCAACTCTTCCAAGCAAATGAACTGTCAAACCATACAAAGTGAGTCAGCTTGTCCTTGTATGGTTTGACAGTTCATTTGCTTGGAAGAGCTTATCGTGTTTTGACTTTAGTGCATTTGCGATAGGTTGCAAAATTGTTGCCATGTAAATCTTATAAAATAGCGTCCTCTTGACAATCCTCATATATTTCTGGTCAGGCTTTACTGCTATATACATCTATACTTTTTGATATGCCCCTGACTGACCTTTAGTCAACTATGCACTTGAACTAACGATGACCTAAAATGAGTGTTTAGTAATATTTAGTTGTGAGGTGCACGGTGCGTGTTCTAACTTTGATTAATAATTTAGTTACAGCACAAATGTCAGTTCACAGTATTTGTTACCTTGGGCAATATTTGCGGTCATTTAGAAATTCAACAATTCCTATTTAATATTGAACAGAATTGTAGTCAAAGTTGGCCCTTTTGTGGCGATGCCATGTTTCTTATTTTATGTATGAGGTAGATACAAAGTATAAGTAAGAAATCGTATTTTATGCGATCCACTGCAGTACAAGTGGGAATCGAACTATATTATACCTCTCCTTCTATATCCGTCCACATTAATGCTTAAGAGGCCTTATTTCTTTTAAAATCTATTTTTTCCATATTATGACAAATATATTGATAATGTCAAACAACTTTTTAAAGTGAATAATGCTTTTCCCTGAGTTCTAGAAAGTAAGGTAGCTATTTCATGATTTCATTGCGTGCAGTCGGAAATAAGTTTGTAAACCCAGTTTTCAGCGAGAATGTTGACAATTTCGAGTAGTTTTAAAAACAAAAATTATCAATGAAAAATTCAAACTGTAGGTTCCAAATATAAGTACCAATAATCTAAATAGCCTTGTTCTAAGTAGTAACATTGATAATGTTAAGAAACATGTTTGATTATAGAGGATAATGTGTAAATCAATCTGCATTTTTTAAGGAATAAATACCTTTATAAAAACGATGTACCTATTGTACAACCTTCATAACAAAATAACGAACCTTTTATACTTGCAACACAACATAATAGGCGGCGTTAACTCGGCAATCATTATTATGGCATTTGCCGTTCCATAGACGATTTGAAGGTCTATTGATTATATCCGAATAGTGTTTGGATTAACATCCACACCTTCCTATTCTAATTCCATTTTAAGGGTTCCGTACCCAAAGGGAAAAACGGGGCCCTATTAATAAGATTCCGCTGTCCGTCTGTCTGTCGGTGAAAGCCAGAACTTTGAAAATGCGACTTTTTACAGTTTTTTAAATGTGCATATCTCCGTAACTCATTGTCCTTGAAACAAAATTTTAAATGTAAATTATAGTAAATTTAATTCTCTACAACATTGTCTAAGCTCTTTTATAGCTAAAATGCTCCTAAATGAAGATATAAGTTGGAAGTTTGATACATTACTGTAACTTTATTTTATTTTTTCATTTTTTTGGCCACGTTTGCCGCATGCCGGATGAGTTGTGGGCCAAGACCACTACTACTCTACAGAGTGGAAGCCGAAAAACTCAAAACGGAAACGTGGCCAGACCTCGCCGGCGGCGGTGGCGGAACGACTTGGATTTCTTCTTGAAGGATCCCATACTATTATATTCTATTATTCTATTCTAAAGACAACATATCAAAAATTCAAAACTACCGGACCGTTTGTAAGGTGACCCCCAGTACTTTAGTCTCTATTCACCGAACTACTATCAATTTTATAAAATACGAATTAAAAATTATGGTGAATACATGTGAAATGGGCCTAATGTGTAATAGTACATTACGTAACAAGGGTGGTAAACGAGTAATTGCAAACGAGTGTCTAATTAGAAACCCGAAGCCGATGGCGAGGGCTTTAATGACACGAGTTTGGAATACCTTTACCACCAGAGTCACGTACGACCTTTTTCATCACACTTTGGAGGAAATAAAACAAAGTAATAAATAGTGGTAATATACCTACGACTTACTGCCCGGTTTTCTAGCATGGAAACCCTTAAAGTGTGTTAAAAATTACTTACCGCCCTAGGGCGAAATTACGACTTACCGCCCGCTTATCTAGCATGTAACCCTTGTTTACGAGCAAGTGTGATGACTGATGAAAAGACATTCACACATGAGCCAGTTTAAAGAAAAAGTTACGATAAAAAATTGTCTTCCTCTATTATAGCAATTGTCAAATAGCGTGAACAATGATGATCATGAGTCGATTATGAGATTAGAGTCATCGCTTCCCGCACGTAATGACGATTATTCTAGTGATGACGAGCCGACCCATTACACTGAATAACTATCAGTACATCATATAAAACAAAGTCGCTTCCTGTCTGTCCGTCTGTCCCTATGTATACTTAGATCTTCAAAACTACGCCACGGATTTTGATGCGTTTTTTTTTCAATAAATAGACTGATTGAAGAGGAAGGTTTATGTATATAAACTAGCGACCCGCCCCGGCTTCGCACGGGTGCAATGCTGATAAATTATGCATGTATTATACATATAAACCTTCCTCTTGAATCACTCTATTTATTAAAAAAAACCGCATCAAAATACGTTGCGTAGTTTTAAAGATTTAAGCATACAAAGGGACATAGGGACAGAGAAAGCGACTTTGTTTTATACTATGTAGTGATAGTGATACTTGCATAATTTATCAGAATTGCACCCGTGCGTAGCCGGGTCGGGTAGCTACTATTATAAAATTCGAGGTTTCTATTAAAAATTAGTTTTCTATGGTCATGATTCAGGTAAAATATTAATAGCGTGATGCAGAATCGTCATTTGCTTTGCTTTGTCAGTTTGGCGCCATGTGTTCTCATAGTTTCCTTTGTCCTCGCATCACGCCAAAACGGCTGGACAAATCTTCACCAATTTTGGTACAGGGATAGGTGGACATCCAAAGTGCAAAGTTAACGCGATCACGTTTGTTGTATGAGAGCCCTACTTAAATAATTATTGAAGTGAAAACTTCTTTAGCGGCGCTTGGCAATTTTTAGATGGGTAAAATATGTTAAACTCCGACAGATCCGCGCGTCAGATAACAGTCAGTCGGTAACAGCTAGCAACCGTGTCTGTTTCAAAGAAAGGGGGCCTTCGAACAACAAAATGTTGTAAGTGACAGACGGTGAAGCGTAATCATAAACATACATTAGTAAGAAATAGAGATTAAAATAGAAATCAAGTGTCAGTGAGATATAATAAAATCGGAGTTTTCACTTCTGCCGGCACTCCCGGAGTGCAACCCATCCTTTTTTTTATTCTGTTTTTAGTATTTGTATCATCAGAAATTCTCGCTGAGGGTGCACCAGCTGCAGTCCCGCCACTACGTGCACTTCAGCTCGTTTGTGGTGCGCGTGCCGCGGCCGCTGCAGGACACCATCGCAAGTGCAGACTTCTGGCCGAAGGGTGTTGTATTTCGGCAGTTCCAGGGCAATCTGCCGAATCCTGCGCCAGATCAGACGACGCAACGGAGCCACGCTGTTACGTCGCCTAAATCCAACTAGATTTAAGTTTATTTTATGTATGTTTTTGTAGTTCACAGTGCCTTAGTTTAATTACTGTAATACTGTGCAACTAATTTGAATACACAAATAAATAAATCAGTGAAAATTTCAACTGTCTAACTACCACAGTTCATGAGATACAGCCTGGTGACAGACAGACAGTCGGACGGACAGCGAAGTCTTAGTAATAGAGTCACGTTTTTACCCTTCTGGTACGGAACCCTAAACAATAAGAAACGAGCGTTCATCGCACAATGAATAGTCTGATCTCTCTGCTTTTACATGACAGCGATCTCAAACGTAAGTAAATAAGTACGTCTGTATGTATGTGTATGTACGTTTGTTAGGTAACGCGCGAACGTAATTACTGCTGATGTCATAGTTTAATCAAGTTAGCTTTACCTACATTGATAAAAAACGTGGTTTAATAGATTGCATAGTTCTTTATTTGTCTGCATCAGATTTTGTAACGAGTTCGAGTTCGTCGATCAATAAATCGTTATTTCGAATGCATTTAAATAATTTTGAAAATTTAACTATTCATCGACATTAGAATAAATATTGCCCACAAAAATAATATGAAGTTATTATATTACTATTAAGATTTCTCTATGTATCTAATTTCTAATTAATAAATATAGGGGTCTTGGTCCTGAATATAATTTTGTTGCTTTTGGGGTCGAGACCTTAGGTCCGTGGGGTCCTAGTGCCCACAAACTACTAAATGAAATTAGTAAAAGGCTCATTGAGTCCACTGGTGACCGAAGAGCTGGCAGCTTCCTCGCTCGACGCATCAGCATTGCGATTCAGCGAGGAAATGCTGCCAGCGTCTTCGGGACCATGCCGCGGGGGCACAGTTTTGTAGATTTATTTTAGCTTAATTTAATTTACTTTATTTTAGATTATAGTTCTTTAGTTTTAATTTGAATTTAATTGTCCATTTAAAGCCTGACCAGAAATATGAGGATGCGCCATATTGCGGAATTTCACTGGAACTAATTTCTTACACTGGCAATGATTATATGGTCGTTTGTCAACATTGTCACTGTCATTCGTGGCGATTTCTTTAAAAAGACAAATATTTAAAATTATTAAAAGAAAATGCCGAAAACCATTCACAGTCGTGAAAGTACGATTATAAATAAAGTGTACATGTGTTTACTACACGAAAAACAGTCAGGAAAAGAGTGCATTCCACTAAATGATATTACGAGGTTAACATAGTGGAACTGACAGGTATTTAAAACTAAATGTCATTATAGTGGGTTGCGATTGGTTGGAAAATTGTTGTTCTCATATTATATTTCTGGTCAGGCTTTATATGTATATTTCTAGTAGTTGTTATTTATATCACAAATATTATTCGATATTTCAAAATAAACTGTTTGAAATCTGTATAGACAAATATAACAGTCCAATGTAACCGGAAATATTGCCGAAAAAATAACCATTCGAGTATCTACTAAAATCAGCTAGTCTTTATGAAATGTCAAAACGATCTGTTAGTATTGAAGTTTCTATGAAGGCACTGGCTTAATATTGTGATGTCATAAAAACCGGCCAAGAACATGACGGGCCAAGCTCAGTGTAGGGTTCCGTAGTTGCTCATCCTTCACAAGAGACGGGTTTAAAACAGCGGTTTTAAGCCCGAGGTTTAAGTTACGAGAAAGATTTCAAGTTCTGTAAAAAGGTCGTAAACGCCAAAGTAACTGTAATTACTTATTACCTTCTGGAAGTTAACTTACGTCCTTTTAAACAAAATTATGAAATTTTGCGATAACTCAAAAACGGATAGACCGATTTTGTTCAATATAGTTTTCATTGAAAGTACTTATAAGGCCTCATTTTCATGAATTTTTCCATATTTTTTTGACCCGTGGTTGAAAAGTTAGAGGGGGGACACTATTTTTCCTAGTTGACTACGGAACCCTAAAAATCAGTAGTCAAAACATGTCTTATGTTTAGTTTTCGTCCAATTAAAAATAGTAATGTACAAAAGTTAGTGGTAGTTTATTTAGTTACGCGTATTTTTGAATGTGTGTCTAGTGGTTTCAATTTATTTTCACTATTCACTTTCAAATAGCGTACCGTATTGTTTGGTTGTGAAGTTGGTACACGCAATAACACGCTAAGAGACTTAAGAGGCCTTATTCCTTTTAAAATTTATTTGTTTCATATTATGACAAATATATTGATAATTTCAACCAACTTTTTGAAGTGAATAATACTTTTCCCCGTGTTCTAGGTATTAACATAGCTATTTCATGCCTTTATTGCATGCAGTCTAAAATAAGTTGAAAAAAACTAATTTTCCGCGTGAATTTTGTCAATTTCGAGTAGTTTTTGAACGAAAAATTCAAACTGTTCTAGGTAGTAACATCCATAATATGTTAAGAAGCATGTTTGATCATAGAGAAAAATGTCTAAAGTAATCAGCATTTTAAAACGAATAAGGCCTCTTAAGAGAGTGCGACGGACGACCTTGGTACTTACAAGTGCCGGTGCAATAACATGTCTTGCTCTTTTACTACAAGAGGTTAAGATACGGCATAAGAAATATGTGGGACTACTTCCAATTCAATCATCCTTTTTAGGGTTCCGTACCCAAAGGGTAAAAACGGGACCCTATTACTGACACTTCGCTGTCTCGCTGTCCGTCCGTCTGTCACCAGGCTGTATCTCAAGAACGGTGATAGCTAGACAGTTGAAATTTTCACAAATGATGTATTTTTATTGCCGCTATAACAACAAATACTAAAAATAAAATAAAATAAATATTTAAGGGGGGCTCCCATACAACAAACTTGTTATAGATTATGGTACGGAACCCTTCATGCGCGAGTCGGACTCGCACTTGCCCAATTTTTATGAATTGTTGTTTTTATGAATTTTTATGAATTGAATTCTTGAGCCGCATTCAACAATAAGATTTTAAATGTAATTCCTGTATTTTTTCAAGTCTTGGACTTTCATTTTTTTAATGACTCATAGTCATAGGGACAAAGACAGACACAGATCCTTATTGTCAAGGATAACCTCGAATAATTCTCGGTATTTGATGACAGCCCAAATCAGCTACTCTTTATAAAATGTCAAAAACGATCTGTTAGAATGAAGTTTTTATGAAGATACTGGCTTAGTGACGTCATAAAAAGCAGTACAGTAGAACGGGGTTACTTTCAAATGCAGGGGCTACTTTGGAAAAGTGTTTTTACGCCATATCCTTATTATTATTTTTACTATCTGTGGCAATGCCATACCTACCTTCAAAAATGACCTAACCTTTTACTTCATTTGCTCAATCGCACTATGAATATTTGCGTTTTATAACCATTTTAAATCTATCAAAGTAGCCCCAAATTTTCCTAAAGTAACCCTGTTTTACGGTAGTCAAAATACGCCTTCTAGTTGTACAATTGTACAATTGAAAGTAATGTCCAAAAGTTGGTAGGAGTTTATTTAGTTCCGGTTATTTTTGAATGTATGTTTTGATGACACAATTTATTATCACTACCTATAGTCAAATACCGTACAGGGCCAATTTAAACCCAGACAGTGCTAAATTATATTGATTTAAACTATGTGTAAGTTATCTAAAATCACCGAAATCGAATACCTACTCGTAGTAAACGAAGTGCGATTTACCTGTTATTTGCCCGACCAATGATTATTCTTATTACTTAACACTTAGGTAGGTTACCAAGCAAATATTTAGTTAATATATCAATTTAAATTAACTACCATCTTTGCTACTCATTACACTAAGACGTGACTTTAATACGATTTTAGCGTTCATAATCAAACTACGTTTTGCCATGTAAATCACTAATTAAAAAGGTTTGCGATCCAGCACCCTCTACCACGATATAACAAAAAAGTAATAAGAGTCATCACGCTGGGAACAAAAAGAAAAGTGTCGTTATTAGAAATGGAGTTTCGTGGTAGATGGAGTCATTGCTCGCTATTGACAAGCTAATAGTAATGCCATTTTTAAGTTGACTATGCATTTATGTATATTCAAGGTCGCGTTGAAAATTGCTAAGTAACAAATGCAGCCGAATTAAACTTACTAACGTAATATCATTTTACGTTAGCTCGAGTTATCCGCCTGCATTATAACTTGGTCATTATTCTCATTCAAGGCCGAATTGGCCAAACGGCACAACTAGAAAGTACTCGTTCCAAATAGGATGCATTGCGTTTAAATTGGGTTTTTGTTGTTAGTGTATTTCCGTATTTTATAATATTGCATATTCGAGGACGCGGTTGGCGCAGTTTATAATTGTCTTCTGAGCCGGCGGTACCGGGTTCGGGGCCAGGGCAAATATTTGTGTGATGAGCTCGAATACCTATTTGTGCTTGAGTCATGGTTGTTCTAAGTAGTATATATTTATCTATTTAAGTACGTATGTATATCGTCGTCTGGTACCCATAACACAAGCCTTCTTGAGCTTAATTAGGGACTAGATCGATTTGTGTGAAGTTGTCTGATATTTGATGAAATGAAAATTTGAACTTATTGATACCATTCGTAGCCGTAGTACCTGTAGGTGCTTTTCGTATTACATTTGTTTAATAAACGTATTATTTAAATTATTATAATTAGTATTTATCAATTATCTTTTATTAATAATACCCATATACATCTTTAAACTTTATTGCACATTACACACGTCGCCGGTGCCGGTTGCCGGTGAAATTACTAGCATAGAGGCATTCTATCTTCGTCCTCCGGGTAGGCAAGCACTTGTGACTCCTCTGGTGTTGCAGGTGTTTATGGGCGACGGTAATCGCTTTCCATCAGGCGATACGTTTGCTCGTTTGCCCCCTTTGACATAAAAAAAAAAAAAAAAAAAAAAAGTCACGGTGGGTACAAATGGCGGACTTAATGCCATGAAGCATTCTCTACTAATCAAACATAAGGCCAAACATTATAATTATAGTATATGTCATCTTTGGATGTCCAGCTATCCCTGTACCAAAGCTGGCAAAAAAAATATTTCGACGTCACGCATTTATTTGTCATAATATTAAAAGGAATAAGGCCTCTTAATAGTAAAAGTTTGCGGAATCCTATCGACCTTCAACGGACCAATGCACCGGCGACCTTTTACATAAACCCATCCATGACATACCAACGTGAAGTTCAGACACCTATAATTGGCATAGTAATCGTAAAATAAAAGGACAGAAACTGGCCATACTGGTCTAGTCTCCGAGCACGGTGAACCTACATACGTAACTCGGGTTCTATAATTATAAAAAATCCGGTCAAGTGCGAGTCGGACTCGCGCACCGAGGGTTCCGTACAAACACTTATCTCATCTTAAGTGGACCGGTTAAGTTAAGTTTGCACCTGGTATTACCGCAGACGGCTAAGGCATGTATAGTGCTTTTCTCAAACATATGCAATGAAATACAAAAATACACCACTCAAAAAACAAAATTCAGCTGTTTAGCCCGTACATAAACACAGACGCCATGTTTAAAAAAATTACTTTCCGGCCTAGGCCTTAAATTTTGTATGAAATTCCTTTACAGTTCTCTCGAATTGTTCCGCCCGAAACCGTGACACTTCGAAGCCTGTTTTAACGCACGTTAAGACGATATTTCATTGCATGTTTGAGAAAAATATATATTAGGTATATTTGGTATTTGTATGCTACTTGCGATACTAAATGGAGAGCAGTGACGTCATCACCCCGGAAATGTAACAATATATTATGTACCTATAGAAAAATACCTAAGTAGCCATTTTGACCGTGAAAAAGTAAATGCATTTCTGTATAACAATAATAATAACATTGTAGGTAGTAGGTATGCCCGAGCGTAAAGTATGTTTATTAATTGTTAGCTTTTGTGCATGAACTCTGCAGATTATAAATAACACACTGTAATTAATTAGGTACCTACTTATTGTGCAACTTCGTTCCAACTTCATAATTCAGTTTCTGTATTTTTTTTTTTGTATTAATTTGCTGTTATTATTGCATGTGTCTTTGTTAAACTGTGCGTTAACTTAATGTTAAATATTATTTCGTTGCTATATGTGAGATCCTATAATTGGCTCTGTATTACTAGTTATGTCACTATTAGCGTAAGTTAAGCTGTTGGTTCTCCATGTATAAATAAATAAATAAATAAATAAATAAATAAATAAATATATAAAAAAATAAATAAATAAATAAATAAATATGGTTCTCGTACAGTAATTTGTTTTTCTGTTGAGGATTCTGATCAGGTATCGATACCAGTACTCATTAAAATTTAAATATCTTTCTAATTTCGCGTGTATTTGCGATGTTTTTATATAGAATTTCGTTATAGATCTTTAAAATTAGCCTACTATACTATAAAAATGTGTAATAACTGATAATAAGCGAAACCCCAAAATTTAATAACGGTATCCGATCCGGGATTTTGATAACAATTTAATATTAGTTTTTGGACTTAAAAATATCTTAGAATTTGCGTGTTACATATTTAAAGTTACATATTTCAAAGCCGTTTTATTCTTTGTTCTTTTTATATATTTTTATTTAATAATGGTATGTTTTACATAAAAAACCCGCGAGTTTGACATTTTGGAGTTTTTTTTTTTAAATTTTAATTCAACTATTTATTTTTTAGTTCTTTATTTTTGTCTTGTACGTTTAATTTTAATGTAATTGTATCACATTCTGTTGTAAGAGCTAATATTAATGAAGAATATTTACTTGTTTACTCATTTCGTGGAAGGCGAATATCGTTACATATTTTGAATCGGTTGGCCGCCGCGACGCTCTCCTGGTGATGAATCGCAAACCGATTCAGTACATGTCTAGCAATATTTGACTTTTACGTGAGTAAACCAGTTTCGTATGTATTTTAATAATAGTTTGTTGTATGATTCGATCGAGTCGTTTCATAGAACTAATTAATCTAGATAAACCTAATGGGAAAATGTGAAACTTATCCCACGCTCTGTGAAATTCCATATTGTCTTTATTGTAGGAAAAACTGGTGGATAATTTACACACGATTTACGCTTTTGGCACTTGGTAAGTATGTCTGTGTCATAATGACCATGGGCCTATGATGGTTGCTTTTATCACGCGATAAATAAGTGACAAAGCATCCGTCACGTCTTGATATAACAAAAAAAGAACAGATTTAAAGAAAACTGAACAGCCAAAAAAAAATGTATACAAAAAATAGAACCGACTTCAGTAAAACTAAAAAGCCAAAAATAACCCGTTCAAGTACAGATTACATTTGACTCACCCTTTGAAGTCGATCCCAACCCAACCCAAACCACTCAGTTATTATATTTATATTTTATAGTTTACGTGAGGTTTGGCCCGACTTCAAAGGGTGAGTCAAATGTAATCTGTACTTGAACGGGTTATTTTTGGCTTTTTAGTTTTACTGAAGTCGGTTCTATTTTTTGTTAATTTTTTTTTTTTTTGCTTTTTAGTGATTCATTAAAAACACTTATGGCAGGGTGATCAGGGAGGTCTTGAAGGCATGCATCTCGTTTGAATTATCTCCTAACTCCTAACCATTGAGGAGTTGTACCTTCCATCATCAGCTCAGCATTGGAAGATGATGACTACCATATGCAAATACTTAAATAGTTTTATAAAATATATGAAAAATATTATAAGTGCCTATAAAATTTCAGGAATTCCTTCGATTCCTCATGGATCTCGTCATCCGATCTTCACCAAAATGTTATGGGACCAACCTTGAGATGTCTATTCATGAACCTAAAAAGAATTTTTCAAATCGACTAAACATTAAAAAAAAAAGAAAAACATACAACCGAACTGAGAACCCCCTCCTTTTTTTGAAGTCGGTTAAAAATAACCCGATCATGTACAGATTACATTTGAATAAATAAATAAATGTAATCTGTACATGATCGGGTTATTTTTGGCTTTTCAGTTTTTTTAAGTTGGTAATTTTTTTGGTTAAAAATTTATTTTTTACTTTTTGCTTTTTAGTAATTCAAATATAATCACTTTTTCAAATAAAAAATTATGAAATTTTGCGATATCTCAAAAACGACTGGCCGATTTTATTCAATATAGTTTTCAATGAAAGTACTTATAAGGGCTCGTTTTCATGAATTTTCCATATTTTTGACCCTTGGTTGAAAAGTTAGAGACGTTAAGGACGCTATTTTTTGGATTTCCGGAGCGAATATAATTACAAAACTGCTGACTATAAAAAAATAATTTATGGACACCCCTATTATTTTTAAAGGACCTATTCAACGACATCCCACACACTATATATAGTGTTGAAACGAAAAAAAAAACACCTACTTTAGGTGTACGAGAGGTACCTACCCAAAAAAAGTTTTTTTTTATATTTTATTTTACCGTTTTGTCGGCGTGATACCTATACATAGTCATTATGGGTGATAGACGACGATATATATAATATATAAATACATATATAGATAACATCCATGACCCAAGCACAAATATTCGAGTTCATCACACAAATATTAGCCCTGGCCGGGATTCGAACCCAGGCTCAGTAGGCAAGTGCTTACAAACTGAGCCATTAAAGACACTGATTTTCTATACAATTTTAGAATTATAATACATATGTTTTAATGCATTATACTAATAGGTACACGTTGTATAAATATTGACACAGTCGGCGTGGTACTTCCACATTAAAACAGAGTCGATAAAAAAATATCTTTAAAAAAGGTACACGTTTTATGTCTTGATAAATCTCTACCTATAATGATTCTATGATAGACATTCACACATACATACAGTTTTCATCACAATAATGTCTTAAGATGCCTTATTCCTTTTAAAATGCTGATTGTTTAAGACATTTTTCTCTATGATAAACATGTTCTTAACATAATATTGATGTTACTACCTAGAACAGGGCTATTGGGATTTATTGGTATATATTTGAAACCTACAGTTTGAATTTTTCATTGATAATTTTTGTTTTAAAAACTACTCGAAATTGACAAAATTCACGCGGCAAAATTTTATTTTCGACTGAATGCAATGAAAGCATGAAATAGCTATGACTCAAACCTATACCTAGAACTCGTGGAAAAGTATTATTCACTTCAAAAAGTTGGTTGAAATTTTCGATATATTTGTCATAATACGAAAAAATAAGATTTATGGAATAAGGCCTCTTAATGGAAATGAAAACAACGGGGCTTCCATTTCAAAATTACTCTAAATATTCCACATAGGAAACATTGCTTAATCATTAACAAATTAATAAGAAACTATTTCAAATAAGTAATTAACTTTTAACTTTAATGTTGATCATTGATCGTCTTTAATCGTCTCCACTAATTGTAGTTAATCAGTAATCACTTCACAATACGACCTGGATTGGCGTTGTATGGACGTACAAAGACTAGGTATTGACTCTGGAACTTATACTTTCATTAGTGACGCTCATAAGTGTAGACGGTGGTTAGACCACTGTGTTTTAACACAAGCTGCGTCTGTATCTGTGCATGATGTATACGTTAAGCATAATGTGACCTGGTCCGACCATTTCCCACTCATGTTACAGTGTAATCTGAAGCTACTTACACCCAGATTAAATGGTTCAGTTGACGTATGTAATCAACACATAATATGGGGAGAGAGAGGGTCGGAGCAAATAATGCGTTACAACGAAGAGTGCAACGAGTTGTTAAAATATATTGACTTTCCTATTGAGTGTACACATTGTGCCGATAAATATTGTAGTGACATTAGGCATAGGAAAGTCCTCGACTCTTTGTATAAAGATATTGTGTCTGCCCTCTGTGAGGCTGCGACGCGAACCTCAAGGAAGAAGCGTAAGCATAAAAAACAGGTAGTGGGGTGGAATCGGCATGTCAGCGATGCGCACAGGGCCGCGAGGGAGAAGTTTCATGAGTGGACACTTTATGGTAGACCGGAAGTTGGCAGGTTATTTAATGAGATGTGCGAAACTCGAAAAATATTCAAATCTCGCCTAAAATGGTGCCAAGACCATCAGACTCAAATAAAAATGGACATTCTTGCTTCGCAGCACTCCAAAAAAGACTTCCGTTCATTTTGGAAAGCCACAAATAACATGAAATACCGACCTTCGTGTCCTGTGAGTGTTAATGGCAAAACTGACACAAAAGACATAGCTGACACTTTTAAAGATAATTTTATTGTTAACTCTCCTCTTGGACCATCGCAAAATGAGGTTATCGATGCTGAGACTATCGACTTGGAACCTGGACCGGGATACTTGGCTAAGGATGTGGCCAAGGCTATTAAATCTATCTCCCGAGGTAAATCCCCAGGCCATGATGGCCTCAGCATCGAACATCTCCAGAATGCAGGTCCCCACGTCTCAAGAGTGTTAGCTTTGTTTTATACGCTGTGTGTAAGGCACTGTTATTTACCCGAGGATATGATGAAAACTGTTGTTATTCCTGTACCTAAAAATAAAACTGGAGATTTGTCCAACACCAGTAACTACAGGCCTATATCCCTTGCGACTGTTATTGCAAAGGTATTTGATAGTGTGCTTAATGTACAGTTAAATAAGTACGTGAGTCTTAACCCCAACCAGTTTGGTTTTCGACCAGGGTTATCAACGGAGAGTGCAATACTGTGCCTTAAGCACACTGTCAAATATTATTTAAATAAAAGAACGCCTGTTTACGCGTGCTTCCTGGATCTGTCTAGGGCTTTTGACCTGGTTTCCTACAATATCCTATGGGAAAAGCTAAAAGCTATTCAATTACCTAATGAGACCATACAAATTCTAAAGTATTGGTATGGGAACCAGGTCAATAGTGTTAGATGGTCAGGTACTTTTTCAGACCCGTACAGGTTGGAGTGTGGGGTGAGACAGGGGGGTTTGACCTCGCCCACACTTTTTAACCTTTACATAAATGAGCTTCTCGAGACGCTCGGCAAAACGCATATCGGCTGCCATATTGACACAATTTGTTTGAATAATTTGAGTTACGCCGACGATATGGTTTTGTTGAGCGCATCGGCTTGTGGTTTGCGAAAGCTTATAAATACTTGTGAGACATACGCTATCCAACATGGGCTAAAATACAATGTAGGTAAAACTCAATACATGGTATTTGAGCCTTCTGGTTATCAGATACCCAAGGTACCTTCTATTAATTTGTATGGTAGTCCTTTGGAAAGGGTGAGGTGTTTTAAATATTTAGGCCATGTTGTCACCTCAGACTTAAAAGACAACATGGATATCGAGCGCGAACGGAGGGCCTTGTCGGTGAGGGCAAACATGATTGCGCGTAAGTTTGCGCGCTGTACCAGGGAGGTGAAATTAACACTTTTTAGTGCTTATTGCACATCCCTGTATACGTGCAGCTTATGGGCATATTATACGCAACGGGCCTATGGGGCCCTTCGGGTCCAATTTAACAACGCGTTCCGGGTGCTGGTGGGGCTGCCCCGCTTCTGTAGCGCATCAGGGATGTTTGCGGAAGCAGGCATCGACTGCTTCTATGCGACCATGCGCAAACGCTGCACATCCCTGGTGCGCCGGGTGCGGGCCAGCCCCAACCCCATCCTACGCTCGATTGGGGACAGGCTTGACTGTCCTTACACAAGACACTGCTGTGAACAGCATGTGTCAAAAAGCTTGTATGTTGTGTAAGTTTTTGTAATGTTTTTTACTAACACTTTAGATATAGATTTATACTAACAAATAATATGAGTCACCAATGTTACTCGAAATAAACGATTTCATTCATTCATTCATTCATTCAATACAAGCAATGTAACATGTAACTAGGGTTTCTCCAACTCCATGACTCGGTCCATGGTGTGTTTTTCTTTTTTTTCTATACGTTTTATTGCGTAAACCAATCCGATTCGCAAATTCTCGGGATATTTTGTCGTGTTATAGTTGATTTCAAATTAAACAAAAAAAAAATGCAGTGTTAAATTAAATAAAAGTAAAATAAATACAAAATAAACTACTAATTAATACTATTATAGCAAAAAGAATTCGATTATAAAAAGAACATGTGTGCTGTCAAAACCATATACGAAAAAAAAAAAACAATCTATCTTTTGATGAAGACGATGAGACGCAGAGTGGTCAGGCTTTTTTAATAAATTACCTAATAAGAGGGGTGTTTTAATTTTAACATGTGTATCTCTGTATATGTGTATCTGTGTGTCTGTCTGTGGCATCCAAACGGATGGTCTGATTTGAATGCATTTTTTTTAAATCGAACGCCTTATCTGTCGAGATGGATCTTAGATATAAATTAACAATAAATAAATAACTATATTTGGTTAGGTCGCAGGTTTTTTAAATTTTGAATTTAGGTTATTTAAAGGTACCGGTACGGCTATCGTATGAGCATCGATTATTCGAATGGTGATAAGTTTTCTTCGGCATCATATTTCTAAAAATTGGTTTCTTGATTATTTTGAATTTGGTAAGTGAAGATTTTTAAAAGGCCGTTATTTACTTACGATTATGATAGTAGTATTTAAAGTAAATTGTTATAAAATACGCACATTTGATTAAACATTACACGTTCGGCCTACGTTCATACAGGGAGGTAACGGACTGCGTACCAAAAGCTAAGATTTCCATCAAACAATAAATGGCCAAAAACTAGATTAAAGTTTTTGGTACATCGTCGGGTACACCTTGTATGTACTACACTGAACTATTCTTTGCATCTCTAATAAAAAAAACTATATATATTGTGGGTAGATATGAAAAACGCTTAAATTATCCACTTACTTTTAAATACCTAGTCGTTGCGTCGTATTTTGGAACTTTTCAAACACGATATCCGTATTGGAACTGGGTTTTGACGTCAAAATACTATGTTGTATGTTTACATTATGAATCATTCAATTATATTTGCATTTGTCAACATAAAAGCACCACACGGCAAATTCACATAAAGCACGCAAAAATACTAGATCGCGAAAAACTGATTAATTAAAAAAGTAAATATTTGTCAATATCAATTTAAAAAATATAACAAACCTGCCAGTCACAATCACTTCACAAACGAAACGCACTCGACTTTTAAAAATAAAAATATTTGAATATAGAACTCTATTGCATGACGGACGGTATCGCAATGATCGTCCTCTTGATGCAGACGTTATAATAAGCTATCTCGTATGCGAACTGAGCGATATTTATAACCAACTTACATTTACCTTCAACTGTGCGCCCTCGTCTATGAATTCACATTAATATTGTATGGAAACTGATTACTTTATGAATTCAGCCGTTGGTATCAATGAGTTTGTAAATCGTAACCCTGTTTTGCTATGCCTCGTTAAAAGTTAAATGATTAAAGTATGAAGTGAATTGCTCAAAGTGAAATTAGAATGGAAAATAGTATTTAGTAATGACATATTTATTATTAGTCTAATGGCTCTCAATATTTAATGTACACAGTTTTTTTTTGGTAATTTCGTAAGAGGAAGTAAATCTAAAATCTAAAGTAATAAATCCGATTAAGCAGTCACAGCTTAACTAATAATTTATTATTGTTTTTTTCAATTTCCGCGAATTTCTCACATTTTAAAAAGATTTAAACGGAGGTCGGTAAGGTTATTTTTAAAACAAAATGTCTACGTCCATCCTGTGAATCTTAAGAGACTGCACGATCGTAATGGGACTAATTAAAAAAATAATTGCAGCGCACTCGCTTCCTTCGCTCAGTCGGTAGACGCATCACTATACGTCTTCGTTCCAGCTTGACAAAAAAAAATTTCGTATGTCCAGTTCCGAATGTTCGGATTTCCGGCTGTTCTCCCCTACAGTTCGCTTTTCTCAATCGATTCTCTTGAACATTTGTGAGCAGGTTGAATTATAGAACTAGCTGCGCCCGGGTGGTGTTACCCGATAAAAAGTAGCCCATGTGTTAATCCAGGATATCAGCTACCGAATACCGAATTTTATCAGAATTGGTCCGTTCGAGTTTCGGAAGTAACAAACATACAAACCCACTCAAACTTTCGCCTTTATATAATTAGTGCGATTATTTTGAGACATGGGTGGAAACTTAAAAAGCCGGCCAAGTCCGAGTCGGACTCGCGCACCGAAGGTTCCGTGTAAACACTTCCTTAACTGGCCTGGTTAAGTTAAGTTTGCACCTGGTATGTATGGCACCGCATACAAAGAGGTGCAAAGTTAACGCAACCGATCACGTTTGTTGTATGGGACGGTTCCCATCGGACTTAAATATTTATTTTATTCTGTCTAAGTATTGTTGTTATAGCGGCAACAGAAATACATCATCTGTGAAAATTTCAACTGTCTAGCTATCACGGTTCATGAAGTTACAGCCTGGTGACAGGCGGACAGACGGACGGACAGCGGAGTCGCAGTAATAGGGTCCCATTTTTTACCCTTTGGGTACACCATAAAAAAATTGAGATTTCAGCCATTTCAAGAAATATTCTCGACGTCTGCAGCTCACAGAGCCAGTTTAGCCAGATAGTCGAAAGACAGCAGGAGAAGGGTTAAACTCATTATGTGCTCCAATCACTACGGCCCCTACTAGTTTCACCACGTGCCCCTAGATGGCGCATGGCGCTAACATTAATTCACCACTGAATTACGAAGCTTTGTGTTCCCAGCTTCCCGTTTTTTTTTCTTTATCGGCACACTAAACAGATAGAGTTACAATTAATAACGATTCAAAGAAGGATAACCAACGATGTAATGGCGTGCTGGAGTATTGACGACGCGTTTGGCTCGGTTTGTAGACACCTGCCTACTGAGCCGGCAGTCCCGGGTTCGAATCCCGGCCAGGGCAAATATTTGTATGATGAACTCAAATATTTGTGCTTGGGTCATGGAATGGATGTTCTATGTATTTAAGTATATATTTATCTATATAAGTACGTATATCGTCGTCTAGTACCCATAACACAAGCCATCTTGAGCTTAATTTGGGACTAGCTAGATCGATTTGTGTGAGGTTGTCCGATATTTATTTATTTATTATTATTATTTATTAGTATTAATAAAATAAAAAATAAAAAAAAATAAAAATAAAAATCATTTATTTCGACCAACTGGGATCATAATGCTTACAAAATATGTTAGTAACAGACTGAAATTCTTAAATTCTGAAATTAATGATATTTAAAAAAAAATATAGCGCCATATACACATATCGCAACGGTATCCGCGGAAACCAAAACCAAGTGATCTTTTTTGACTTGGCAGAACGACTTCACAGTTTTCACATATTTTTTTCTCGAACATGCAATGAAATGTCATCATAACGTGCGTTATAACAGGCTTCGAAGTGTCACGTTTCAGGCGGAACAACTCGAGAGAACTGTAAAGGAATTTCATACTAAATTTAAGGCCTAGGCCGGGAAGTATTTTTTTTAAACACCGCGTCTGTGTTCGTGAACTTTTTTGTGATTTTATTTTATTTTATTTCATTGCATATGTTTCAGAAAAGCGCTATACATGCCTTAGCCGTGAAAAGGGCTTGCCGGCTTCGTATCACCATCCTATAGGTACCTATATACCCGTCAAGCACTTTTTTCCCGGCGTCTGCAGTAATGTAGGTATAGGTACTATTAGATGCGAGTATGTTACTTCAGTCATTCTAGTTAAAAATAAATATATTCTTTGTTCTTGCTTATTTATAAGCAATTAATTATTATAATTAAAATATTGCGCCGCTGGGAAGTCATTAAATAAAAATTAAGCAAAAGTGCACTGAAAATAAGAGTTCCGCCCAAGCACAGAATAAAGACACTACAGAAGCCGCACTCTTTTGTTATTTACCACTTCTGCAAAGGAATTAGCCTACTATTTAGTAACTGATTGGTAATTTTGAATGACGGGCAACGTCGTTGGCTGTAGCACGTTGTGGGCGTGTCATACTCCTAGGGTTGCCTACACCAACAAAACCAAATTTACGACTCGGTACTTATTTCACACGCTACTTTTATTAAATATTAAATACGTCCTAAATAAAACGAACCCGACCCAAACTTTATGATGATCTATTTATTTATTTATTTTTATTTTATTTATTTAAACACGTTTACAATTACATGACATTACAGTTTCTTAACTAATGCGCCATGAAACTTACATTATTAGTACAACATTATCATAGAAAAACCAACATAAACATAAAACAGCAACACAAACAAATAATAATAATAACAATTATCATCGATCATCCAATTCCTCACAAAATCTCAAACATTCACTGCACACAACCGCCCATCGCCACGCAAACAAATCACACTCCGGTGCTGATGTCAGGAACGCATTGAGTAGCACAAGAGCACGAACAAGTGGGGAATTTTTGCGAGACACAGTACGCGCCGAAATGATGCACCCTGGAAGTGCCAATTGGATCTCAGGATTCGCTCAAGATACATATGTGCAGTTTTTGCATTCCGATTCACTTTGATGAGCAGTTAGAGCCAGTATTATAAAATGAATCTGATGGTGAACCCTGGAAATGTCCACTGGATCTCAGGATTAGTTCAACATAGGCATGCGTAGTTTCCATTTTCCTACTCACCTCACTAAACATATAGAGCCTAAAATTGACATAGCAAAGCCCTATTTTAGGACAGAAAATTAACGACAAATTTTTTTTTGTTGGTTTGGGCTTAAATTAGATTGAATCCTGTAGATTAGGTACGCTAAAATAAGCATATTTTATTCTTTAAACTTTTTCTCTCAGATCGATATTTACCGAGATATTGGGGTGCAAATGGCCCTTGCGTCTATTGCAGACGAATTATGGTGTAGTGTTTGGGAGACACCGTTTCTGGTGGCTAACTAAACCGATACGAGATCGACACATTTTACCGCAGGCCTGACAAGAGAAGTTTGCGACGGGTGGTACTGCGTCGTCTTGTCGACGTCTTTGTCTCTTGTCAACGAGTGCCGGGAACCAGGTCTCATCGCATAACTTGCGACCTTCAACAACGCATTTGCGCCACTCCGTCCGATTCTCCGCAAGCTTGTCCCATTTTTGGTGGTCAATATGGAAGGCGGCCAGCAATGGTCTGCCAACTTCTTCTTGCATTCGCCACCGCGCCAAAAAGAACACTACGAGGAAGACGAGAGGGTTCACATGCGCTAGCCAACGCAGACGTCGCTGTTTGAGAAACGCGGTCAAACTAGGCAGCTGTGCAATTTCTAGAACCCTTTCGTTCGTTACCCTGTCTTGCCACGATATGACCTAGATCTAACGCGGGCACCTAATAGTAGACTATTTACGAGGGTCCATGTAAGCAAGCATTTTGACGCTCCGCTATACATGGTCACAAAACAAACCTAACCTAACCTACAGTTTTCGGTTTTCGACCCATGTACCATATTTTCAGCAAGCATTTTTACCCTAAGAACCTCAATATATCGGTAAATATTAATCTGAGCCAGAAAGTTTAAGTAACAAAACATGCTTATTTTAACATGTTTTATAGGACATGAAAAAAATTAGGTGTTACACTGACATAAATTTCACGACTCCGAAACTTTTCAGTCTCAGAGCCCTTCAAAATGGCTGAACTTTCAACCCCGATATCTCGGTAAATATTGATCGGAGAAAAAAGTTTATAGAACAAAACACGCTTATTTTGATGTAATACAATCATATAAAAAAGGTATCATTATGATACCACAAAATTTTCATAAATTTTTCTGTCCTAAAATGGGGCCCCCTTTGCTATACCCCAACCGACCAGTCAACCACTGGGTTGAACAGACCATGCCTCCTCCGTGCTTCGTGATCCTCAGTGCTGAAGGTCGTGGTCATCCATGGATCAGCTTCCTCCGGATGATGTTGCGCCTTCCCCGGTCCTCGGCCACCTTGACCGTCGTGGATGTTGGAGTCAAGTGTAGTGCGGATTGGGTCGGACAAACGCATCGGTAATTATTGTTAACAAGCTGCGGAAACACTACATTTTTTCGGGATAAAAGTAGCCGATGTGTTAATCCAGGGTGTCAAAATTGGTCCAGCCGTTTGAAGTGTGAGTTAGTTAGTTAGTTAGTTAGTTGCGCTGGGCATTTTCCGCAAGTCGACATCCAACGTGCCTATTTTGCGTGAAAAGGGGGTAGCGCTACTCCAACCACCCCAGCTCCTCCACGAACCTAAGCAAAGCCTTGATGTTGCTTATGGCTTCGTGTACGGTACTTGGAGATCCTAGGTATTTCATCCTGTATCCTTCTACCTGTTTGCAATCTAGTAGAATATGTTTGGTGGTTTCTTCTGCCTCCATGCATGCTCTGCATATTGGGCTGTCTGTTATACCTAAAATTTTGTTAAAAGTTTGAAGTGTGAAGAAGTATAACATAGGTACATACACATAAACACACTCAGAAACTTTCGCCTTTAGGTACCATATAGAATTATATTTGCTGCATCATAGAGTAAGGATGGGATGGCTGCATAATTCAAAAGGATACACAAATCAAAATTTTAAGAGCAAGCTGGCTCAGCCATATACCTTAACAAGCGGATCTTTAAGCGGATATTCTTAACGTGGATGATTTTATATGTATAACCACTTACCTGTCGCCTACTTGTGAAACCGCAAAAATCTCGATTATCAGGGTCTCGTCTCTATATCGCATCACCGCATTTGGTGTCGAGACCCTGGGCCCGTGGAGTCCAAGCTAATGCTTCTTATGCGTTCAAAAATGCTGATTGTTTTAGACATTTTTCTCTATGATCAAACATGTTTCTTAACATATTATCAATGTTACTACTTAGAACAGGGCCATTGCAATTATTGGTACCTATATATTTGAAACCTACAGTATAATTTTTTCATTAATATTTTTGCTTCAAAAACTACTCGAAATTGACAGAATTCACGCAGAAAACTGGTTTTTATAAAACAAGGATGCCGAGGAACTGAGAACCTAATTTTTTTATAATTGGTTAAGCCGATGCTGCTGTATGTATCGTGATGGTAATGCGTGTAACAACTAATATTTTTTTATCTTAGATTTAATGGTACGGAACCCGTGGTGTGCGTCCGACTCGCTCTTGGCTGGTCTTACTCTGTGTAAGCATGCGTAATTAGGTAATTATAAACAAAAGTAATAGATATTTCTTACTTAGCCGTTTATATCACCACAAAACTTCCGTACACTGGAAATGTACTTAGTTCGTCAATTATAACTAAAGACCTACTTATAAACGCGTGTTAACCACATATTGAGTCAGCGTGGATTTACCGGACAGGTACTAAATCAAAGACAAATATCTCAAGTCATCTATTGTTTGTTAGTAATTACAACTTGGGATTCTAGAACTTAGGATTTGTTTTTTTTTAAAGCCTCATTGTTGTATCTGAAGGAATATTGGAAATTTATGCAGAAATGAAATGTCACGGATATAATGCGATAACTAAAATAATAACCTTCTTATCTTCATGACGCAGTCGGGTAAACATGCTATCGCCATCTATAGTCGAGTAGAAAAATTAATTAAGTAACGCTATCTGTTGACGTATAAAAGTACTATACGCAGTTTATGTCATAATTAAACCACTTACTTATTTACGGTATCTCATTTACATTTTTTTTCTTAAAAAACAAAAAATTGTAATTTTAGTATTTTGTTATCTCTGCAGCCTACATACAATGTTATTTGAAAATCAGTGCAAAATCAAAACGTGACCTCTTTGCTGTCAACAACGCCATGACACTTCTCAAACGTCAAACGCATCGCAGTCGAAAGCAGATTCAGAATCTATTACATCCGTCGGGATTGTGTTTATTTCTACCTAAAATAAACAGAAACCGCTGATTAAGACGTAGTTCCCGCTTCGCGGCACATTGAACGAGGCTACGCAGACATATTAGGTGGGTTTAAAAGTGGTTACATAGTACAAAACGTAGCTTTTCTTGGTTAAGTAGGTTTGTTAGTATTTTTCTTGTTGCCAATTTCTGCTGAGTAATTTAAGGTCGCTAGCTTGTCACAGTGCCAAGACGGGTCTTTGTTCGGCTTATTCGAGACAAGTATTCGTTTAGAGCGTGCGTATTCCCGATTATAGAATAAACTGCGTGATTCAAGAAAAGTCCAGCTGTGCCAGTTGGTTGACAGTGGACCCTACCTACTTTTTACGCTAGTTTTAAACATACTAAGGCCACTCGCTATACAGCCAACGATAATTTGTGTACTGTGCAGGGTAAGCAGGTTTTCTATTACTGTTTTTTTTATTGGCCTTATATGGAACAGGCAAAGGTCATAGACCATTCTACCACTTAAGATATTTTTACACAGTCATGTTATTTTTTCTCATCCTGGTCTAGGAGGCAATAACCAATTAATAATCATGTGATGTTTAGGGAATGCACTGTATTTTTTTAATTAGCTCAATCTTTATTGATTATATTTGGGTAGCAACAAACATGATTTTATTTTGAAAGGTTGAAGTAAATATTAAAAAAGCAAAGGTGATACAGTGAAAAGTCAGTGAAAACTACATGATCTTCCAGATCTTTTTAACAATAAAGAATAACTGAAAATGGTCCAGTCATCATCGAGTAATTAGGGAACATACATAATAAAAAAAATTAATAACATACCACTACACTACACCTAATAACCACTACAACTAATTGAGAACCTACTCTGTATTTTAATTCAATTAATATTTTCAAGGCAGATTGATTCTCTATCAATTGAATATATTCCTGTATTCATGCAGCAAACTGCTACATCATCGCATAGTGGTTGCCAAGGTGTAAAACCTGACAAATGAACAATGCAAAGCTCGACACACATATAAAAAAAAAAAAAAAAAAAAAACGTTTATTTCAGAAACTCAGATTCCATATATTGTTAGTAAATTAACTTATAAACTATGTTAGATACATTATTAAAACTTTAAAACATGAACACACACAGACTTTTACACAATGAAATTAGAATAACAGACTCGATGGCTACCCCCTCCTCTGCCGCCTCATTGATCCCTTCTCCTCACATGCAGATCTATGAAGTGACCGGGACGGGCGTGTCCAGTCTGTCCGCTATCATTTGCAGAATACTGTTGCTGCAACAAAGCATAAGGAAAAAAATTGGGCAAGTGCGAGCCCGACTCGCGCATGAAGGGTTCCGTACCTATACATATATATAATCTATAACAAGTTTGTTGTATGGGAGCCCCCCTTAAATATTTATTTTATTTTATTTTTAGTATTTGTTGTTATAGCGGCAATAGAAATACATCATCTATTTCAACTGTCTAGCTATCACCGTTGTTGAGATACAGCCTGGTGACAGACGGACGGACGGACGGACGGACAGCGAAGTCTCAGTAATAGGGTCCCGTTTTTACCCTTTGGGTACGGAACCCTAAAAAAGGGTTAATCCAGAGGTGCCAGCTTTGATTCCCGGTCTCTTCCACCAGATTACAAAATTCATTTTTTCTTTGATGTTTGTATCAATGGTTTTACTTACACCATGTTATCGGCTACGCGTGTAGCGCTACGAAATCCTTGGTTTCAAAAGTGTTAAGATAATAAAAATGTATGTCTAATTTTCAGACGTTCAAAATTGAGGATTTACTATTGAGACAACAACTGGTGGTGAAACGTGTAGTCGAGGCCAGAGCGAGAGCGATCACAAGCGATTTGGAGGCTCTCGAGTCGCTGGTCAGCGCTCCGATGATGTCTCTCAAGCCGAGGAACGTGGACTTCCAGGAGACCTGGGCCAACCTGCGGGAAACGGTGAGTGAAGAATAAACTCCTATACCTCGGTGAAGAACAAGAGTGAGTACGAGCGGTTTGGAGGGTCTAGAGTCGCAGCTCAGCACTCCGATGACTCTCAAGCCGAGGAACGTCGACTTCCAGGAGACCTGGGCCAACCTGCGGGAAACGGTGAGTGAAGAACAAACTCCTATACCTCGGTGAAGAACAAGAGTGAGTACGAGCGGTTTGGAGGGTCTAGAGTCGCAGCTCAGCACTCCGATGACTCTCAAGCCGAGGAACGTGGACTTCCAGGAGACCTGGGCCAACCTGCGGGAAACGGTGAGTGAAGAACAAACTCCTATACCTCGGTGAAGAACAAGAGTGAGTACGAGCGGTTTGGAGGGTCTAGAGTCGCAGCTCAGCGCTCCAATGTCTCTCAAGCCGAGGAACGTGGACTTCCAGGAGACCTGGGCCAACCTGCGGGAAACGGTGAGTAAAGAACAAACTCCTATACCTCGGTGAAGAACAAGGGTGAGTACGAGCGGTTTGGAGGGTCTAGAGTCGCAGCTCAGCGCTCCAATGTCTCTCAAGCCGAGGAACGTGGACTTCCAGGAGACCTGGGCCAACCTGCGGGAAACGGTGAGTAAAGAACAAACTTTTATACCTCAGTAAAGAAAAAGAGTGATCACAAGTGATTTGGAAGTGAAAACGGTGAGTGAACTAGAATTTTCGAGAATTCTGTGAGGTGGTTTTCAGTTCAACAAAATGAAACATGCAACAAAAAATAATTTAACTGAACATAACAACAAAATTGGGAATTGTTAGCTTAAATTTTGGCCGATTAAAAAACGCACTCGAATTTATCCATCAGTTTGGCAGCTCAGATGCCACAGACGGACACCCAGATACACAAATATACAATTACACAGATACACTATTTTACACAGATACACAACAATGTATCTGTGACATTAAAATCTATGATTTTTGGTGTTTATTTTAATTATACCTTGAGCAGTACACCTAGCGAGTCTGTTTGGAAATGAATGAGATCTGTAGGCGAGAACATCCGAAATTTGAATATACAAAATATTTTTTGGCCAAGCTAAAACGGACACGCTTCGCTCGGTAAGTTTTACCCGCTAGCATTAAAATACATGTTTATGTATGTTTATGTATTATGGGTTTACTCACACCAGAAGTCGAATATCGCTCGACATATTTCGAATCGGTACGCGTTCACTCAGTGTTCGATTGGCCGCCGCCGCGACTGATCGGCTCTCCTGATGATGAATCGCGTACCGATTTGAAACATGTCGTCCGGTATGTGACTTCTACGACTTGAGTAAACCCGTTTATGTATGTTAATATGTTTGAGAGTCAAGTTTTCTATTTAAAATACGCTATAGCATTATTTACTTTGTATGATAATTACCGTGTCACCCATTTTCATTGTTGTAAGTGAATGACCTGTTTACGAAACTTGGAATGAAGGAAATAATTCAAATATGCAATGCAATTATGCAGAGACTATATGTACAGTCAAGAGCGAAATCTCAATTAAGTATTTAGTATTTTGTAATATACAGAGCCCGGAAAATCGGTAGCAAAACAAAACACTGTCGCAATGTAACTAGTGTTAGAAACTTTTATTTATCGATATCGATAATTGCGTAATAGAAGAAAAAGATTATCCACCTAATAAAATAAATATTTAAAAGTAAAAAATACACACAGCAGCTTATAGTATATTATTTGGTGTGTGATAAATTAATATACAAAGTGACTAAGGTGAGTCGGGGCTATTGTAGCTATGGGGTTATTGTATCTTCTTACCATTATAATGGTCTGTGACCCTTAAAATGGTCTGTGTATATATAGGATTGTGTATATATACCATTGGTCTGTGTATCCTATATATACACAGACCATTATAATGGTAAGAAGATACAATAACCCCATAGCTACAATAGCCCCGACTCACCTTATATTTATTATCAGACAATCGTAAAAAAAAAATTGGGCAAATGCGAGCCCGACTCGCGCATGAAGGGTTCCGTACCTATACATATATATAATCTATAACAAGTTTGTTGTATGGGAGCCCCCCTTAAATATTTATTTGATTTTATTTTAGTATTTGTTGTTATAGCGGCAATAGAAATACATCATCTGTGAAAATTTCAACTGTCTAGCTATCAACGTTGTTGAGATACAGCCTGGTGACAGACGGACGGACGGACGGACGGCGAAGTCTCAGTAATAGGGTCCCGTTTTTACCCTTTGGGTACGGAACCCTAAAAATCGACTCTGTGTAAGCTTCGCCAAAAATTATTTCGTATGTCTGAATTCTCAATTCCGAATGTTCGCATGTCCGTCTGTTTTTTTTATTTATCACGAGCTGCGTCCCGCGGTGTTACCCGCTCATCCCACGGGAACACTACATTTTTTCGGGATAGAAAGTAGCCTATGTGTTAATCCAGGGTGTCAGCTACCTTCATACCAAAATGTATTGAAATTGGTCCAGCCATTGGAGCGTGAAGATAAAGATAAAGATAAAGATATTTATTGCAAGAACAGTGTAGCTACAATGGATGTTGATAACCACAGACCACCCCCACTAGACGGAGCATGTAAGGCGACCCGTAGGCGACCCGCGCGCACCAACGATATGGTACGGCAGAACATTAAAGCATCAACACGGCGGCCACCATTTAGTTGCGTTCATGTTTATGAGGTCTCTCTACACCACTTAACACTACAATTTACCAAGTTACTTATTTAATTTCTTTTTTCGTTGACGTACGCATGGATCATAAACAAGGACGCAACTAAACGGTGGCCGCCGTGTTCTTACTTTAATGTTCTGCCGTACCATATCGTTGGTGAGCGCGGGTCGCCTTACATGCTCCGTCTAGTGGAGGTTGTCTGTGTTGATAACACACAGGAAGTTCATGTTCGACCTAAAATAGGCATGCAATATAATTAATTTTTGTTCGCTGTTTACAATATTATGAAGAACATAACTTATACAGTAGGCACAATTCCATAGTAAATGTCGACTTATTATTAATATGATTATATATTTCATATCCGCGCCCATCGTCGTAGGATTCCTACGAGCCCTACAACTTGAAGTCGCTGTCATCGGACCCGATGAAGAGGACATCATCATCATCATCATCAATATGATTACAATAGATTACAATATGTCAAAATTGGGGAATATATTTGTTTTAAATGTTATTATCATTATTATTATATTGTTCATTCAGAAAGTCTTGGATGGAATAATAACATTTTTCAAGAAGCCAACTTGTTATGACTTTGTTAAACTGATGAAGAAGTAACAAACATACACAAGCACAACTTTCGTCTTTATAATATTGGTGTCATGTGATTCAGTATTTATTTCAGAAGAAGAGCAAAGGATAAAGCAGAATTCTGGTACACAATGTTTTAAATTTGGTTGATGACGTATATCGCTGCTGAAATTTCATAATGCATATATTTATAAAATACTGCTTTTGCCCGCGACTACGTACGCGTGGAACTTGATAAAAGGGATTATTAAAAGCGCCTAAGCAAATGTAAGAGCAATTGTGCTTTTGGTCTAATAAATACATCTCCTACAGGGTCACCGCACCCCAACAGAAATGTTCACTCACTTTTCAATCTTTTTAGGTATAATTTCTAGGATGAAAACTATCCTATGTCCTTCTTCGTATCTTAAACTATCTCTATGCCAAATTTCATCAAAATCCATTCAGTCATATCTGATCTGATATCGAGCCTCTTAAATTAAGATAATAAAAGTATGAGGATGCCATTTCAATCAAAATGACAATTTACGTATATTATGAAAATTATTTTAAAATAAACATGTAAATACACGTTTTAATATGTTTATTTTTTTTATTTGAAAATGTGGAGAAATAAGTAATATTTCGATGACATTTAGATGTTGACAGTAACATCGATATATTTTTGTCGATAAAATATTTTGCTACGTCACTTTCGTATAGGTGCCCCGAGTTATCCCAGGTATGACCATCAGGCGAAGTGAAGCCACTAAGTTGTGCCGTTATAAAAAAAAAAAAACATTTAATTTTGTCTCCAGGTTGCAGGAGTGGTCGGTCTTCGCGCTGTGGAGCGTGGAGTATGGAACCTTCGCTTCAGTGATGTATACGCGCTCTGTGTGGCCCACCCTGAGCCACTAGCCGACCGGCTGTATGACGAAACCAGGTAAATCATAGACATTATATATCCCCTAAAAAAAAAAGCACTTAGCTACGTTCAATGTAAGAAGACGCGAGAGAGAAACCTTTAATGACCATTTATTTTGCTTATACAGACGATTTTTAGAAGAGCACGTGGAAGGCTTACTGGAGAGGGTTCGGGGTACGGCCCCTCTTGAGAACAACGACCCGCACGATGGATTGCTGGATCGGTGAGTACCGACTTTACTCATCTAGGGCTGTAAAATAACCATTTAGACATTTTTTTTGGGATGTCAATCGTTTTTAGGGTTCCGTACCCAAACACAGTATGATTTTTGGCCTCAAAAGCGGTCATCCAAATTTTATGCCTTCATTAGGTGGAATTATTTAACACAGATATAATACTATAACTCCGGAGTGGCAATTACGCATCATAATTCAAAATAAAAAATAAATTGTGAAAATATATGAAAATTTAAAATTTCGTTTTTCCCATTTTTTTAATAATAATTAATATTGCTCCTAGCAATATCAAATAATGCTAACTACAAGCAGTACATATAAGAAAGTAGCACAGCTCTAGGTATTAAGAAAATTGAGTAAAATGTATTTTTATACATTTTAGTTATTTATTTATTTTAGCTTATTTTACAAGTATTAGGATTTAATTTTAACATGAAACGATTGTTTTGATTGTGCTCTTGCCCGAAAAAAAAAATCAAGCTAAACGGACTGAAGACCTCTGAGAAATTCTGTTTCAAAGTTTTTTCAGATTATTCTGATTTTAGGGTTGTCACTAACTTAATTTATTTACATAATATTTACAAATTATACATATTTATAAAGTTTCGCTTCTTAATATTTCTGTATATTCAGCATCATATCCGTCTAAAATTTGCGAAGTATAATCTTCTGCTACGGGAACAGAATCATCCTCTTTAGATACTTCATATGGTTTCAAGAGATTTAAAACCGTGGGCGGCAAAGGTATTATTTTTAACTTTTTTAGTCTGTGCTGCAACCGTACGTTAGAAATCAAGGGATCGGACGATTCCAATGCCCTGTGAAACAAATCCAGCATGGTTTTTTTGTGGTCAGATTTCCGGCAATGGTGCTCCCTATCGAACCGCCAAAACTTATTCCTGGCTTCTCCGGCTTGTTCTGATAACAAACCGATAGGTAAAGCTGACCATTGTATAATATCTCTACCATGTACTAATATTTTATGTAAGGTTACAGTCATAGGATACCACGCATAATCAGCTACATATTTATTTGCTATCGTTTTGCAGAACTCGCCGAATTTATCAGAGTCAATAGGTAATCCACAGTTCAAAGATATTAAGACCGTGTGAAGATCATCCAGTAACCAGTGCTCGATACCTAATATTTCAGCAAACTTGGAACGGTTATTTTCCGATAACAGGGTTCGCGCCGTATTCCCGTCATTTGTTGTTCCAGAATTCGGCCGAACCACATCCGCCAGTACTTTAATTTCTTTTCGTACTCTTTCTTGGATACGTTTTTTTATTTCATTTACAACCGTTCTCACCCCCGTTCCTTGGAGCATTATGTATTGGCACAGGGTTTTAGTATAAACCTAACGAGGGCTGACCCCTTCCCTGTACCACATAATACTCTTCATTGGAAAATGTTACATGTTACATTATATTGAAAAAAATCAACAAATTTTCCTTTTGAGGTACGGAATTCTAAAAAAACATCTCCTTATAAATATAAATATTAAGGAACAATCATACACAAATCGACCTAGTCCCAAACTAAGCAAAGCTTGTACTATGGGTACTAGACGACGATATACATAATATATAAATACATATATAGATAACATCCATGACCCAAGAACAAATATTTTGCACAAATATTTGCCCCGGCCGGGATTCGAACCCGGGACCGCCGACTCAGTAGGCAGGTGTCTACAAACCGAGCCAAACGCGTCGTCCGTTATCATTATATCGGTATAGTAAGTTTTAATTACAAGTATAGATAGCTACATGCACAGTAAATTAACAATTTTTTTAATGTATTACTTTATAGTAACTGACAACCCTAGCTTCAAAATATTGACAGTGGAATATCTCGAAGGTCCTTTGGAATATCTGTTTAATTTTTATGGAAGAGGCTAAGAGTGTCTCAATTAAATAAATAATCTTGCAATGGAATCCAAATTCATTACTATGTTTCCATAGAAAAATAAAAACCAAAATAGACAAAATTATTCAGAACTCTGTTGATATTTGAAATAAAGTCCTGAGTTTTTTCCCAAATTATCCCGGACAATAGTTTTATCTAAAGACATATGAATTATTACACAAGACTGGGTTATTTTCAAGCTAAATTAATTTCTATGATATTTCTGTAAATCCATAGAAATGTTGAAAAAAAAATCACTACTTCAGTATTATGCATAATTACCACTCGGGAGTTTTAGTATTATGTTTATATTCGATAATTCCACCTAATGAAGGCATAAAATTTGGATGACCGCTTTTGAGGCCAAAAATCATACTGTGCCAAAGGGTAAAAACAGGACCCTATTACTGAGACTTCGCTGTCCGTCCGTCCGTCCGTCCGTCCGTCCGTCCGTCCGTCCGTCCGTCCGTCTGTCACCAGGCTGTATCTCAACAACGGTGATAGCTAGACAGTTGAAATTTTCACAGATGATGTATTTCTATTGCCGCTATAACAACAAATACTAAAAATAAAATAAAATAAATATTTAAGGGGGGCTCCCATACAACAAACTTGTTATAGATTATATATATGTATAGGTACAGAACCCTTCATGCGCGAGTCGGGCTCGCACTTGCCCAATTTTTTAGAGTTCTGTACCTCAAAAGAAAAAACCGGAACCCTTATAGGGTCACTTTGGTGTCCGTCTGTCTGTCTGTCAAGACCTTTTTTCTGAGGAACGCGTGGAGGTATCAAGCTGAAATTCATATCAAATACTCAGGTCTACTGTCCCTCGGAGCTGTGAAAAAATCTATCTTCTAAGCCAACGAAATCAAAAGATACAGCCGTTTATGCTGCAAATTTTCGACACTCGCAAGGGAATCAAAATCTACAGGGTAATTCCCGTGAACTGAGATTCTTGAAATTTGGTACGAAGCTACGTCTTATAGCACAGATAAAGGAAAAATTGCGAAAAAGCCACAGGTTTGTACGGAACCATCGGTGTACGAGTCTGACTCGCACTTGGCTGGTTTTTTACTGACAGACGGTTACGGCTTAGGAATAGCTGGACAAGTGGACATCCATAGATGGTTATGAGATACTTTTTAACCACAGACAACCCCCACTAGACGGAGCATGTAAGGCGACCCGCGCGCACCAACGATATGGTACGGCAGAACATTAAAGTATCAACACGGCGGACACCGTTTAGTTGCGTCCTTGTTTATGATCCATGCGTACGTCAACGAAAAAAGAAATTAAATAAATAACATGGTAAATTGTAGTGTTAAGTGGTGTAGAGAGACCTCATAAACATGGACGCAACTACACGGTGTCCGCCGTGTTGATACTTTAATGTTCTGCCGTACCATATCGTTGGTGCGCGCGGGTCGCCTACGGGTCGCCTTACATGCTCCGTCTAGTGGGGGTGGTCTGTGTTTTTAACTTACTATTTATAAAAATACGCGGACGAAGTTGTGAATAATGTGCATTTTCGATGTCTGTTACTAGATACGTGGAGGCGTGGCGGGAGTACTCAGAGGGCGTGGCTTATCTAAACAGTCTCTACTCCTATCTGAACCTGCAGCACGTCAGGAGACAGAAGGTACCTATTATGGTAGTTTACGCGACTGTTACATAATGGGAGATCTTAAGACTCGTGTCTTAAGATTTGTAATTTAATAAAATTAGCCGTAGGCGTGTTTTAAAATAGGATCACAGGATGTTTTAAGGCCTAATTATGTACAGTTGCATACTAGTAGTTTACGCAACTGTTACATAATTGGAGATCTTAAGACTCGTGTCTTAAGATTTGTGATTTAATAAAATTAGCCGTAGGCGTGTTTTAAAATAGGATCACAGGATGTTTTAGGGCCTAATTATGTACAGTTGCATACTAGTAGTTTACGCAACTGTTACATAATTGGAGATCTTAAGACTCGTGTCTTAAGATTTGTGATTTAATAAAATTAGCCGTAGGCGTGTTTTAAAATAGGATCACAGGATGTTTTAATGTACAATTGCATAGTAGTACTTTATGCATCTGTTACATAATAAGAAATATTAAAACACGACTGTCGTTTGTTAAAACGAGCCGAATGAGTGTTTAATGCGCATTAGTTAAGAAACTGTAATGTCATGTAAACGTGTTTAAATAAATAAATTAATAATAAGATTACACGAGTGTTTTAAGACCTTAATTATGTGAAGTTGCATACTAGGAGTTTATGTAACTGTTACATAATGAGAGGTTGTAAAACACGAGTGTGCTGGTTTTATATAACGAGCCGAATGCATGTTTAATAATAGGAACACACGAGTGTTTTAAGGCCCAATCATGTACAGTTGTATACCAGTACTTTATGCAACTGTTACATAATGAGAGATCTTAAAACACGCGTGTGGTTTTATGAAACGAGCCGAAGGCGAAGTTTTTTTTTGACAAATGTCTATTTATTCTGTGGTCATGTACCAATTTTTTGTAATTGTATGTACATTTAAGTCGTGAGGTAGAGGAATCGGGTGAAATCTGTGGATATCATAAATGTTAGGTTTTCTTCCTACAGGTCTCCGATGCAGAGATCATATACGGTTCCGCAGCGATGGTCAGCTGTCCTGACAGCGATTCTCGTCAGCTAGAGGTAAATATAAATAACCTAAATTAAAAATTTAAAACAACCCAGACACTAGCTGGTCATCATGAGACCCCGCATTCAATGATATAGAAAATGCTACTAAAACTGAACATAACTACAAAATTTGGAATTCTTAGCTTCATTATTGGCTGAGATCTTGTCACTTGTTCCAATGAAAGCTGGATATCTTGGAAACTGCTGGTCCTATTTCCACCAAACATAGCTGAGAACCAGTCGATGGACAAGTCCTTCGATTAAAATTGGTCCATGATGCCACAGACAGACACACAGATACACATATTAAACTTATAACGTCTTTTTTGTCGGGGGTTAATAACGAGTTGAAGGACTTGGATCCCTTGGAGTCCGCTAAGAAAAAGAAAATAGTAGATTGTACGACAAGTGCATAAAACGCATCATTTTACACGAGACTTTATCCATCCGAGCGAGCTTGCGAGCGAGGATGAATATAAAGTCGAGTGTAAAATGCGTTTTATGGACGAGTTGCACACTCTACTTTTCACTTCGATTGCGAGGAAATGAAACTGTATCATGTAAATAACATTATACACATATCGTGTATACTTAAAAACAAATTTAATTAAAATTCAATGAAAAATATTTAAAGTAATAGTTTAAAAAGTATTAAATGATAGTAAATAAAAGTAACAAGTTTATTTCAAGAAGTTTTATTGTGTACTTTGGCTGTTGGTATCTTGGCCTTGGTCTTAGAATACTAACAAAACGAAATAAAATAAAGAGTTAAATTAAAACCCGTTCCAGACCTTCCGATCCGATTCGATTTATCGGAAGAAATCGGATAGTGTGTAGTGCAATTGTTAGGATCTTATACACTACACATTATCCTCTTTCTTCCGATAAATCGGATCGGATCGGAAGGTCTGGAACGGGTTTTATTGTATGAAGTTTATGTTTTTTTTTTACTGTTTATTAAGGACCTTTTTCGTGTGGCTGTTGGACCGATCGCCTTGGTCTTCGACGACAATTTTACTTTATGCTCTAGAGCATAAAAAGCGATTTTATGTCGCCTAAGCACAGCATAAAGTCGAAGTTTTAGAGCAAGAGAAGTGAAATAGTAGATTGTACAACAAGTGCATAAAACGCACCATTTTATACGAGACGTTTATCCATCCGAGCGAGCTTGCGAGCGAGGATGAATATAAAGTCGAGTGTAAAATGCGTTTTATGGACGAGTTGCACACTCTACTTTTCACTTCGATTGCGAGAAAATTAAACTACATCATGTAAATATTATACTTAAAAACAAATTTAATTAAAATAAAAAATAAATAGTTTTTTATATCTACGATAAATTATTGTTGTAGTTTAAATATATAGTATATTGATTTACCAAAATAGAAATAAATTTAAAAAGTAATAAATGATAGTAAATAAAAATTACAAATTTATTTCAAGAAGTTTTACTGTGTACTTTGGCTGTTGGTATTTTGCCTTGGTCTTAGAATACTAACGAAACGAAAAAAGTAAAGAGTTTATTCTATAAAGTTTTATGTTGTTCGTGTGGCTGTTGGACCGATCGCCTTGGTCTTCGACGACGATTTTACTTTATGCTCTAGAGCATAAAAAGCTACTTTATGTCGCCTACGCACAGCATAAAGTCGAACTTTTAGAGCATGAGAAGTGAAAAATATATTATACACTCTATGTAAATTTCAAGTACCCTCAATTGGCTGGGTACAATTTTTGAAGACCATTACTTTTTTTTTATAGTCCTCGCTCTAAGGATCTACTAGCAGTAGGTCATTCATTTTTATTTACCAAACTTAGTGATCCCAATTATGTATTTGTATGTACAGAAGGAAAAGAGGAAGACCAAGAAGAGCTTATATGGACCAAATAAAGGAAAAGGTGAACGTCGTGTGGTACCAGGCCGTCAAGGAGAGAGCTCGTGATAGAGAAAATTGGAAATTGCTTCACTGACAAGAGCTTAGCTCTTAAGTTTATGATGATGATGTACAAATAAAAACTTGGCTTATTGTTATCGATTGAAATGGAACAATCCAAACTACCATCTATCTATTGACGATCGATCCATTGGTTTAGCTACACCCTTATTTATTTATTCTGCAACAGGTCGGTGAACTCGGGCTCGTTATCTGGGAGAGAGTGTTAATCCGTCCTCTGTCCGCGGCGCTCTCTTCGCGTATAGTGGCGGCCCTCAGCGAAGCCCGGGGCTCCGCCCCCGACCCCAAGCACGCCGACGTGCTGCGCAGGGCCATCCACAGCGCTGTCGACGTAAGTATCCAGAATTCTAGAACAATCTAGGCTTAACTAACTAATACTAGATCACTCATGATACCAGGCGCACAGAAATGACCAAGAGTTACGTTGAAATCCCAGGAGCATCGATGCAGACTTCGTTTTTCAAGCGCAGTTAAAGAAAGATGCAGAAATCACAGGTTCGTAGTCCCAATTTTATCCCTCAGGGTACCAGGCACACAGAAATTACCAAGAGTTACGTTGAAATCCTAGGAGCATCGTTACAGACTTCATTTTCCAAGCGCAATTAGATAAAAAAAGCAGAAATCATAGGTTCGCAGTCCCAATTTTAGCCATCGTGGTACAGTCGCCATCAGATATATCGCAGCATATAAGGCGATCATAAATATCTGAACACGACTCTTATCGACTGGGCGTTACAGTACTTGTTCAGATATTTATGAAGGCCTTATATGCTGCGATATATCTGATGGCGACTGTACCAGGCTCTCAGAAATCACCAAGAGTCGAAGAGTTACGTTTGCTTCAAACTTTCTTTTACCACGCGCAGAAGAGCTGAAAGTAGAGATACCACACCATGCTTTGTCAATGTAATTATTGCGGCTAATTGCCCTTTTCTATATTTATCATTTCAGCGATAATAATATTTTCATCACATTTGCTCGTAAAAGATGGTATTACATGCGGGTGTACTGAAGGACTAAGGCCTATATAGTTCCCGCGGGAGTTATAAATTGACATAACTCCCTCGGGAGTTATGGTTTTAGTTTTAAAAATATAGTACGCACTCGCAGATTACTTCAGACTAAGGAGGTTTCAATCCAGCCAAGGTTTTTTGTTGTATCAACAAAACTTGCCTACCAGCAAATTTTATTGTGTATTGAATTAATACGGTATATGTAACTGCATTAATATTTATGTTTTACAATTATTTATGTGTATTTTGCAATAATTTTATTAAATTAAATTTTGAATTATCGTTACAATCTGGCAGTATAGCCTGTCAAGTTTCTAAACGAAACGCAGTTCTTAACATTATCTGTGGTAGACGACACAAAAAAAAGGAGAAAAAGTTATATTATTGGTTAGGAACTATTTAGTTTTATTTATTTATTTATTTAATCTTTATTGCACAAAAGAAAACTTATTGTACAAAAGGCGGACTTAATGCCATGAGGCATTCTCTACCACTCAACCTTAGGGCAAAGCGGAAAAATTGTAGGCGGTGCAACTAACTTACACATACTTACTAGTTTTGTAACAAACTTACTGTTCATATTTAAGTTTTGTAATATTACGCTGTTAATTACTGCTGCATAATCATAATATTGTTAATTGTTATTTGTTTAATAATAGATGGTAAGATTCTGTGTATATTTGTTTTCGGTTTTAAGCTGATGGCCGTTTTGCCAGTGCTTATAGTAAATAAAAAAAATATATACAGAAAAAAGTTGGTTGTCAATCGTTATCGTTTAATGTTTATTTTTGGCTTATTTATTTGTTATTTACTCCAAAATGTGATGAAAAATATTGTGTGTAAGGCGGGTAGTAAGGGGATTACAAACTCAGGACATTAAAAGCCCTCCGCCTTCGGCGTCGGGCTTCTAATAGACCTTCGTTAGTAATCCCCTACTTACTACCCTTATGACACAATATACTATAACCAGATGTTCATTCTTAACGGAGGATAGTAAAATTCATCATGCCTATTGCTCCAAATGCGAGTGCGTTTGGAGCTGTGATACCAGGAGCCCATAATCTTTATAGAGTCACCACCACACAGCTTACTTCTCAACAGCCAACTCACTCCCCACATCCCTCCACAGGTCCAATCGTTCAGAGTGCGCGCGCCGCTAGCGCTGTACCAGCAACTGGTACTAGAGCCGTACCTCGCGCAAGCCCAGGCGGCGCATGCGCGGCTCGCGGCGGACTTACTGCGCGCGGGGGACATCTCCCATTACATGCGGGACGTGTTGCAAGGTAAGACAAAGCACACTCTTTTTTTTTAGACATATTTTTATATTTACGTTAGAATCAGATATATAAAAAGGGCCCTTGCAGTGGTTACAGAATACGTTAAAAAAATATTCAATAAATGAAACAAACCGGCCAAGTGCGAGACGGACTCGCGCACCGAGGGTTCCGCACAACGAAATGATTTTTAGGGTTCCGTACCCAAAGGGTAAAAACGGGACCCTATTACTGAGACTTCGCCGTCCGTCCGTCCGTCCGTCTGTCACCAGGCTGTATCTCAACAACGGTGATAGCTAGACAGTTGAAATTTTCACAGATGATGTATTTCTATTGCCGCTATAACAACAAATACTAAAAATAAAATAAAATAAATATTTAAGGGGGGCTCCCATACAACAAAATTGTTATAGATTATATATATGTATTGGTACGGAACCCTTAATGCGCGAGTCGGGCTCGCACTTGCCCAATTTTTTACTGTTTTTTTGTTTTCTGTATTTGTTATAGTGGAAACAGAAATACGTAATCTGTAAAAATTTCAACTGTCTAGCTATCACGGTTCATGAGGCAAAAAAATCACGTATTTTGTATGGGAACCCCCTTAAATATTTATTTTATTCTGTTTTTTAGTATTTGTTGTTATAGCGGCAACAGAAATACATCATCTGTGAAAATGTCAACTGTCTAACTATCACGGTTCATGAGATATAGCTTGGTGACAGACAGATAGACGGACGGACAGCGGAGTCTTAGTAATAGGGTCCTGCTATCCTTTGGGTACGGAACCCATTAACAATTGGTTGAGTGGTGTGGTGTATCATTTCGGATTAAGTCTTAAGAGGCCTTATTCCTTTTAAAATGCTGATTGTTTTAGACATTTTTCTGTATGATCAAACATGTTTCTTAACATAATTATTGATGTTACTACCTAGAACAGGGCTATTGGGATTTATTGGTATATATTTGAAACCTACAGTTTGAATTTTTCATTGATAATTTTTGTTCGAAAAACTACTCCAAATTGACAAAATTCACGTGGAAAATTCGTATTTTCAACTTATTTTCGACTGCACGCAATGAAAGCATGAAATAGCTACGTTACTACCTAGAACTCGGGAAAAAGTATTATTCACTTCAAAAAGTTAGATGAAATTATCAATATATTTGTCATAATATGAAAAAAATATTTTTTTAAAGGAATAAGGCCTCTTAAGTTGATTGCTGTGCCCTTGCAGGGTTCATATTATGATGTTAATTGTAATATGTGTGCAATAAAAAGTTTGACTTCGAGTTTAATATCATTTCAGATTAAGTCCAAAGATTTTTTGAGAAAGTCCTAATTGTTCCAGGTCTACAGCGAGAAGTCGCCCTAGGAGCCAGGTTCCTCCACTCCTCATCATCAGAAGCTGTACGAGGCTGCTACGAGCGAGCCGCAGTCGCGGCACATCTGCCTGCTCTACACTCCGAGTGTGCCACTTTACTGAAGCACGCGTGTGATGATGCTCTATCTGATAATGCTCAGGTAACTTCTCCATCCAAGCTATGGAATCATAGCAGAATAGCCACCAGAAGCGAGGACTTGCAGGAAAAGTACCAGGATATCATAATATTCTAGGAGGTGGCGTCAACTCTTTTTTATCTTGCTATTTCAATAACAGAATCAGTTTTCCATTACCAGGACATTATGACTCTTTCGGAGGTAATTTTCTTCCACTCATAAAGTCGCTTTAATCAAGGTCAAAGTACCAGGGCTTCATAATAGGTAAGCTGGTCGCTTCCTTCACTCGTCCACGTCAGAAGTTCAGGTAACTGTATCTCAACTCACTGCCAAGTACCAGGGTTTCATGACACAGTAGGAGCCAGGTTCCTCCACTCCTCATCATCAGAAGAAGCAGTCTGATAATTCCCAGGTAACTTCTCACTCCAAGGATTCCATCAGAATAGCCACCAGAAGCGGGGACTTGCAGGAAAAGTACTAGGACATCATGATATTCTAGGAGGTCGCGTCTACACGGTCTTTGCTCGCTTCTCTTCCGTTTCAACAGCAGAATCAGTTTTCCGTGTCTTGTCTTCAGGAAGTCATTTTCTTCTACTCATAAAGTCGCTTTAATCAAGGTCAAAGTACCAGGGCTTCATGATAGATTAGATGGTCGCTTCCTTCACTCCTCCACGTCAGAAGTTCAAGTAACTGTTTCTCAACTCACTGCCAAGTACCAGGGTTTCATGACACAGTAGGAGCCAGGTTCCTCTCCTCCTCATCATCAGAAGCAGTCCGAGGCTGCTACGAGCGAGCCGCCGTCGCGGCACACCTGCCTGCTCTACACTCCGAGTGTGCCACTTTACTGAAGCACGCGTGTGATGATGCTCTCTCTGATTATGCTCAGGTAACTTCTCCATCCAAGCAGCTATGGAATCATAGCAGAATAGCCACCAGAAGCGAGGACATGCAGGAAAAGTACCAGGATATCATAATATTCTAGGAGGTGGCGTCAACTCTTTTTTATCTTGCTATTTCAATAACAGAATCAGTTTTCCATTACCAGGACATTATGACTCTTTCGGAGGTAATTTTCTTCCACTCATAAAGTCGCTTTAATCAAGGTCAAAGTACCAGGGCTTCATAATAGGTAAGCTGGTCGCTTCCTTCACTCGTCCACGTCAGAAGTTCAGGTAACTGTATCTCAACTCACTGCCAAGTACCAGGGTTTCATGACACAGTAGGAGCCAGGTTCCTCCACTCCTCATCATCAGAAGAAGCAGTCTGATAATTCCCAGGTAACTTCTCACTCCAAGGATTCCATCAGAATAGCCACCAGAAGCGGGGACTTGCAGGAAAAGTACTAGGATATCATGATATTCTAGGAGGTCGCGTCTACTGGTTCTTTGCTCGCTTCTCTTCCGTTTCAACAGCAGAATCAGTTTTCCGTGTCTTGTCTTCAGGAAGTCATTTTCTTCCACTCATAAAGTCGCTTTAATCAAGGTCAAAGTACGAGGGCTTCATAATAAATTAGAAGATCGCTTCCTTCACTTGTGACGTCAGAAGTTCAGGTAACTGCTGCTCGACTCTCTGCCGAGTACCAGGGTTTCATGACACAGTAGGAGCTTGGTTCTTCAACTCGTCACTATCAGAGCCAGTACCAGGCTGCTACTAGAGCATTTGACAGACTCTTTGTGATGATGCCCAATCCGACAAAGCTGAAGCACTGCTGAAGTTACCAGATTTCTGTAATATTATAGTGATTTTAATAGGTATTATCATAGCGAAAGGAATTACCGGACAGATTTAGGATCTCATTCTTGCCTCACAACAAACGCACTTTCAAGAGTACCCAAACTCAAACTATTTATTGCGCACATATTAAAACAGTACAATACTACAATTATAATATGTACCCTGTAAGGGCACAGCAATTTCCTTAATTTGTATTACTAGCATTACATACTCGTAAAACTACAAAATGACATTCTGTACCAGGGCATCATAACTCATTAAGAGGTCACTTTCTTCTACTCGTGTCATGGGTCACCGAGCAGGGCCGTTTCAATCATGGTTTAGCAAGGTTTCATATGACTCACCGGTACACCGAAAAGTCCCAATTTATGCTACCAGCTTTGAGTTGACCTATACAGGTTTCCTATCCGATGGACCCTGAGGTGTATGGCAAATATTAAAGATTTGTGGCCTAAGAACACTACAGAATGGAAGCCCAAAAACTCGAATCAGAAACGTGGTAGACCTCGGCGGTGGTGGCGGGATGACTTGGATGTCTTCTTGAAGGATATGCCAGAAATATCCTTAACCCACTTTCACCTAAACGCACTTTTTGGAACCTGGGTAAATTTTGCGATATCTGAAATCGCAACAAGCATTAGAGTAAATTATTTTAAAGAAAATTATCGGTGTTATAACACCTGGTCGGGCTATCTGGGTTAAGTCGAGATCGTTGGAAGAAAAGGGGGAGGCCTTTGCAGTGCAATAATATAGTAATGAAATTGAAGGTACCCGTAATTTTTTTCTTTACCGTGTTAAAATATCCTATGACCATATTTAGATGTTTAATACGGTGAATAGAGACTAAAGTACTATGTGTGACCTTACAAACGGTCCGGTAGTTTTGAATTTTTGATATGTTGTCTAAGATGGTTAGGCAGTGTTTAAACTGCAAAATGCACAATTCCCCCCCCTTAGCGCCCGCCGCCATATTGAAAAAACCGGCACTTTCACCATATTTTTGCTCATATCTTCCTTTAGGAGCATTTTAGCTAGAAGAAAGCTTCCACAATGTTATAAAGAGTTAAATTTACTACATTCCCCATTTTATATTTTTTTTCTAGGACAGATAGTTACGGAGATATCCACATTTAAAAAAACGTTAAAAATCGCAATTTCCTACTGAAAAACAAACTTCTGGATTATATCTTCGTTTAGGAGCATTTTAGATACAACAAAGCTTGGGCAATGTTGTAGAAAATTAAATTTACTATAATTTACACTTCAAACTTTGTTTCAAGGACGGTTAGTTACGGAGATATGCACATTTAAAAAACAGCAAAAGTATAATTTTCCGGAACTTTCTCAAAATTCTTGGTTTAGAACGCTGTCATTCAGTTACGGACTAGTCTAGGACAAATTATAACATGTAGGAAATAAAATTGCTTATAAAACTCATGTCCACTTTTACATACATTTTCGGAAAATGTGACTTTATTTTTTACATATCTCCGTAATTATCTGTCCTAGAAACAAAATTTGAAATGTTTATTATAGTAAATTTAATTCTCTACAAAATTGCCGAAGCACTGTTCTAGCTAAAATGCTCCTAAACGAAGATATAATCCAGAAGTTTGTTTTTGAGTTGGAAATTGCAATTTCTTAAGTTTTTTTAAATGTGCATATCTCCGTAACTATCTGTCCTAGAAACAAAATATAAAATGGAAAATGTAGTAAATTTAACTCTCTATAACATTGTCGAAGCTTTCTTCTAGCTAAAATGCTCCTAAAGGAAGATATGAGCAAAAATATGAAGAGAGTGCCGGTTTTTTCAATATGGCGGCGGGCGCGGAGGGGGGGGAATTGTGCATTTTGCATTTTAAACACTGCCTAACCATCCTAGACAACATATCAAAAATTCAAAACTACCGGACCGTTTGTAAGGTCAAAATCCTTTATTCACTGAATTAGTTCAGCTCTGCTTGTACAAAAATTGGTTAAAATCTGTCTAGACTTTTCGGCCTGACGAGCAAACAAGATATTATGAACAGATGGCGCTAAATGTCCATGCAAAGCACCACGCTGTCGAACACTCTGTATAAATAATGAGTTTTATAATAGTATAGTCAATTTCAGGATTAGAAGAGTAACTTACAATGCTCTATGAGTGTTTTTTTTTTCTTTTCCAGAACCTGATAGTAGAGACAGTAAGTAGATCATGAATTCATGAGTGATTCATGACAATCGTTGATCCATGATGACCATAGGACTTAGCTCATTTCATATCAAAACCAAAACACAGCAAACCCATACTTATGTCGTATTCTTCTGTCAAAGTTATGAACATACAAGCATACTCACATACTTACCGGTCAAAATCATAACCCACCCTTGTCGCCGTAGTCAAGTGAGATAAAATTAAGGCATGTAGGTCTATATAACTCGAATAAATAAGTATCAGATACCAGGACATCATGATACTCGAGATGTTAATATCCATAGCGTTTGTACTTATAATAATATATCATAGCGAAACACTTCTATCTACAGCCAAGCCCATCAAAAGAGGTAGTATCGCGGGCAAATGGTTAAATTTGCAAGTCAATCAAATGGCTAGGCCGTTGATTGTCTGCCGGCATTATATGAATGTCTAATGGACACCTAGCCACGAACGATCTTTTGGCGTTAAGTGAGACCTGTCTAGATTTGATAGTTACATTACTTGTGTAAAAGCAAATAAACGTTTTTTTTTTTTTTTTACTTTCTCAAGAGTGGAAATAAAAGCCTCGCGAAGCGGGGCTTCGTCGAAATGGTCTCAGAATTAGAAGCCTACACCAATACTTTACGATGTACAGTCAAGCGGTGTCCTCTTAGAAAACGCTGGTAGATTCACGATCTGACTTGTAAAAGTGCCATTGTGGCTAGGTACTTCATGAATAAATTATTTCATTTCACACATGAACTTCTGTCTTGTTTCCTTTTGTAAACATTTATTGGTGTACAATAGCAGTAGTTTATGCAACTGCGACAGAAGGAGATGTCTAAAAATACGAGACACACATATTCATAATCATTATCGTAGATTTTCTATTATGAAAATATGAAACACTCAGTCCTGCCAGTCAGTCCGCGGAGATTTTGATCAAAATTGATACTGTAATGGTGATTTCGCGAGGGCTGCGGTACTGTTATGAAATTACATCTCTGATTTTGGTCGCTGCCAAGTAATGTAGGTTCTTACCAATAATATCTGAACTTGTTATAGGAATTTAACTAGATGGGTGCAGATAAAGTATTGATGTATTGTATGTTAGGGTGGAGCGAATTTTTTTTTTGAAATTCAACTCAGAACGTCTCTAAAACGTTGCATTAGGCTGCCAGGTGTACGAGAAAAATAATAATAAAAATATTCAATACTACTTTTAGCCCTCTACTGTCATTTTGAATATTATGATCAAGCCCATATTGAAAAAAAAAAAAATATTAAAATCTTGTTTTTTATTGAAAGTCAAGTGATTTTTTTCTAAGCACATAATACTCGAAATAAAAGATATTTATTGCATAAAAATATAACAATATTAAGAAAATTGAATTTTTTAAAATACTGAATTTTAATTTGGGTCACAGGTTCACGTAGTAGTTTCCGTAAGTATGAAATAAGCTCAAAACATTTAAAGTTGAAACCCTATTTATAAATCTAATACTAATTACGTAAAAAAAAAAAGTTTTTTTATACCAACTATGAGTAAAAAAAAATTTTTCTAGCTCAAGTAGAGGGCTGAAACATATTTAAAATCAATTACATATATATATTCATTAATATCTTATCTAAAAGCAACATATTACAAATGTTCCAGGTCGATCAGACAACTTTTTTTTTTCTCCATACATCTACGCTCCACTCTATTGTATGTATCTCTTTTGCAGCACCGCACAGACCTGCGGCGCATGTACACGCTGCTCCGCCCGCTCGGCGCGAACGCGCTCCGCCCGCTGGTCGACGCGGCGCACGCGCAGTGCGCCAGGGATGGCACGGCGTTGCTGCAGCATAAACACACTAAAGACGAGGTTCGTATGGACATAACTTATTGATTGTTTGACAAGTGGCTGAAAATAGATCATTATGACAAGAAGTTATTTGGACGAGCGAACGTAGTGAGCGAGTATAAATATATCTGAGTGACATACGTGTTAAATAGTCTGCTTTTCACCTCGATTTCAGGTAAATAAAATAATATTTCAAATTAAGAACGCTGCGCGAAGCAAAAATAACGTGATTTTCGAACACTTTTCTTAAAAAAAATTACCGTCCGAGACAAGTAGCTGTTCATTATGAGACTCTGAGTGTTTTCTGTAGAAAATGCAACATGAAAAAGTCCAGATACTAAGAGCAGATATCTTTTTTTAACAATTTTGTACTTAGGAAAGTACAAAATTGCGATTTTGATTACTGCATACTACTCAAAGAATATAAAGGTCACGTATGTTTGATGCCATTTTTAAACACCTTAAATACAGTGTGACCTTAAAAAAGGATATGAGATTACTTATTTAGTTAAAATTGCGTAATTTAAACCAATCATTGTAATGCTCCCTTTAATTTTTAGTTAAAATGGCAAATTTGTATAATGTGCGAAATTTAAGAGGCCTTATTCCTTTTAAAATTTATTTTTTTCATATTGTGACAAATATATTGATAATTTCAACTAACTTTTTGAAGTTAATTACTTTTCCCCGAGTTCTAGGTAGAAACATAGCTATTTTATGCTTTCATTGCGTGCAGTCGAAAATAAGTTGAAAAAACTAATTTTCCGCGTGAATTTGGACAATTTCGAGTAGTTTTTGAAACAAAAATTATCAATGTAAAATTTAAACTGTTGGTTTTAAATATATAACAATAAATCCCAATAGCCCTGTTCTAGGTAGTAACATCAATAATATGTTAAGAAACATGTTTGATCGTAGAGAAAAATGTCTAAAACAATCAGCATTTTAAAAGGAATAAGGCCTCTTAAGCGGCCTCTATTATCTTTTGAGCAGTTTTTTTAACTTCTGATTTTTTTCCAGGCCCACACACATTTCGTATCCTCAATGGTGGCCCTCCACACGAAATACTCTGCGCTCTTCGCTGAAGTATTCGACAACAACCAGGCCTTCCTTGGAGCCCTAGACAGAGCGTGTTCGAGCGTCGTCAACTCGCGCCCTGACGACAACAGCCCGCCTAGGGCTCCAGAGCTGCTGGCCAGATACTGTGACGCCCTGCTTAGGAGGTAAGCTTCAAAAGGTACCAGGGTATCAGGGGATATGAAGAGGTGACAACTTCATAAGGGTCACAAATTGAATCTGTGTTGCGGAACTCTGCTAAAATGGTAGTTTAAGAGGTTCTAGAAGATTCTGTATTCCTTTTAAACATACTAGGACAGCATGAAAGAGTAAGATAAGTCGTAGAACGTCAGAAAAGTAAAGAAAACCATAGTAATTTAGTAACAAAAGTACCAGGATCACATAACTCGAAAGGCGGTCTATCCAATTCCTTCATGAAGTAGTCACTTCGTTGAAGTATTCGACAACAACCAGGCCTTCCTTGGAGCCCTAGACAGAGCGTGTTCGAGCGTCGTCAACTCGCGCCCTGACGACAACAGCCCTCCTAGGGCTCCAGAGCTGCTGGCCAGATACTGTGACGCCCTGCTTAGGAGGTAAGCTTCAAAAGGTACCAGGGTATCAGGGTATATGAAGAGGTGACAACTTCATAAGGGTCACAAATTGAATCTGTGTTGCGGAACTCTGCTAAAATGGTAGTTTAAGAGGTTCTAGAAGATTCTGTATTCCTTTTAAACATACTAGGACAGCATGAAAGAGTAAGATAAGTCGTAGAACGTCAGAAAAGTAAAGAAAACCATAGTAATTTAGTAACAAAAGTACCAGGATCACATAACTCGAAAGGCGGTCTATCCAATTCCTTCATGAAGTAGTCTCTTCGCTGAAGTATTCGACAACAACCAGGCCTTCCTTGGAGCCCTAGACAGAGCGTGTTCGAGCGTCGTCAACTCGCGCCCTGACGACAACAGCCCGCCTAGGGCTCCAGAGCTGCTGGCCAGATACTGCGACGCCCTGCTTAGGAGGTAAGCTTCAAAAGGTACCAGGGTATCAGGGGATATGAAGAGGTGACAACTTCATAAGGGTCACAAATTGAATCTGTATTGCGGAGCTGGTATGGTAAGTCATGCTATGGATAATCTAGAAAGTAAGCCTCAAACAGTACCAGGGTATCAGGGGATATGAAGAGGTGACAACTTCATAAGGGTCACAAATTGAATCTGTGTTGCGGAGCTCTGCTAAAATGGTAAGTTTAAGAGGTTCTAGAAGATTCTGTACTTATTCCTTTTAGACATACTAGGACTGCATGAGACAGTAAGATAAGTCGTAAAACTTCAGAAAAGTAAAGAAAACCATAGTAAGTTAGTAACAAAAGTACCAGGATCACATCGCTCGGAAGGCGGTCTATCCATGTCCTTCATGAAGTCCAGCCAGTCTTCGCTGAAAGAAAGAGTATGTATAGGAAAGAAAAGACTACTAATAAAAATGGTTGCCTGTAAAGTCGGTTTTACGGGCGAAGGAAGATTTTACGTGACAACGTCTTTTTCTCGGTAGAATATTTATTTGTATCATATCCATTCACAATTTCCCTAACAACATTTTAAGTGTTACTTTCTGAACGCACCCATCACATGTGTCATTAATGTCATTATAGTGTCTTCCCTCGTCCCTCGTCCCTCCTCCCTCCTCCCTCTTCCCTCCTCCCTCCTCCCTCTTCCCTCCTCCCTCCTCCCTCTTCCCTCTTCCCTCTTCCCTCTTCCCACATTTTAAAGTTTGAGAATCTGTGAACAGCATGATGACGTAGTATTGTGTGTTAGAGGGAATGACGTCATGTCCACGGCGCTACAAAGTATTGCTACAATTACGTCATCTTAAAGTATTACTACAATGACGTCATGTTTTTCGTATGTGCGGCCGGCGTTCATCAATTTATTAGACGTTGTCACGTCAAAAAGAAAAGTAACTTTTGCAGTGTGGCAAACTTGATCTGGAACTACTAAAAAAGATGTGCGTAGAATTAGCGAGGCGGTAATATTTCTAGTAACTTTGGCTTACCAAAGTACCCGAATGTATCTTAAATACTTGGTAACATTGACCTGATGAAAATGACCCAAACATTTTTTTTATTAACAGACGTGGTGGAGAGGCGGAACCGGAGGCACGGCTGGCGGCAGCCATACTTGTGTTCAAGTACATAGACGACAAAGATGTCTTCCAGAAGTACTACGCCAGAGCGTTAGCCAGGAGGCTGATACACCAGCTTTCGGCGAGCATGGAACAGGTGAGTGAGCCAAAGTTTCTGCAAATTATGGTACATTCCTATTTTTAACTCTCAACGAAAAAGAAGGGTCCTTCAGTTTTAAGTTTGACACGTATATTACTGTATCCGTGTGTCTGTTTGTGGTATCGTAGCTCCCAAGCCGATGGACCAATTTGAGTGTGATTTAATCGATTTTTTAAGAGGCCTTATTCCTTTTTAAATGCTGGTTGTTTAGACATTTTTCTCTATGATCAAACATGTTTCTTAATATACTATTGATGTTACTTTCTAGAACAGGGCTATTGGGATTTATTGGTATATATTTGAAACCTACAGTTTGAATTTTTCATTGATAATTTTTGTTTCAAAAACTACTCGAAATTGACAAAATTCACGCGGAATATTAGTTTTTTTAACTTATTTTCGACTGTACGCAATGAAAGCGTGAAATAACTATGTTACTACCTAGAACTCGGGGAAAAGTATTATTCACTTCAAAAAGTTGGTTGAAATTATCAATATATTTGTCATAATATGAAAAAAATAAATTTTAAAAGGAATAAGGCCTCTTAATTGATATGTCCGTCGAGATGGTTCTTAGCTGTATTTGGTGGAAATAGGACCAGTCTAGCTAGCACAACTATGCTTTGTGACTCTTATCGCGCGACATAGCGCTTTGAAAAAAAAAACCGGTCAAGTGCGAGTCTGACTCGCGCATCGAGGGTTCAGTACAAATATTTATCCCATCTTAACTGGCCGGGTTAAGTTAAGTTTGCATCTGGTGTGTATGGCGCTGGATACAAATGAGGTGTAAAATACATCATCTGTGAAAATTTCAACTGTCTAGCTGTCACGGTTCATGAGATACAGCCTGGTGGCAGACGGACAGCGGAATCTTAGTAATAGGGTCCCGTTTTTTACCCTTAGGGTACGGAACCTTGAAAAAGTTTTGTCAGTCGTTAAAAAGAACAATACCATCACATTTGTGTGTACATGAGATCTCTTTTTAAAATCAGAAACTCATTCTCAGTTATCACTGTAAAATTTGTTGTTCAGTCAAGCCCGCGGTAAATCATATATTTTTTGTGTTTCCTTCAGGAAGAAGCAATGATAAACCGTCTCAAAGCGGCCTGCGGCTACGAGTTCACCAACAAGCTCCACAGAATGTTCACGGACGTGGCTGTCTCCGCGGACCTCAACAACAAGTTCCAGCAACACTTGCGCGAGCAGGAACAGCCGCAGACCGGCATGCCAGGGTTCAGCGTGCAAGTATGTCGACTCCCTCGATAAATGATAAAACACCCGTCAATTCTATAAAGTCTGCCTGAAGTTTTTATCGAGCTAATGTAGCCATGATAAGTACCGGGCAAGGTACCAGGCAATCATAACCGACCAAGAGCTTGCGGCTACGAATTCGCCAACATCTACAGAATCACGGATATGGTAATCAACCAATTTATTCCGTAAAACATGACAAGTACCGGACTAGGTACTAGGCAATCATAACCGACCAAGAGCTTGCGGCTACGAGTTCACCAACAAGCTCCACAGGATGTTCACGGACGTGGCTGTCTCCGCGGACCTCAACAACAAGTTCCAGCAACACTTGCGCGAGCAGGAACAGCCGCAGACCGGCATGCCAGGGTTCAGCGTGCAGGTATGTCGACTCCCTCGATAAATGATAAAACCTAATCGTAAAGATCGATCAAACACCCGTTTTTATCGAGCTAAACGCAACCAATTTATTCCGTAAAACATGACCAAGGTACTAGGCAATCATGACTGACCAAGAGCTTGCGGCTACGAATTCGCCAATCTCTATCAGAAACAGCCACAGACCGACCGGCATGCCAGGGTTCAGCGTGCAGGTATGTCGACTCCCTCGATAAATGATAAAACACCCGTCAATTCTATAAAGTCTGTAAGTTTGAGCGGGACAAATGCCTACCAATATATTCCGTAAAACATGACAAGGACCGGGCAAGGTACTAGGCAATCATAACCGACCAAGCGAGTTCGCCAATCTCTACAGAATCGCGGATGCGGCAGTTCCCGCTGATTTGAATAAGAAGTTCCAGCAACATTTGGGGGATGAGGAACAGCCAAAGACCGGCTTGCCAGGGTTCAGCGTGCAGGTATGTCGCTTCCCTCGATAAAAGATAAAACACCCGTCAATCCCATAAAGTATGTAAGTGTGAGCGTGACTGTTTATCGCTAATCGCAGCCCATTTATTCCGTAAAACATGACAAGTACCGGACAAGGTACCAGGTAATCATAACCGACCAAGAGCTTGCGGCTACGAGTTCACCAACAAGCTCCACAGGATGTTCACGGACGTGGCAGTCTCCGCGGACCTCAACAACAAGTTCCAGCAACACTTGCGCGAGCAGGAACAGCCGCAGACCGGCATGCCAGGGTTCAGCGTGCAGGTATGTCGACTCCCTCGATAAATGATAAAAATTATAAATCACCCGTCAATCCTATAAAGTCTCTACTGCCTGAAGTTTTTATCGAGCTAATGTAGCCAATAAAAACATGATAAGTACCGGGCAAGGTACCAGGCAATCATAACCAAGAGCTTGCGGCTACGAATTCGCCAATCTCTACAAAATCAGGAACAGCCACAGACCGGCATGCCAGGGTTCAGCGTGCAGGTATGTCGACACCCTCGATAAATGATAAAATTTATAAAACACCCATCAATCCTATAGTCCGTAAGTGCGAGTAGGACTGGCCTCAGTTTTTATCGAGCTAAACGCAGCCAATATATTCGGTATAAGTAGCGGACAAGGTACCAGGCAATCATAACCGACCAAGAGCCCGCGGCTACGAGTTCACCAACAAGCTCCACAGGCTGTTCACGGATGTGGCAGTTTCCGCCGATTTGAATTACAAGTTAATGTGTGCTTTACGAATTACCGCCCGTGGTTTGTTTAAAGTTTTAGATCTTGCCTTGACTAGGAAGTGAGACATTCATATTACATCTGTTTCTCATACACTCACTACATACTCGTAGTATAAAAAAAGTCGCTTCCTGCCGTCTGTCTTTCCCTATGTATGCTTAGATCTTTAAAGGTACGCAACGGATTTTGATGCGTTTTTTTTTAAATAGATCGAGTGATTCATGAGGAAGTTTTATATGTATAATACATGCATGATATATCATTTCAACCGTGTTAAGCCGGGGCGGGTTGCTAGTGTTCAGTATAAATCCATATTTGCATCTTTCTCACCATCAGCCTTGTCCACAGGTTTTACAAGCTGGCGCCTGGCCGCTAGGCGGCGCCATGGCGCCACTGGCGCCGCCGGCCGCGCTGGAGCGGCCCGCGCGACAGTTCGAGGCCTTCTACCGCGCCTCCTTCAGCGGGAGGAGACTTGCTTGGCTGCACCATCTCTGTACCGGGGAGCTGAGGACCAGATACACGCCGCGCCCGTACCATCTCAGCGCTAGCACACCACAGGTAACTTATGACCGCCTGGTACTTTAAGAAGAAGGGTTAGAAGCTAGCGAATAATCTAGCTAGATTATTCTTTGAGCTTGGATATCAACAGGAGGCCTATACGCTGAACCAGTCATGTGTGACAGGCACCTTTAAATTTTATGCTAGCCTAAGTACTTTCAAAGCACTATTTAGTGTCTTTTAGAGGCTGGTGACTACCTTAACTGAGTCATTTGTGAGCTTAGGTAGTTCTTAGAGTGCTCTAGCCTCTCAACCTAGTTCGAGGGCATTCTACCGCGCCTCCTTCAGCGGGAGACGACTTGCTTGGCTGCACCATCTCTGTACCGGGGAGCTGAGGACCAGATACACGCTGCGCCCGTACCATCTCAGCGCTAGCACACCACAGGTAACTTATGACCGCCTGGTATTTTCTGTTACATTCTAGCCAGAACTCGTTGAGCTACGACATCCACAGGCCTCCTATACTCTGGAGCCAGTCATGTGTGTTAAATTTCATGTTAGCCTAGTATTTTCAGAGCATTATTTAGGGGCTTTTAGAGGCTGGTTGCTAGCCTAAGTCATTTTTGTTAATAGCTTAGGTAGTTTTTAGTGTTATCTAGAGCCTCTCAAGGCCTTCTACCGCGCCTCCTTCAGCGGCAGGAGACTTGCTTGGCTGCACCATCTCTGTACCGGGGAGCTGAGGACCAGATACACGCCGCGCTCGTACCATCTCAGCGCGAGCACACCACAGGTAACTTATGACAGCCTGGTACTTCTACCGCGCCTCCTTCAGCGGCAGGAGACTTGCTTGGCTGCACCATCTCTGTACCGGGGAGCTGAGGACCAGATACACGCCGCGCTCGTACCATCTCAGCGCGAGCACACCACAGGTAACTTATGACAGCCTGGTACTTCTACCGCGCCTCCTTCAGCGGCAGGAGACTTGCTTGGCTGCACCATCTCTGTACCGGGGAGCTGAGGACCAGATACACGCCGCGCCCGTACCATCTCAGCGCGAGCACACCACAGGTAACTTATGACAGCCTGGTACTTTAAGATGAAGGGTAAGAAGCTAGCGAATAATAGCTAGGTTATTCTTTGAGCTTGGATATTAACAGGAGGCCTGTACGCTGAACCAGTCATGTGTGACAGGCACCTTTAAATTTTATGCTAGCCTAGTACTTTCAAAGCACTATTTAGTGTCTTTTAGAGGCTGGTGACTACCTTAACTAAGTCATTTGTGAACTTAGGTAGTTCTTAGAGCACTCTAGCCTCTCAACCTAGTTCGAGGGCATTCTACCGCGCCTCCTTCAGCGGCAGGAGACTTGCTTGGCTGCACCATCTCTGTACCGGGGAGCTGAGGACCAGATACACGCCGCGCCCGTACCATCTCAGCGCGAGCACACCACAGGTAACTTATGAAGTTATGACCGCCTGGTACTTTTTGTTACATTCTAGCTAGAACTCGTTGAGCTACGACATCCACAGGCCTCCTATACTCTGGAGCCAGTCATGTGTGTTAAATTTCATGTTAGCCTAGTATTTTCAGAGCATTATTTAGGGTCTTTTAGAGGCTGGTTGCTAGCCTAAGTCATTTTTGTTAGCTTAGGTAGTTTTTAGTGTTATCTAGAGCCTCTCAAGGCCTTCTACCGCGCCTCCTTCAGCGGCAGGAGACTTGCATGGCTGCATCATCTCTGTACCGGGGAGCTGAGGACCAGATACACGCCGCGCCCGTACCATCTCAGCGCGAGCACACCACAGGTAACTTATGACCGCCTGGTACTTTCTGCGCATCATTGTTTCTATTAAGAGGCCTTATTCCTTTTAAAATTTATTTTTTTCATATTGTGACAAATATATTGATAATTTCAACAAACTTTTTGAAGTGAATAATACTTTTCCCTGAGTTCTAGGTAGTAACATAGCAATTTTATGCTTTCATTGCGTACAGTCGAAAATATGTTGAAAAAACTAATTTTCCGCGTGAATATTGTCAATTTCGAGTAGTTTTTGTAACAAAAATTATCAATGAAAAATTGATACTGTAGGTTTCAAATATATACCAATAAATGTCAATAGCCCTGTTCTAGGTAGTAACATCAATAATATGTTTACAAACATTTTTGATCATGGAGAAAAATGTCTAAATAATCAGCATTTTAAAAGGAATAAGGCCTCTTAAAGAACCTTGCGAATAATCTAGCCAGATATTCTTTGAGCTAGGAGACCTATACTCTGAACCAGTCATTTGTGACACAGGCACCTTTAAATTTTATGTTAGCCTAGTACATTCCGCGAATTATTTAGTGTCTTTTAGAGGCCTTAGGAAGTTTTTAGAGTAATCTGAGCCTTTGAACTCCGAGCCAAGCCCGTGCCATTTCGGGGCTAAGTAGTACACCACAGGTAACTTATGGTAGCCTGGTACTTTCTTTCTGTCAATTTTGAGTTTATTTTCGTCATTCGTGAGCTTGCGGTATAGGGGTTACAATTTGATGCTCCCTATACGGACCAATTTTATTCGAAAAACCTATATTTTGAATTATTTATCCACTTTTGATTTATAAGTGTAACACCAGAGTATTTGTTCCAGTGCGCCCTGCTTCTCTGCTTCGAGACAGTAGATTCTTTAGCGGCGAAGGAGCTCAGAGCCAGACTGCAGTTGACGGGAGACGCCTGGGTCAGACAACTTCGACCGCTGTTAGACGCAGGACTACTTTTAGCACAGGTATTTAAAATGCGTAACCTGGCGCAAAAGACCGGGAGTCGAACCCGGTACCTCTGGATTACCGGTCCAGCGTGTCCCAAAGGTAATCCAGAGATACCCGGTACCATATTTTCTTAAGTGCAGTTATTTTATTCGTATTAACCTTAGGCTAATTATAGATTAGTGTAAGTAAGTTTGCATGCCATACTGTGGCGGACCATGCATTTTATGTACTTTATTCATTTTATGTATGTTCAAGCAAATAAATAAATTGAATTGAATATAAAAAAAATAATGAGACGTTAAAGCCCAACAGGGGGAATTACCCACGCCATCGTCATATTGCGGATTTTAGTGGTACTAATTTATTTTACTGGCAACGACAAATTTTTGGCAGCTGACGTGAAAGTCAGTGAATGTCACTGATGTAAACAATGAGGAAACGGGACTAAATTTTCTTCAATTTACAAGTAATTTTAGAATAATAAAGGTATAACTATCCACAGTGATGAAAGTCAAGTTTTTTTCAATAGGATTCAGTATTTATTTCGCAAGAAGAACAAAGGATTGAGCAGCACTCCGGTAAACAATGTTTTGAATTTGGTTGATGACAAATCCTTGACCGCTACTGACTCAAATATATGACATATGCATATTATTGCCATATGAAAGCTGTTTGTAGCGTCACTATCCCTGGGCCGGACCGACACTTGAAAGGCTTATACAGTACTAGCTGTGCCCCGCGGTTTTACCACTAAATTTATTCGGGATGAAAGATAAAGATAAAGAAATTTATTCCATAACAATCTTACAATCGTGTCGGAAATAATAATAATAATAAATTATCAAAGTATTACAATAAATTATTAAAGTATTTACATTCGAATGTCACAATTAAATGCATTTTTATTTATAATATATAACATAACCTTAACTAAAAACAAAGAAAATATTATTAAATTTTAGTTACAAGCACAACAATTATCTACTTAAACAAACAACAAAAGAAAAGTATCCTATGTCCTTTCCCGGGTCTCAAACTATCTCCATACCAAATTTCATCTAAGTCGGTTCAGCGGTTTAAGCGTGAAGAGGTAACAGACAGACAGACAGACACACTTTCGCATTTATAATATTAGTATGGATTTTCTTGAACTCATGAACCGCGGACATGGAAGACTTTGTGACTGGATCTTTTAGATGCGTTGGCCCAGGACCTATCACCAACCAAGTCAGGGTCTAAAATGTATTGACTGATTGTTGCATCCATACTAATATTATAAATGCGAAAGTGTGTCTGTCTGTCTGTCTGTCTGTTACCTCTTCACGCTTAAACCGCTGAACCGATTTAGATGAAATTTGGTATAGGTATAGATAGTTTCAGTCCCGGGGAAGGACATAGGATACTTTTCATCCATACTATCCATACTAATATTATAAATGCGAAAGTGTGTCTGTCTGTCTGTCTGTCGGTCTGTTACCTCTTCACGCTTAAAAACCGCTGAACCGATTTAGATGAAATTTGGTATATAGATAGTTTCAGTCCCGGGTTAGGACATAGGATACTTTTCATCCCGAATAAATTGAGTGTTCCCGTGGGATGAGCGGGTAACACCGCGGGGCACAGCTAGTTTACGATATATCTAGATTGTCTTTTTGTACAGGGCGACGTAGAACACGAGGCAGAAGGCGAGTCAGAAACTGCCCCAGAAGTCGGAGAGAGCAGCGAGGGCGAAGGCTCTGCTCGTGGGGAGGGCATCCTCACACTCAACCTGGCACTCAGCTCCAAGAGGACCAAGATACGGCTGACCACTGCCGCCACACACCAAGGTAAATCAACATCTTGGTTACTCCTGACAGCCTGGTACTCTTTCCTGGGAACTGCTAACGGATAAGGGCCATTTTCATCGTGGGGAGGGCATCCTCAGCCTCAACCTGGCACTCAGCTCCAAGAGGACCAAGATACGGCTGACCACTGCTGCCACACACCAAGGTAAATCAACATCTTGGTTACTCCTAACAGCCTGGTACCTTTAGCTTCCTGGGCCTTAGACGCATAATGTCCTAAAGTCCCAAAATTTGCAAAACGCAAAATGTCCCAATCGCATAATGTCCTAAACGCATAATGACCTAATCGCATATTGACCTAAATTCGTAAAATGTGTGTGTGTGTGTGTGTGTGTGTGTGAGGGTGTGTGAGTGAGTCAGTGAGTGAGGGTGCTTGTATGTGAGTGTGTGTGTGTGAGAGAGAGTGTGTGAGTTACTGGGTGAGTCAGTGAGTGGGTGTGTCAGTGAGTGAGTGTGTGTGTGTGTGAGTGAGAGAGAGAGAGAGTTTGTGTGAGTAAGTGTGTGTGTTTGTGTGTGTGTCTGTGAGTAAGTGTGTGTGTGTGTGTGATAGAGAGTAAGTGAGTCAGTGAGTGAGGGTGTGTGTGTGTGTGAGAAAGCATAACACTACTTGAAAAGCCATTGCAGTGAAATTGTAGCAAATTTAATGGCTCTATTGGTATCTTACTATGAACTCCTACTAGTTGTATTATTTTGTCCTTGGTTTTACCAGTTGGTTAATAGGCACCTAGCATTACCTGTAGTCCTACTGGTAGAACCAAGGCCTTTTCTTTGTCCAATACTCTATAGAGTTACAGTTGTAGCTGACAGGAGCAGGCGCAGGACTAGTAAGGATTTCGGTGAGTGCTGGTAGTGACAAAGGAAATAAAGGAATAAACCATTAGAAATAAAAAATGAAGGAGTAGTATTTAATTTTTTTTGTACATTTTAATTAAAAAGAAAAGAAACTAAATATATTCACCTTATACATAAATTATACAACATGTGCCCTGCCTGTCCGTCATAGTAAAACAGTTATTAACTTTATTTCTTATTTACATTTGAATTATTATTGTTACAGTGCAAAGTATAGGCCACGGTCGTCCTCACCCGCTACCCGCAGCGGGCAGCGGCCCGTCGTCCGCGGCGTCTTTATTATGTTCGTAAATGTTCTGGAGCGATCGTTGTCCCGCGACGACCACTCCAGAACATTACGAACATATAATAAAGACGCCGCGGACGACGGGCCGCTGCCCGCTGCGGGTAGCGGGTGAGAACGACCTAGGCCATAGAATTAATGATCTCATTGAAATGTCAAACCATCAAAGGCTCAATTAAACAATTATTGCATCTTCAACTTAACATAAATGACTTTACGCAGAAACTGTATCCCGCTTAGTTTATTTTTCTGAAGTTTCTTCAAAAGCAAACAATACATTTTATCAAACATAATATCAGATTTTTTTCTGTTGGGTGCTGGGTCTGAGAACAAATTTTTAATTATTCTGTGGTCGTTAAATTTTGATTCGGTTCTCAGTTTTTGTAAAAAGTCATATAATCCCGGGTGTTTAGCCATTTTCCGGTTCAATCGAAGATGCCACCCTTCCAGCTGATTGTTAGTGCGATATTTCTCAGTAGCACAACTTAATATCTCTGGAGTCATAATTTGCAACCATTCCCTGTGGAAGTAGTTTATGAAACCTCTCATGTTCTGGGTATTCGGAGAAATTAGGAGAATAGTTTGCCAAGTCTCTGTTATTACATCAGCAGGTAGCAAAGGTAAATTGCTGATGAGTCGCAATACCTTTCTTGCGTTACAATCTTTGTGCAAGTTTAATTTTCGAGCCTTCTTCCACACCGCCCTTGAGAAGTGAAAATGACACCCAGAAATAGTCACATTAGGGAAAACGTGACGGACTGCATTCATGACTGCGACTTCATAATCACATTTAAAATATAGTATATCTATATTTAATACCTCTTTAATGCACTGGAAAAATCGTGTGTAGGTTGCTTGAGTTTTATTTGGAAGCAGCCCAAATATAACCGGAACTACGTTTGTAGCTCTTGTTGTTGAAGTTCCCAAATCGACGTGGATACTGTATAGTTGATAAAAAATGGACGGACAACTTTTGAAAGTTCCGTCCCCGAAGAACTGTGCAGATGTTGGGTGCAGGTACTTCAAATAGCTTGATAATTCAGTCTGCTGTAGACTTTCTACGTGAAGAAATTTCTTTTTCGCTCTGTACATGGAGTCCTTTATCTCCTTCACTGTTGGCACGTAGCTGATGTATTCGGAAACTTCTTTAACTGGCGCAAACACCTTTTCTACTATGTCTGGAACTGGAGAAAAGTCTTTACATACCGCTTCCTTGCATTCTTGCCTCAGTAAAAAGATTTTGTTTCTCTTCTCATCACTGCAGCACAAGTGAACACTTGTTCTGAGGATTTCGACCTCAGCCGACGTGTGAACGGATTTTTCTATTGAAAATTCCGACGGAAGCTTCAATGTGACTGTGGCACTACAATAATCTCTATGTATACACCGCCAAATGGTGGTGCCATTCTTATTTACTCTATTTATTTTGTTGTACCTGTAGCCTTGATGTAGCAAAGTTGAATTGCCTTTTTGATTTTTTGAAAATATTATCTCGTCCATTTTCACTAAAATCCTAATTTGGTCTAGTGACATAAAACAAAACACAGGCACGGTAATTTGACGGTAATTGATTCGTAAAAAGAATAATTTGTCGAATGTGGCCAAAACTTAGAGCAAAGACAAATGGAGATGTCATAACGAAAACTCTTCGTACCGTCAAATGCTCCAACATTGCCCGCTTTTTTTGGAAAACGATGAATGTTTTCAATTATTTTCTATGCTGATGCTATTGTTTTTTTATCCACCGTCCATCGTAACAAGTATGATCACGGGCGTGTACTCATTGCGAAAAAGAATTTTTAAATACATTTTAAATCAAGATTTCGACCGATTTTAGAGGCGGGCCAAGTTACCCGGAGTTTTGTCCAATATTGCCTACGTCGATTTAACACAGAATTATAGCTCTTAAAATAACGAAAAAAAAAACTACAACAAGAATTCGGGCAATTTTAGCAATAGCATCAAACATCCTCTCATTATTAGTTTAACTTAAGTCGGCAATCGGGTGGGCAACGTTACATGGCAATTTTAGGATGTTTCCATACAAAGTGCAAAAAGCGAATTTCAAACTGCTAGGGTTGTCACTTTAGGGTCAAATGGTGAAACGTTTTATATTTTCTCAGTGAGCATGGTTTTTTTATTGATATATAGAAGCCTCCGACTGCGGAAACACTTACTCCGTGCCACGCTATCGTGAAGTTCGCCGGAGCATGAGCTTCTACAGCGCAGTGCCTTTCACACTATCATATTCGCCCACCTCGATCAACGTCTCAAGAGTGTTAGCTTTGTTTTATACGCTGTCTGTAAGGCACTATTATTTACCCGAGTATATGATGAAAACTGTTGTTATTCCTGTACCTAAAAATAAAACTGGAGATTTGTCCAACACCAGTAACTACAGGCCTATATCCCTTGCGACTACGTGACTCTTAACCCCAACCAGTTTAGTTTTCGACCAGGGTTATCAACGGAGAGTGCAATACTGTGCCTTAAACACACTGTCAAATATTATTTAAATAGAAGAACGCCTGTTTACGCGTGCTTCCTGGATCTGTCTAGGGCTTTTGACCTGGTTTCCTCCAATATTCTATGGTAAAAGCTAAAAGCTATTAAATTACCTAATGAGACCGTACAAAATCTAAAGTATTGATATGGGAACCAGGTCAATAGTGTTAGATAGTCAGGTACTTTTTCAGACCCGTACAAGTTGGAGTGTGGGGTGAGACAGGGGGGTTTGACCTCGCCCACACTCTTTAATCTTTACATAAATGAGCTTCTCGAGACGCTCGGCAAAACGCATATCGGCTGCCATATAAACATATTTTTTTTTAATAATTTGAGTTACACCGACGATATGGTTTTGTTGAGCGCATCGGCTTGTGGTTTGCGAAAGCTTATAAATACTTGTGAGACATACGCTATCCAACATGGGCTAAAATACAATGTAGGTAAAACTCAGTACATGGTATTTGAGCCTTCTGGTTATCAGATACCCAAGGTACCTTCTATTAATTTGTATGGTAGTCCTTTGGAAAGGGTGAGGTGTTTTAAATATTTAGGCCAAACACACACACACACCCACACACACACACACATACACACACACACACACACACACACTCACCCAATCACTGACTCACTCACCCACTTACTCACCCACTCACTGACTCACCCAGTCACTCACACACAAACACTCACTCACCCAATCACTGACTCACCCACCCACTCACTCACTCACAAACACAAACACACACACACACACACACACACACACACACACACTCACCCAATCACTGACTCACTCACCCACTTACTCACCCACTCACTGACTCACCCAGTCACTCACACACAAACACTCACTCACCCAATCACTGACTCACCCACCCACTCACTCGCTCACAAACACAAACACACACACACACACACACACACACACACACACACACACACACACACACACACACACACACACACACACACACACACACACACACACACACACACACATACATTTTGCGACTTTAGGTCAATATGCGATTAGGTCATTATGCGTTTAGGTCAATTTGCGTTTAGGACATTTTGCGTTCGTAAATTAGGGCATTATGCGTCTGGAGCGTTTATGGCCGTACCCTTGAAATGTCGACAAACGTTTCATCGAATTTTCATTTCGTCGAATTTTCATTTCATCGAAAGCATTTTTTTCTGACTCTATAAAATATTTTTGAATGTTAAAACACAAACCTAACCTTACAAAATGTCTGAAAATTTTATGACTTACAAGCAAAAATTTGTCGACGAAATGAAGCATTCGGTGAAACGTTTGTCGACATTTCAAGGGTATCCGAAACACGGAAATGAAATGAAATAATTTATGATTCTTGTCGCGCGACATAGCATCATCCGTCACAGTGCTGTACAGAAAGAGATAGGTAGTATATCACGCGCGAGAAAGAGTCGCGTGTCAAAGTTGTGCTAGAGGTGCTGGGGATGTTGCGAGTCTTTATCAAAACGCTTGGTGGCTTCTAACAGCCTGGTACTTTTTCCTTGGAACAGCGAACGGATAAGGGCCATTTTCAGAAATGGATCCTGGAGGGCCCCGAGTCTTTTTCAAAACGCTTGGTGACTTCTAACAGCCTGGTACTCTTTCCTTGTAACTGCTAACGGATGAGAACCATTTTCAGAAATGGAACTTGTTCCGAGTCTTTTTTAAACTCTTGGTTAAATTGACTGTCTTTTTTGTGCTCTGGCGTGACGGTTGTTAGCCTATTTTGATGGTTTTTTTTTGTATAGGCACCAGCGCCAGCGGTAGCGCCAACGCCAACAACGCTGAAACAACCGAGGCGACGCACTGCGACGACGACCGGAAGATGTACCTCCAGGCCGCCTTGGTTCGCATCATGAAGCAGAGAAAGGTAAACTCTTAACAGCTTATGTGAGCCTGGTACTCACGGATGGACTGCCTTCTTTCTCGGCCCTTAATGTGTTGAAGGGCGGGGATTCAGAGGGTGGATATACCTCCAGCCCGCCTTGGTTCGTATCATGATGCAGATAAGGTAACCTCTACTTGTCATGTGAGCCTGGTACTCAAGTTAGACGCGCAACTCTGCTATCGGGGCTTTCAGTGAGGATGGGACGGGTACATCAGACAACGGGTAAAAGGAGTCAATCATTGGTCCCTCTCCTCTCTCCCTCCCTCCCTCTATAATCCCGTCCCCCTACAAACCCCTCTTCCGCATCTCTGGAAGCGGTTATTAGAGCTTTAAATAAATCATCTCTAATCGAATGAGAAGATGCTACAACAGCACATTGTTAGCTGATTAACTCTTACCAGCTTATAACAGCCGGCTACTTTCAGCCCAGCATTAGTAGAGTGAGTGTGAGGGGGGGCACATTAGACCACGGGTTAAGAGGGTCATAGTTCATCTAGACACAGCCTAGGAGGTTACGACTCTTTTTCCAGCTTCTGTGAGCTTGGTACTCAAGGACTTCTAACTCCGGGCTTTCAGTGCTTGGGGCACATAAGACGACGTTTCAGACCACTTTGGTTCTGCTGTAGCTAAGAAAGGTAAACTCTCTTAGCAGCTTATGCGAACCTGGTACTCATGGACAGATACAATCCTTCTATCTCTTTCATGAAACATTCTTTTTCGTACGGAACCTGGTTATTTTTAAGAATTTATAAATTGTGGTTTCTTATTGTACTCCTTTATCTCCCCAGGTTCTTCGCCATAACGAGTTGATCCAAGAAGTGGTCTCCCAAGCTCGCGGCTCGTTCGCGCCATCTGTGGCCATGATCAAGAAATGCATCGAAGCTCTCATCGACAAACAGTACCTGGAGAGAGCTCCTGGACGACTAGACACCTACAGCTACCTCGCCTAGGCATCTAGGTCACCTGAATCGAGACCTAACTGTACGCAACATGGACGTAGACTAAAACACTTATAAGACATGGATCTGGGCTATATGTCAATGTATTTATCTGTTGCTCGTTGCCATGATGTCCCCTGGGTCATTCTTTAAATAAATAATAATAAATAAATATTAACGGACAATCTTACACAAATCGAACTAGTCCCAAACTAAGTAAAGCTTGTACTATGTGAAATAAATTAGGAAAAAGGCAAATTATGTGTAAAACATTTTAATTAAAATCAAACTGACTTTGACAAGGCGTAGCTATAGAGTCAAATATACCACAATACCACTAAAACAGAAACAATTTATTACATCTAAAATCGACACCATGGCTCTTAAGAACAGATTTTCCTATCTCATAGTTTCCGACTTCTCCATGCTGACCCACTTGGATTGATCACCCTGTATCTCTAGACCGGTGTTCCACATTCGTTTGCGTTCAAGGTACAGTAAAGAACACTGGAAACCAGTTACGATAGAGGAATATTAAATTTTACTGTAAACCGACGCTATATTCAAATTTCGGTTGAGTAATAACTCAGTGTCATTGTGCCAAGGGCGAACATGTACGTGTTTCCATTTCCTTGACCCGACTACGGGATATAAAAACGTTTTACGCGAAGTTGCGGGCACCTAGAAAGAAATATTTCAACACCTAGGTACTTATATCTAAATGTTCTAGGTGTCTAGACACTAGACCAATACATGATCTAGGCACAACACGATATAGGGGAAAATATGATAGATCGTTGTATTTTGTACAAATTAAATAAAATATAATACATTTTGTCATACATAGGGTATTAAAGTAATACATTAAATGAATGTAGCAATTTTGTTTTATACCCTATACTGCTCAAAGAAATATAAAAGCCACGTACATTTTTATAGCAATTTTAAACTCCTTAATGAAATTATATAATAAAGAGCGTGCCTTATTTTTTTTCTAACGCATGCATGAAGCAGCTGGTTCCAAATTACAATAGCTCTCCCATTAGGTTCAGAGACGCAGGTTCGAACTCCGCTTGAAGCATAATTTTTTTTTTTTCGCTTCATTGTTAACTTATTTTCTTTTGAGCAGGATAGAGAAAAGAAAATGTAAATGTATTTCCAAACTTAAGTTTATTGATTATAATCCTAGTTAAATTATTCTGTAACCATTTTTGTCTCAATAAGTGATAAACTAGCATGCAAGCCACACGCCTGACAACAAAATAAGTTTTGTTAAATACTCGGCATAGCATGTGCCCGTACTTCATTATGCGTTTAATTTAATTCTTTTACTGTTTCAATATAAATTATGTAAAAATACCACGGGTTTCGACAGGTTCCGAAAGTGGTGCAGAATTATAATTTTCGTAACTAAATACAATACGAGTTCTATTATTTTATGTAACAAAATGCTTGGTGAAAGCTTACTTAAGGTGTTTGCCGTATTTGGTGAAATATTTATTTCGTAACTACTTACAAAAACCAGTTACGATACTGGAATATGAAATTTTCCTGTAAACTGACACTATATTCTAATTTCGGTTTAACAATAACAAAAAAAAATATGATTAAAGCCTGACCAGAAATATATGAGGACGCGCCATATTGCGGAATTTCACTGGAACTAATTTCTTGTAATGGCAATGATTTTATGATGGTTTGTCAACAATGTCAATGTCACTCGTCGTGTATCTTTAAAAGACAAATATTTAGATATATTCAAAGAAAATCATTTACGGTCGTGAACGTAATAAATAAAGTAAACACGTGTTTAAAACACGAAAAACAGCCAGGTGAAAAGTAAAATGATATTACGAGGTTATCTTAGAAATTGACAGGTATTCAAAACTAATGTCATTATAGTGCCTTGCGATTGGTTGCAAAATTGTTGCCATATGAGTCTTATAAATAGCGGCCTCTTGACAATCCTCATATATTGTTGGTCAGGCTTTAATTGATGTTACGTTTCTTTAAAACACATATGTATACTTGTATATACTTAAATTTTATAATATAGTTATAATTATGGTGACTGTTTCATATTATACAAAAGAGTAGCTCATGTGTATGCGGTAATTCATTTTTGTCAAATTTGTCTGTGTGTATTGAATTATTGATAAACTAAAAGCTTGTAAGTATTGCAAGTTAATTTATACCCCTATTTAATGTCCAAAAGGATTTACTTTTGATTCAGTTTAATATGTAATACTTATTATAAACGGTTTAGACGTAATAAATTGTCAGGAACGACCCGACATGTTTCAAACTCATATGGACTATGGAGCTTTTAATTGGGGACGGCTAACCGTACGGCCCCGCGGTCACCAAATAACTGGCCTGGAACAACGCGACGACGCGGTTGGCTCAGTTTGTAAGCACTTGCCTACTGAGCCGGCGGTCCCGGGTTCGAATCCTGGCCAGGGCAAATATTTGTGTGATGAACTCGAATATTTGTGCTTGGGTCATGGTTGTTCTATGTATTTAAGTATATATTTATCTATATAAGTATGTATATCGTCGTCTAGTACCCATAACACAAGCCTTCTTGAGCTTAATTTGGGACTAGATCAATTTGTGTGAGGTCTGATATTTATTTATTTAACGCGTCTACAGCGCAACATGTCGAGACGTTCCTCACAATTTTTACGTGAATTTAACAATAACAATTCCTAGAGATGTCTCACGAGAGTTTTAATATCATGAATATGTAATAACAATGCAATGTAACAGTACATTCAACAAAGCCTTAGAATAGTTTTGAAGTTTAATGTTACCGTGTTTTTGGGTTCAGACAAACCGAATCAACACGTAACATTGAACTAAATATTTAAGTTACTTAATCGTATTAATGGTGTAAAAAAATAAGGTATCACTTTTCGTTTCCTAAACATATGAGTCGTTCTTCTGTTTTTAGCGACATTGACTCTACTATACTAAAATCTGCAACGGAGGTGCATTCGGTCTCGCAAATTTTGAGAATACAAGTTTTAATTATAAATGCAAATCAAAATCGCCGATCTTGTGTTAATTAAAACTTTAAAAACTGTGTATTGTGTAGTGTAATTAATATGATTAAGTTCGGGACAGGTTCACATTCGGTAAAAAAGAAAAACGACCAACATAACTAGTTGTAAATTGTTAATAACTTGTATTCTTGGTAATAATTGGCCAGTCAGAGCGGTAGCAGGCGTCCTAATGACATATTATCGTTAATAAATCTTTGTGCAACTGAACCCGTGTAAATAAGACCATATACTTTTTTTAATGTTAGGTGTTATTATTAGACGGTATATCGAAACGCTAGTAGATGTTTTCTAATATTATGTTTTCCTATAATTGTGAGAGATTGTGTAAAAAAGATATACGAGAATAAAATGGTTCTTTTATTTCATTGAATATCCCTGTAATTTAATACTCCGCTAATAGATCTTTGCCTAAAGTTGGCAAAATCCTATAGCTATCTTACTCATACCTAAAACGAAGCCTACGTTTACGAATGAACAACAAAACCGCCGCCAATATTTAGGTAAATATCTATTCGGAATTTTGGTCCCTGCTTATCATTTTTAATTTATCCCATGAATATTGGTCAATACCATGTTGTCATTTAGATGTGTAAATATACATTAATGGCTCAGTTTCATTGGTCGATTACTCGGTCGATATACGGCATGCGGGATGGAAATCTACCGCACCCCGTATGCAGGCCCTATCGACCAATGAAACTCCCCGCATGCGGGCCCTATGGCATGCGTTATGGAAATCTACCGCATGCGGACCCTATCGACCAATGAAACTCCCCGCATGCGGGCCCTATGGCATGCGTTATGGAAATCTACCGCATGCGGACCCTATCGACCAATGAAACTCCCCGCATGCGGGCCCTATGGCATGCGTTATGGAAATCTACCGCATGCGGACCCTATCGACCAATGAAACTCCCCGCATGCGGGCCCTATGGCATGCGTTATGGAAATCTACCGCATGCGGACCCTATCGACCAATGAAACTCCCCGCATGCGGGCCCTATGGCATGCGTTATGGAAATCTACCGCATGCGGACCCTATCGACCAATGAAACTCCCCGCATGCGGGCCCTATGGCATGCGTTATGGAAATCTACCGCACCCCGCATGCGGGCCCTATCGACCAATGAAACTTAGCCATTAACAATGCTAACTTGAGATCCGATTTGGTACCTACTCTACTTGGTGATAAGGTTGGGCGCGTTATGAGGTCAGTCTGGTTGCCTCGTCTTAGTGTCTAAAGATCTATATGTAGTTTCGACACTACTTCATTGTGTTTAGTACAGTCGCCATCAGATATATCGTAGCATGTAAGGTATTCATAAATATCTGAACACGACTCTTATTGACTGGGCGTTACAGTACATGTTCACATATTTATGAACGCCTTATATGCTGCGATATGTCTGATGGCGACTGTACACTGTCGTAACCATTTCCAATTTTTATATCTGATACCAAGACCAAGATACTAATTCAATTGGTGAAAGTCAACGGAATCTCTTGAATTACTAAAACGCCAATTAAAATAAAATTTAAATAAAATACATTTATTTCGGACAAATTAAGAGTCCGCTCAACTCCGCGTTGAGATCGCGCGCTTACGCTTTAAAATGTTGTTGTTTCACCTAGAGGAAGACAGGGCGCTAGCAGTAAAGCGAGAGCGCGCTAGCGGGGGGCGTGCTTACCGCCGCCCCGCCGGACCGTTCCCCGCGCTAGAGTAATTCGCTGCAGTTTCGCAACAATTTTTTGTAATTTATTTTAAGGTTTTCGTAGTTACGCTCTCATTTTAAAACTACGAGATCAATTTTGATAAATCTTTTTTCTTATCAAACTGCATAGTTTAATCGACACCGGAAATAGGTTTTGACTTCAATCTAAACTATATTTTGGTCGTAGTATGCCGCCAAACTGAACAACTTTCTGGGGTCTAAAAATGTAAAACTTGTACTCGCTCTATTTTCTTTCTATTAACATTTCAAGAGTCATAAACTAGTTTTAGCCCTAGATATATCTTATCTCATTATATTTAGAGAATTTCATGATAATGTGACATGTTATATTAAAATAAGGACGTAACTACGTTTGTATGAAGAATCGAGCTTGCTGCGGACTCTTAATCCATATATTATTAGTATTACAAAAATAACTTAAATGACAATGTTTGTGCCTAAACTAAGGTGTTGAGAGGTCCAGTGCCTGATTGTACCTTCTCTCTCTCATTATTGTCAAAGCTATAAATATATAAAAAGCTATAAAATATAGGTACACTAATATCAAATGCCAACAAGTTGGTTGAAATTATATACTTGTCATATAGTTAGTTACCGGGTGTTTCGTAATAGGAGCGATAAATTAAAACATAGATTCTTCGCTTGAAACTGGACAACATTTGTTAAGCAACTTCTGAAAATAACGTGTATTAAATGATATTTTGTAGAATATTGTTTAGACAAAGAAGCAATGTATTGCGAAATGTCCGATATTAGTAGAGTGACAGCTATGTCAATGCTCAGGGAATGTCAATGTTGGACGACGTACATTGAAAATACTATTTAATTTGTTTGAAATAATAAAATTCTGAAAACTGTCTTTTTTTTAAGTTGCTGAACAAATTTTGTTCAATTTGAAGAGTAGAATCTATATTTTAATTTATTGCTCCTATTACAGGAAACACCCGGTATAATATGAATTTTTTTTTTTTTTAAAGGAATGATATTGATGAGCGCCTCATCGCCCCGATTAGTGTATCTAATGGATTTGCTTCATAATAAATTAGTCAAGAAACCTAATTATCTATAACATTAGCATATTAAAATGTTTTGATAATTAGCTCACTATCACGTAATGTTCGAGTCAGCTCATTCTTCAACTGCATAGAAGTGCATTCCTCAGCTGTTGCATAGCAATTAACATTTTTATATTCATTAACATTTATATATTTTTATATTGGTTATTTTCACCTGAAAGAGCATTATCTATCCTTCTCATAATTCGTATTTTATTCAACTGGTCCTATTATCTTTTGACTGAATGTTGAATGTATGTACATATTGTTTATTATATTCATGCATTTATTTGTTTTTCGTGTACATTTTTTTTATTACCGGAATGCGGCTCAATCCTTCGTTCTTCTTGCGAAATAAATACTGAATCCTATCGAAAAAAAACGTGACTTTCATCACTGTGGATAGTTTTGGCTTTATTATGCAAAAATTACTTGAACTTTGCGGAATCAGTGATATTCAACGACTATCAACGTCAGTTACCTACTAAAAATTTGTCGTTGCCAGTAAAATCAATTTACTAATACAGTCTGACCAAAATGAGTAGAATTTAAAAAGTGGCAATACTGTAGTGTCGTCCCTTTCTAATCAATCTAAGATAAAGGGGACGACACTACAGTATTGCCACTTTTTAATTTCTACTCTTTTTGGTCAAACTGTAAAATTGTTCCACTAAATATCCGCTATATGGCGTGAACTAAAAAGTATCCTGTTGGGCTATACTTATTGTATGTACTCTCGAAATTTCATGAGCATCGGCTGAGAAATGCGACCTGTGGGCGAGAACAGCCGGCCAACTGGTCTGGACATACGAAATAGTTTATGGCCAAGCTGAAATGGCACTCCGCTCGCTCAGACAAAAATATATCTAACGTAGTGGTTTCATTCTTACAATATTACAATAATACAGATTATTCATTGTGTATACTCAGCGGAAATGCAATGTTGCAATTAAGCGGACGTGCCTAAACAACACACCTGCGTTCATAGACGACGCGGCGCCTGCGCACTGGGTCGGGCTATCTGCTATTGAAGGAGGCTTTACAAATGATGCGGTTGTCGCAGTTAGTAGTGCACCTGCCTATTGAGCCGGCGGTCCTGGGTTCGAATCCCGACCGGGGCAATTTGTGTCATCATCATCATTCATCATTTCAGCCATAGGACGTCCACTGCTGGACACAGGCCTCCTCAATTGACTTCCACATGGGCCGGATAGAAGCGACCCGCATCCAGCGAGTCCCCGCAACCCTGACCAGGTCGTCCGACCACCTTGCGGGTGGCCGTCCTACGCTGCGCTTGCCGGTACGTGGTCTCCACTCGAGAACCTTTCTGCCCCAACGGCCATCGGTTCTTCGAGCTATGTGCCCTGCCCACTGCCACTTCAGTTTGCTAACCCTGTTTGCTATGTCGGTGACATTAGTTCGTCTACGAATCTCATCATTTCTGATTCGATCACGTAGAGAGATCCCGAGCATAGCCCTTTCCATAGCTCGCTGAGTGACTCTGAGCTTCCTTAAGAGGCCCATAGTTAGAGACCACGTCTCGGCTCCGTAGGTCATCACCGGTAATACGCACTGGTTGAAGACTTTTGTCTTCAAGCACTGAGGTATCTTGGACGAGAAGACACTTCGCAGTTTCCCGAACGCTGCCCATCCGAGTTGAATCCGTCGATTGATCTCTTTCTCTAAGTTGGACCTGCCTAATTGGATCGTCTGACCTAGATAGACGTATTCGTCGACAACATCGAGGACCGAGTTCCCAACCAATACTGGGGTGGGTGCTACATGGACATTCGACATGATCTTCGTCTTGTCCATGTTCATCTTAAGGCCTACCTGTTCGGATATTCGGTTGAGATCATCCAGCATTATACCGAGATCCTCCAGCGTCTCCGCCATGACCACGATATCGTCAGCAAACCGAAGGTGCGTGATGTACTCGCCATTTATGTTGATGCCAAGTCCTTGCCATTCCAAGAGCTTGAAGGCGTCTTCCATTGTGTTGGTGAAGAGCTTCGGAGATATTACATCTCCTTGTCTCACACCTCTCTGCAATGGAATCGCCTCCGTACACTGGTCTTGTACTCGGACTGACATAGTGGCGTTGTTGTACACACTCCTGAGCACCTCGACATACCGATGGTCAATTCGGGATCGCTGGAGGGACTGTAGTACTGCCCATGTCTCGACGGAATCAAAGGCCTTCTCATAGTCCACAAACGCTAAGCAGAGTGGCAGATTATACTCTTCGGTTTTCTGTATAACTTGCCGCAGCGTGTGTATGTGGTCTATGGTACTGAAGCCTTTTCGAAACCCGGCTTGTTCGGGAGGCTGGAATTCATCGAACCTGCTTGAGAGACGATTCGTGATGACCCTAGAAAAGAGCTTGTACACATGGCTCAGAAGCGAGATGGGTCTATAATTCTTGAGCAGTGTTTTATCACCTTTCTTAAAGAAAAGCACCACCACACTCCTGTTCCATGCCTCTGGCGTGATTCCCTCGAGCAATACGGAATTGAAGAGCTTCTGAAGGACCTTAAGTACCGGTGTTCCACCCGCTTTCAGAAGCTCTGAAGTGATTCCGTCATCACCCGGCGCCTTGTTATTCTTGAGCTGTTTTAGGGCCATTCTAATCTCGTACAGGCTGATGTACGGGATATCTTCGGTATAGTGTCGGGTCAGCTTGGCTCTCGGGTCTTTGGCCAAGTTATCAATAGGTTTGGCTACTGAGGTATATAACTGCCCATAGAACCTTTCGATCTCCCTCAACACCTCTGGCTTCGTCGACGCTACACTGCCGCCTTCTGTCTTCAGCTTCGTTAACTGGCTTTGGCCCATAGACAGGTCCCTGGCGAACACTTTGGAGCCCGAGTTCCGCTCTATCGTGTCTTTAATATGGTTGGTATTAAAGGAACGAATATCGTGTCGCATGGACCTATGGATCCGTCTATTGAGCTGCCTGTATGCTTCAGCGTCTTCAGAAGTCTGCAGCGTCATTGAACGTCTTTCAGCCATGAGGTTGAGGGTATGATCGGATAGTTTTTGGGGTCTATCTTTGCGGCGGGGTCTGAAAAATTTCTTCCCCACCTCGTGGACAGTTTCTACCAACCTATTATTTATATCGTCCACTGCAACGCAATCATCCAGGCAAGCGAAGCGATTTGTTAACTCCAGCTGAAAGTCTTCGGGGTTTTGTATGTGGGCTGTAGTTGGTCGGAGCGTAGACTTCATTAGGCGAGACCTTTCTAGGCGGACATTAATATTCAATGTGCCTCTTACCATTCGGTGATCGCTACCGGTTTTCACCCTATTGATCACTGAGACATCATTGAATATTTGCCTCTTTGTGGCCAGAATGAAGTCTATCTCATTTCTCGTGGAACCGTCGGGACTCATCCAGGTCCATTTTCTCTGAGGCGGCTTCTTGAAGAAGGAGTTCATCATGAAGAGTCCCTCCTTCTCCAGAAATTCGGCCAGCCTCTGGCCCCTTCGGTTCCGTTGCCCATATCCAAATTGCCCCACTCTCAGCTCGTTATCGCCTCTCATACCCAGCTTTGCGTTGAAGTCTCCCATAACAACAGTGAAGTGCGATTTGGAAGCATGTATGGCCCTACTGACGTCCTCATACATGGCCTCCACCTCCTCATCCGGGTGCGTCGAGGTCGGCGCGTATACTTGTATAACCTTCAACGAATATCTTTTAGATACTCTGAGTATCAGGTACGCAACCCTGCTCGACACACTCGAAATAGTCACTATGTTGTTAACGAGAGACTTGTGGACGATAAACCCGACACCACCCTGGGACTGCTGGTCGCCCTCCCGGTAGTACAGCAGGTTACCGGATTTCAGGGCTATCGTGTCCTCTCCCTCTCTTCGGACTTCAGATAACCCCATGATATCCCAGCGCATCCCGCTGACCTCCTTTTCCAGCTCTGTGACCTTTTCGTCCGTCCTCAGCGTGCGCGTGTTGTAGGTTACCAGTGATAGCCTACGTCGGTTGTCCGTACTATCGTTAGCCGAGGTCGTTTGACGGTGGAGCCCCACCCGGGGATTCTTAGCACCCCTAGCTCCAGTGCTCGGCCGACGCCCGTCTCCGTCAGCTTTGCAACTGCAGCCGCCGGGTACTTGGGGCCGTGGTATAGTTGTCATCTCATTTGAGGGGTTCGGACCGTAACCCGCCACGCTGGTCCGGTTTGCGGGTTGGCGGGTCGCCAGAGCCTCGTCCGTTGGTCAGCAGCGTGCACCACGAGCAGGTGAGGTTGGCTTGGGCCCCTGAGAGATGTAGGTTTGGGGCCCCTTACACACCGGCAATTTGTGTGATGAACTCGAATGTTTGTTCCTGGGTCATGGATGTTATATATTATGTATATCGTCGGTCTATAGTAGCCATAGTACAAGCTTTGCTTAGTTTGGGACTAAGTCGATTTGTGTAAGATTACAATACAATACTATACAACAATTCTTTATTGCACACCAACAAGATTTTATTACAATTGAATCCTTAATTTAAAAATGGTTGAAAATAGCCGATCCTATATCGCTGAAGATCGATCTCTTCCAGACAACAAAGAGTAGATGGTGAGATAAACTAAAAATTCAGCAACATAAATAACATACAAGCCATACATTATACTTAAATAAATACATTTAGAAATAAACATACATACATATATATATTTAGAGGAAAAAATTGTTCCTTAATCCAAAAAAAATGGGCAAGTGCGATTCCGACTCGCGCATGAAGGGTTCCGTACCATAATCTACATATAACAAGTTTGTTTTATAGGAGCCCCCCTTAAATATTATTTTATTTTATTTTTAGTATTTGTTGTTATAGCGGCAATAGAAATACATCATCTGTGAAAATTTCAACTGTCTAGCTATCACCGTTCTTGAGATACAGCCTGGTGACAGACGGACGGACGGACGGACAGCGAAGACTCAGTAATAGGGTCCCGTTTTTACCCTTAGGGTACGGAACCCTAAAAATATGTCATACAGATAGCTGTGAAAAGTTACATAAGTATAAGTTAATAAGCATAGTTTAAGTTAATATGATAACTAAAGTAGAGATGGATTGATCTAAAATGGAGATGGGCAGGGCATTGTATGGAGGCGAGAAGATCGACGCTGGTCTCCAAAGCTACTGGAGTCACCACGAATGGGAAAAAGAAGCGTGGGCAGATCCCAAGCTAGATGGAGAGACGACATAGTGAAGGTCGCGGGAAGGTGGTTGCACGTGGCTCGTCGCAACGCAGGAGTGGAAAATGCACGAGGCCTTACCCAGCAGTTGATAGATACGGGCTGATGATGATAATAATGAAGATGATAACTTGAGATTTCTTATCATACACTGTTAAAAATTATGTGATTTTACACACAAAAAAATTACAGAAACCTGTATAATTCCCTCAAAACCTGGGAAAAGTACCAAAATTTTGGTTTTTTTCCATAATTTTTGGTAATTTTAAATATCTTCGTTAAATTCAACGATTTTGATGTCTTTTTACAAAAAAAATATGTAATAATTAATAATATGTGTACGTTTACATAAAATCTGTAAAATTACATAGAGCGTCTGGGACAAATACATTTCAATATGTATTTATAACGCTTAAAACTGTAATTTTACATACATAAGTCGTCATTCTACACATCTTCAGAAAAAACCCATTTTTATGTGAAATTACATAAGTTTTTTGTAATGATCATAATAATTTCAGTAGGATTGCGTAGAATATTAAGTAAATTTTCAGTTTTTTCTTTATTTTTCAATATATCGTGTAATTTTCAATTTAATTCTGTGTTTTTACATAAACAATATGTAATAATCATAAAAAAATTGTATATGTACATAAACTCTGTATAATTACATGGAATGTTTGGGAAAAATACATTTCAATATGTATTTATAACGCTTTTATTACATACGGAACTCGTAATTTTACATAGTTTTGTAATTTTCCCAAATGTATCAGTAAGATTTCATAAATATTCTGTAATTATACAGGTTTTTCTTTATTTCACAAAATATCGTGTAATTTTCAATTATTGTGTGTGTTTTTACATAAAAGTCATGTAAAAAATCACTAAAAACTTGGACGTTTACATAAAATCTGTATAATTACATTGAATGTGTAGGCAAAGTACATTTAGATATGTATTTACAACGATTGAAACGGCTATCTTACATACGAAACTTGTTATTTTACATATCTTTCTGAAAAACACATTTTTTTGCAAATTTCCTGTACCTTTTTGGAATTTTCCCAAAAGTATCTGTAAGTTCTCATAAATATTCCGTAATTATACAGGTTTTTCTTTATTTCACAAAATATCGTGGAATTTTCAATTATAGTGTGTGTTTTTACATAAAAGGCATGTCAGAATCACTAAAAACTTGGACATTTACATAAAATCTGTATAATTACATTGAATATATGGGAAAAGTACATTTAGATATGTATTTACAACGATTGAAACGGCTATATAACATACAGAACTTGTTATTTTACATATCTTTCTGAAAAACACATTTTTTTGTGCCTTTTCCTGAACCTTTTTGGAATATTCACAAAAGTGTGTGTAAGATTACAAAAGATAATATGTAATTGTAAAGTTTGTACTTTATTTTTCAAAGTATCGTGTAATTTTCAATTTTAGTGTGTGTTTTTGCCTAAAAAAATATGTAATAATCACCTAAACATGGACGTTTACATAAAACCTGCATAATTACATAAAATGTCTGGAACATTTAAATAAATAAATAAATAGATTAATATCTTGTGACTATTTACACCAATTGGCCTATAAAGTCCCAACCTAAGTAAATCTTGTACTATGAATACAATCGCCGTCAATAATTTTACAAGAGAGATTTAATGGCATTTATATACAGTTCAACAAGGTGTTCACAAATATCTGAACGATATAGTCGTATATAGCCTGGTGACAACCAAAACTCACTAAAATTTCTGTCACTACTCTTCAAAACCTCGTATCTAGTAAGTAGATTGACACTTAGATACGAGCTTTATATAAGTAGGTATTTGTTACTTATAGTGTTTTGGTTGTCAACAGACGGTATATCCATGAAATATAAGGTATAGGTAGCTGCCGTTCCTAAATTACTATTCTTATTTTTATTACATTATGGCTCATTTTGGAAAAAATCTACGCGCGCGTAAAATTAAGAAAACATATTTTTAGGTTTCCGTACCTCAAAAGTAAAAAAACCGGTCAAGTGCGAGTCGGACTCGCGCACCGAGGGTTCCGTACAAACACTTTCCATCCTTAAGTGGTTAAGTTAAGTTTGCACCTGGTATGTATAGCGCTCCATACAAATGAGGTGCAAAGTTAACGCAACCAATCCATTTGTTGTATGGGAGCCCCCCTTAAATATTTATTTTATTTTATTTTTAGTATTTGTTGTTATAGCGGCAACAGAAATACATCATCTGTGAAAATTTCAACTGTCTAGCTAGCACCGTTCTTGAGATACAGCCTGGTGACAGACGGACGGACGGACGGACGGACGGACATCGAAGTCTCAGTAATAGGGTCCCGTTTTTACCCTTTGGGTACGGAACCCTAACAACGGAAAATGTAAAATGTATAATGCCCTCGTGGCCTCCTTACAAAATAAAGTTCATTATTTCATTTAGTTATTCAATTAAACTCGATTGTATATTATATGATTTCATTTGCTAAAAAAATAGAAGTGTTTCGAGACGGTGGAGGGGGCCCCAAATAAGTCCATGCCTGAATACTGCATTTGATGACAAAACAAACCACTTTTGAGTCAAAAAACCAAGCAACAGTCGCGACATTAATATTGCTTTAAAACTGTGTGCGTCAGAATGATTGGTTGACTGTTGAATTCCGCATTGATTGCTTACGTAAAAATTGCTACCTATTTACTAGTATTTGCTACCATTTACCAAATAATTGCTACCTCAGTATAATAAAAGATATCACATATTTTTTTTGACCAGTCATTCTGACGTCAGGATGTTTGGACAAAGTTCATATTTTGCGAAGGACGCACAATTTTCATGTTATTTATTAACCAAAATTTGCTACCTAATTGCTACCTACATTTAGCTTAAAATCAACTCTGCAGCGTTACAGATCAAAAAGTTTCGCGTATGATTATTTTTTGGACTACTTACAACATGAACGCCTGTGCGTATCAGCAGAGCAATCCAAATCTGTGGTGTATTTATGTTTGTGTCAGGCGCTAAGTAGTCAAAAAACAATTATACACGCAACTTTTATTATACATGAAATGTTTTTGGAAGGATCTCATTTATAAAACACGAGGGCATACGTTCACTACGAGAGATAAAAACCGATTAAAACAGTGGCTTGTAAGCTATTCGCAGAGATAAATTTACTCCAACGAAAAATAGCCTCGTTTGTAAAAGCCGGATTCAGTACTGGAAAAACGTAAGAATATTTTCAATATTAATGATAATTTTAGTTAATCACTGATTATCTCAGTTCTCGACCAAACTTCAATGATGAATTGCAAACATTTTTAGTTTGTGCCTTATCAAAAAATACTAAACTATAACATTTATATTTATCTAATTATTATTTCAGCCAGACCAGTGTTAAAAAAAAATGCAGTGCCAAGTCAATTCCCATGGAATGTACAAAGTTCTAGTAGGGATAGGAATGTACAAACAAAGCCAATAACACCTCCAAATACACTAGAATTTCAGTAAACAATACGTTCAGTTCCTACGAGTTTATGCTATTTGACAGCTGTTTGGTGGACCGCCAGGTAGCGCCGCCTGGTGGCAGAAAAAGTATCGAAAACCCTCATTGTCAGCTATTTTTAACCGACTTCATTGTGTATAACAAACAATAGGGAAGATGCAGATATAGTATATATCAATATTTTGTGGCTACAATGTAAAAATAACTTATAAACATTCATTTAGGTTCAGGGCGACTTGACACACGAAAAATCGTAACGTACCTATAAACTATTGACATAATAGGTCTGTAATTTTGCACAGTAATCTAATGATAGCTAAGCTAACAACTATATAAACAATAAAGTGAGATTGTTGTGGAATGGAAGAAGGATATTGATATTTACAAAACGCGAGATCGATAAACTTAAAACTTAAATAAAAACTAAACTATATACATGTGTGGGTTGGAAACAGCCCAGAACCCATTTATTTGATGAGACAGAGCAAATTATGAAAGAAAAAATTGGAAAAGTTTGAAGGGAAAAAAGTCAAAAAATGAATTAAAATTACGTAAATATTGTGCTCTGAACGGCTGGTTTTGCGAGAAAATTCGTTACTAAAAAACTACAGCTAGGAAAAATCTGAAATTTTGCACAGAACTATATTGATACTTAAGCTAATTAACAGTACACAAAAAATGGGGGGTAAAAGATCTAGGTTCTGAGAAATGGGGGGAGAAAAGTCACTCACTGTTAAAGTTCAATAAAAACCTGTTTTTCTCTGGTGTTTCTGGACCGATTTTCTTTCTGTTTTCTTGGTTGAACGCAGAAAGGTGTCAGGCAGGCTGATACGTCCTCAAAATCAGCCGGACGATCCCAGGTCGCAAGTTACGGGAACAAAGAAAAAGTGTTTTTCGGCGTTTACTCGGCTGTTTTCCGCCGGAAAATTCTGAGAAAATTCAGGGAGTTGAAGGCTTAACAAGCACTTTGGATGGTAGCAAAAAACCCGGGGGTCGTCGATGATCTGGAGGCGTCGCACGCACTTAAAGTGAAATTACGAAAGTTAACTTTGTTTTCACCTTGTTTTCACTATTTTCACTTTAGGAAAACACGTCCGGCTATTTTGAAAACTGTCACTTAATAGAATTTAAAGAGAAGAAAAGAATGTCACATGAATCATCAAAATCGGTCAGCGGAGCGAAGCACCAATGACAAAGTACCAACATACGACTGCAGTTTTCATACAGTCGCCATCAGATATATCGCAGCATATAAGGCGTTCATAAATATCTGTAACGCCCAGTCAATAAGAGTCGTGTTCAGATATTTATGAATCACGCTTAAACCGCTGAACCGATTTAGATGTAATTTGGTATGGAGATAGTTTGAGACCCGGGAAAGGACATAGAATACTTTTCATCCCGAATAAATTTAGTGTTCCCGTGGGATGAGCGGGTAACCCCGCGGGGCACAGCTATAGTGCAGTCATTGAAGCGAAAAATACGGTCTTACCTCCGAATTTTTTTACTGTGAACCGATTTGCATGAAATTTTGGAATTAGGCTCATCTTACCCTTAACTTCAAAAGTGAAAATGATCTGAACTCCGCCTATTATTTTTAAGGGGTGTAAACAACCCCTAAATGGAAAAATTTACATTGAGCCATTTTATCGCTAGAAAATATGTCTAATAGTAAGTGGTGAAATTGTAAAGTATTTTCTAACATAATTACCTCATATTAAAATCATTTTCAACCCCTTGAAAATCTTACAACCCTTGCAAACAACCCCTAAATTGAAAAAATCACAAAAAAATACTTTGGTATGATATAAAAAGATGTAAGTATAGAGTAAGTAATATTTTATATTCTCTATAATAATTATCAAATTTTTAACCCCCTTTCAACCCTTGAAAACTACCCCTTGATAAAAAATTGTTAAATTTTTTTTTGATCAAATGAAAAGGATTTAAATATTATTCCACACTCTCGAAAATGATTATCATATTCTTAAGCTTTTCTACCCTTAAAACTACCCCTAAATTAAAACAGTAAATATATATGATTACATATTTAAAAATAATTTAATTTAGAGTAAAATATTGCCATTTGTGTTAAATGTGTTATATATACATATAAGAACGTTGGTATGTGTTCATGCCTACGTTTCCAAAATATATGAGCCATATTATGTATATATATACACATTACAATAGTTGTGGGTCTCTATTATACTGCGTACTTTCACATTGCTCCAAATATTCATACTCCGAAATTTTCAGTTACTAAGTAGAAAAAAATATGATAAGTTTTTGGGTAGGTGAGTAGGTAAAATATTATAACTCCTTCAATTTTCATGATATCACAATTTATAAAAAACCATTGTTAAGGTAATTAAGAGAGCTACATCCTTCATTGCAATATGTAGTAAAAAACCTTTTTCTAAAACGGTGAAGGGTTAAAGGGCTTAAGGGAGGCTGTGATTGCGCTGCCACGCGCTCTTTAAACAATCATATCTCCGTCAATTTTTGTTTGACAGAAAGAAACCTATTTATTCAAGAAAGCCGGAATTCATTAATTTTAGCAACTACGATCAAATTTTTCATTGTTCATTGGCAAACAAAGATGACGTTACGTCGTCGGTCGTCGCAAGTTTAGATGCGTTTTGGAGCGAAGCTGTCAACTGTCAGTTTGAAACCCCCAGTATTTCATTAATCATTATAAATGATAGTAATTTAATTGTATAATAAATATACTCGAGGTCTATTCTAGATGATATTCTTTCAAATTATATAAAAAAAAAATGGCGGCAAACTTGACTGCGCACAGGGAGCTTGTATGTAAGATTGTGCAATGGTCCCATGACAACGGTATTATGTTAAACGCGGAGAAAACCAACCTACTTGTAATACACTCGCTAATTTACACCGTTCGAGGCCCAGGGTTTCCACTCTTGTGTCTTGCTTGACCCTTGATAAGATGTAAAACCGGCTCCCAAGCCGGTAGTAAGTGGCAAACCGTCTTCTCTTTTGAAATTAGACATTCTATTAGAATTCAATTTTCGGCTAAGTCGGCCGAGTTTATTCATAGGGAAGGTTTTTAAAAAACAGGTGGTAATCTTAATGAATATGATGCGTAGTTTTAAAGGCTTTGTTTTATAATATGTAGTGATTGTAGGGAAACATCCTTACCTACATATGTTAGAAATCTGAAAATGTCTTAAATGCATTTGTAACATATGTAGACTCACAAATTTTGCCGTTCTGACCTTCTTTTACTTTTTCATCTCCAATATTCACACCTCAATGATCGCATGTTTATAAGAATTTAAGTACCTAGTCATCCTGCTGATGGCGTTGTTTATTGCTAATTTGTATCTTACTTTTTGTCCATATGTTTATTGTAAATAACCAGAAAATACATAAGTGACTCATTCATTGATACATGTATTGCCCTTTTAATTTGCTCGCCGCAATGTTCAACTAATGATGTTAGTTAATAATCACTATAATCTTGCGGTCTAGTCGGTGAAGGATAAGGTTTAGGCAGCCGTCTTGTTGGTACAGCCGTGGCATGAAAAATTTTCGTCTCTTTTGAACCTTAACACCAACATTGACTCTAAGTGACTCCAAAAGTGACGAATCTTTTTAATTTTCAACATAGACATATTTGTATACATAATATTTATACTTATAGTATTATTTGTTTTGGTTTTTTTCTATTATATTCTATTGATGGAAGAGCGGGATTTCCGGACACCAGCATATGTAAAATAAAAAAGTTGTTTTCGTACCTACATTTTATGAAACCGGAATAATATTTTTTGTTTTTATTATATATTTTTTTTATTAAAATGTTGTGATTATTTGTAAAGTAAGTAGAAAAGAAATTTCCTATGAATGTTTACATAAAAATTAATTAACCGAAAATTTGATCGAATTATTTTGGCAGCCCTGACAAAAAGTTTTATTGGCATGTATCTTGAAGACCCCACGAGCTACCGCGCCCATTTTAATATCACATGTTCAAGTCACTCAGAGGTACTTCCCATATCAAAATTACCAGCCACTACTTGCACGTTTGGGAGAAAAAAAATAAAAACAAAAAAACTAAAATAGTTAATATCTTGACTTCTAATGCCTGTAGAAGGTTGTAAATCGTTTCTAAACAAAGCTACGATCAGTATTACGTTTTAACCTATTGACCGCCAAGCGGTCTAGCAATTTACCGTGCCACTGACGCCAGAGTAAAAAAAAAAAGATGTGCCCCAAAATCAACAGGGATTGAAAAATACTTGTAGCGGTTAGAATTACAAAGTTTTTGATGATTGAAATTTGGACGGCTGTGGCCGACGTGGCGTCAGGGGCACGATTTTTTGTTGACGGCCACAGCCGACTGTGGCGGTCAAAAGGTTAAACATTATAATTCAAAATATTTCTTAAAGTTGAAGAGATGGATTACTTTGATTTTCTTTTGCCCGAAAATTACGTCACTTTACCAACATGAATAAGTTGGAAAATAAACACAATAGCTACCTGTTGTAGTATATTCCGAGGTTTCTAATGATAAGTTCTAACCAATTCTGTATCAGGTTAATTAATTAAATCAAGGAATGGCAGCTCGAGGCTTTTGCCAATGTCAGTTTATAATAATATTCACTTTATAAAGAATAAAACCATGAGAAAAACAAAAATTAAATTATTAAAACATGAGATGAAATGAACATGAACAAAGATGGCCGATGAAAAAACCTGTATCAGGTTGTCCGTGGCGAAAAATGTAGCATTATTTGGCACTGTGCTCAGCAAAAATGACTAAAATGGAAGTAATAATATAAAATATTGGTGACATCCATTTGACAGTAATATAGATTATTTGGTCTGAAATTAACTTTTTAGGTGTTCATATATTTTTATAGGATGTAAGAAAAAGAATTATTTGCTTTATTTATAGAATAGTTTGGGATACACTATTTGGTGAGCATTCATCCGTTTTGGTGAGCATTAAGAATTTATTGGTAGTAATTTATCAATATATTTGGTAGGCGTTTAATCATATTTGGTAGGCGTTTAAACACAAGCCACCTGAAAATACCAGATCTGACTTTCCACCTCGAGTTTTAGCCGCCTAGCACCAATTTGAAATTTTGGTGAAAAAAGCCATTTTGGTGAGCATTTAGTTTTTTGCCCTACAATTAATAACCACTTTTTTTTTATATCCTCATAAATGTGTTCATGTCCACGTACATCAGAATATGTTTTTTGGTTTGTTTTGTTTTTAAGTATGACTTAAGTAACGAAGTTTGTCATTTATCAAATCAAATTAACAATTACAGGATTGCTGCGTTCTGTTAAAATAACGGGAGCCAAAAGTGTGCTATTGCTGGCATAGTTCACTATATTTATTTATGAGTTTCATTAGGTATCATCACTACATAGTATAAAACAAAGTCGCTTTCTCTGTCCCTATGTCCCTTTGTATGCTTAAATCTTTAAAACTACGCAACGGATTTTGATGCGGTTTTTTTTAATAGATAGAGTGATTCAAGAGGAAGGTTTATATGTATAATACATGCATAATTTATCAGCATTGCACCCGTGCGAAGCCGGGGCGGGTCGCTAGTATAAAATAAATCGAACGAAGCAATGAGCACTCCAGGTGTACTATAAGTACATACTAGGTCCATATGACTGCGCAATAGCCGATTTATGAAGAAACGTGCCAGGACATGCGCAGATGTTTGTTGTTTTTCTCTGGTGTTTCTGCACCGATTTTCTTTCTGTTTTCTTGGTTGAACGCAGAAAGGTGTCAGGCAGGCTGATACGTCCTCAAAATCAGCCGGACGATCCCAGGTCGCAAGTTACGGGAACAAAGAAAAAGTGTTTTTCGGCGTTTACTCGGCTGTTTTCCGCCGGAAAATTCTGAGAAAATTCAGGGAGTTGAAGGCTTAACAAGCACTTTGGATGGTAGCAAAAAACCCGGGGGTCGTCGATGATCTGGAGGCGTCGCACGCACTTAAAGTGAAATTACGAAAGTTAACTTTGTTTTCACCTTGTTTTCACTATTTTCACTTTAGGAAAACACGTCCGGCTATTTTGAAAACTGTCACTTAATAGAATTTAAAGAGAAGAAAAGAATGTCACATGAATCATCAAAATCGGTCAGCGGAGCGAAGCACAAATGACAAGTACCTACCAACATACGTTTGCGTGACCTCTACGCTAGCAGTTGTGAATTCTTAGGTTATCTGATTAGTATGTTTCATCTGTATTTATTTATATGTGTATATATTATATGATATATGTATTTATCTAAATATTATTTATTAAAACTTGTTTAAGTTAGTTGCACCGCCCACAATTTATCTGCTTTGCCCGAAGGGGAGGCCTATGTTCAGCAGTGGACGTCCTATGGCTGAGATGATGATACTAATCTACTTAATTCAATGTATACTCTATACTATACGATTGTAGGCCTACTAGGCAGGCAAAAAACTAAATGCTCTTTATACCCTAAAACTAAATTCCAAGTAAAATGAATTACTTCCATATAAATTAAACCCACTCTATACAGAGCTCCCTAAACTAAATCATTTTGTATTCCAAAATCAATATACATACACCAAAATAATTTTACGTTGAGTCCGTATATCTTTTTGCTTCCCAAAATGGATTTTTTGCTAACCAAATATTGTTTTCATAAAACATCAACATTAATACCAAAAACTGCAGTCTAATTTGCTTTAGTGTAATCAAATTATCTAACCTTTGGTCAAAATATATTATTGTCAATCTAAAATTGCAATAGCTTCCCTTTATTTCTTTACAACTAATGTGTTACACTGGCAATGATTTTATGATGGTTTGTCAACAATATCAATATCATTCGTGGTGATTTCTTTAAGACAAGTAGTCGTCATTCGATTATCGACATTAGTATACTACTAAAATTTCAAATTCGAATTATGATATAAGTAATGCCTTGATCACACGTACCGAGTAAACGGGCGAGACAGTGCTCTGTCTCGCCCGTTTGTCTTGTGTGTGACAGGGACGAGAGCACTGTCTCGCCCACTGTCTCGGTACGTGTGATCAAGGCATTATCGATAATCTTTCGAATCAGACGGCAAATTAGTCGAAGCCCGTGGCGCTAGAACGGATCGATGGCCAGTCGGGAGAAGCGACGCCCCCCCCCCCCACGGCGGCAAACTCGCGTCGAGGCTCAGCCACCTACCTACGATACGATACTGTAGGCGAGAGCGGGTCAAAACGTCGTAAGCGCCGTGAATTTCACGGCACTTACACGTTTAGGTCGCGAGACTCAATGCCCCGCTTTCGTAACGTCCTAAGCGCCATGATTTACACGGCGCTTACGACGTTGTGGTCGCGATGATGATTTCTGTATAGATTAAAGCCTTTGTCAGAATTTATAGAAGTGACATTAACATTTTCTTAGACTATTGTCGTAGTAATTGATTTCGAACACTCGGGATTTTATGAGGTTAATGTAGGTAAGTACTTAAATAATGAACCGAGGAGAACGATATACGTACTTAAATACATAGAACAACCATGACCCAAGCGCAAATATTCGAGTTCATCACAAATATTTGCACTGGCCGGGATTCGAACCACTTTTTGAAGTCGGTGCCAAACCACTCAACTTTTACTATGAAAAATTATGCCGCGCATAAAGCCTTTAATTATTACCATTTGGTATTACGAGTATTTTTGTTCAAATGTAATCTGTAAATGAACGGGTTATTTTTGGCTTTTCGCGTCTACGTAGTTTTACACTCTGTGCGCGTTCAGCGCGCGCCGGGCGCCCGCCATTTTTCCCGCCTGTTGTATTGTATTGTATTCTATTCTGAGTATTCTGCACGCGAGCACGGTGCTGCGGTCGCTGCGTATTCAATGTTCATCTTGGATTTATTGATTCTTTGATTTATTGTGATTTGTGACTGTGTAGTGATATACCTAGACCGAAGTAATTGTATAAAGGTAAGTACGTCCTTTTTCTTGGTTAATAATAATAATTGGTTAATTTATAGGTAAGGTTTGCCTATGCATATTTAATGGGACTTACAGCTCGGCCATCCGACACGTAAAAATAATAAAATACCTATTCTTCACATCCTAGTTACATTAATAACCAAAACTAAGTTTCGTTACTGCCCAATATGTCCATATTTTCCATGTCATTTACGTACATTGATACTATTTGCATTTATTAATTTAACCTCCTCCTCCTCGCGTCGATTTCCTCATTACTGAGGGTCGTGAATTTCCCGTAGCTGGACCGTGTTTCGCCACCTAGATCTGTCCTTGGCTTCATGGAGTGCGTTGTGTAGCTATTAATTTAACAAATTGACATAATCTCATATTTTTAAGACTACAATTTAATTACTTTAAGACGAAGAAAATAGTTTTGATAAAGGAATATTCCAAAGCAGAATTATGATATTGATAATGTAAAATACCTAATTACTAATTATTAAACATTACCGCGTATACCGCGAACCCGATCGTTTCCACGAAAACGGCAAGTCAAAACTCGTCGCGATAGCACGCGCTGCGCGAAGGTCCCGGTCGAAACGAAATCAGCGAGCGCAGCGACATATACGTATATGCAGCGGGACCCCATGTAATTATGGTTTAAGTCCTATATAATCGAGTTTGTTATATATTTCTAATATCTATCGTCGGGGTTGTAGAACGGCGCAGGGCCGAAAGCGCGACCGTCCGGGTGGCAGCACGACCAGGTTGATGTTCGGCGACTTGCCGTCGGCCGCCTCGGCGTCGCGCGGCAGCGTCTGGCCGTTGAGCTCGGCGCCCGCCTTGTACACGGCGCTGTTGGCGTTGGACGCGGGGCGCGCGGCACGAGCGGATACAAATGAGGTGTAAACTTAATCCAAACGGGTAGTCCTTATATAACTTTTGAAAGCAAATTTTTTAGGGTTCCGTAGCCAAAAAACGGAACCCTTATAGATTCGTCATGTCTGTCTGTCCGTCTATCCGTCTGTCTGTCCGTCTGTCCGTCCGTATGTCACAGCCATTTATTTCCGAAACTTTGCACCTAATTTATATGGGGCGCTATACATATCAGGTGCAAACTTAACTTAACCACTTAAGGATGGAAAGTGTTTGTACGGAACCCTCGGTGCGCGAGTCCGACTCGCACTTGGCCGGTTTTTTTTAAGATTAAGTTACGACATAAGTTGCTAAATTTCATAGTTCTAGGTCAACGGAAAGTACCCTATATACTTTGATTCTCTTGAGAGTAAATATAAATATACGGTCGTATCCTTTGTTTTTATTAATTCAGAAAATTGGTTTTTTCACGACTTCAAGGGATTGTAGACTTGAGTATATGGTTTAAATTTTAACTTGATATCTCCACGCGTTCCCGAGATAAGGGTTTTGACACACATACGGACCGAAGATCAGAGTGCATCATTTTCGAATTTCCCAAACCCACTTCAGTTGAATTTTTCAAAAATGTCATGTCCGCCATCTTGGATTTCATAATTGACATCATTTTCGATTTTCTAACCCCCGATTTATTCGAAATCCATACCCCACATGATATAATGTTTAAAAAGTCATTACTTTTTTCAAAAATGTCATGTCCGCCATCTTGGATTTCAAAATTGACATCATTTTCGATTTTCTAACCCCCGATTTATTCGAAATCCATACCCCACATGATATAATGTTTAAAAAGTCATTACTTTTTTCAAAAATGTCATGTCCGCCATCTTGGATTTCAAAATTGACATCATTTTCGATTTTCTAACCCCCGATTTATTCGAAATCCATACCCCACATGATATGTTTAAAAAGTCATTACTTTTTTCAAAAATGTCGTCCGCCATCTTGGATTTCAAAATTGACATCATTTTCGATTTTTAAACATATCATGTGGGGTATGGTTTTCGACTAAATCGGGGGTTGTAAATTCGAAAATGATGTCAATTTTGAAATCCAAGATGGCGGATATGACATTTTTGAAAAAAGTAATGACTTTTTAAACATATCATGTGGGGTATGGATTTCGAATAAATCGGGGGTTGGAAATTCGAAAATGATGTCAATTTTGAAATCCAAGATGGCGGATATGACATTTTTGAAAAAAGTAATGACTTTTTAAACATATCATGTGGGGTATGGTTTTCGACTAAATCGGGGGTTGTAAATTCGAAAATGATGTCAATTTTGAAATCCAAGATGGCGGATATGACATTTTTGAAAAAAGTAATGACTTTTTAAACATATCATGTGGGGTATGGATTTCGAATAAATCGGGGGTTGGAAATTCGAAAATGATGTCAATTTTGAAATCCAAGATGGCGGATATGACATTTTTGAAAAAAGTAATGACTTTTTAAACATATCATGTGGGGTATGGATTTCGAATAAATCGGGGGTTAGAAAATCGAAAATGATGTCAATTTTGAAATCCAAGATGGCGGACATGACATTTTTGAAAAAAGTAATGACTTTTTAAACATATCATGTGGGGTATGGATTTCGAATAAATCGGGGGTTGGAAATTCGAAAATGATGTCAATTTTGAAATCCAAGATGGCGGACATGACATTTTTGAAAAATTCAACTGAAGTGGGTTTGGGATATTTAAGGGCTAAACATTACCGCGTATACCGCGAACCCGATCGTTTCCACGAAAACGGCAAGTCAAAACTCGTCGCGATAGCACGCGCTGCGCGAAGGTCCCGGTCGTGAAGTCGAAACCAGCGAGCGCAGCGACATATACGTATATGCAGCGGGACCCCATGTAATTATGGTTTAAGTCCTATATAATCGAGTTGGTATATATTTCTAATATCTATCGTCGGGGTTGTAGAACGGCGCAGGGCCGACGGCGCGACCGTCCGGGTGGCAGCACGACCAGGTTGATGTTCGGCGACTTGCCGTCGGCCGCCTCGGCGTCGCGCGGCAGCGTCTGGCCGTTGAGCTCGGCGCCCGCCTTGTACACGGCGCTGTTGGCGTTGGACGCGGGGCGCGCGGAGCCGCGGCTGACGGAGCGGTCGCGGTGGTCGCGCGGCACGAGCGGCGGCGCAGCGTGGGGCCCGCCCGCGGCGAACAAGCTGCGCCCGCGGCAGCAGCGCTCGCTGAGCGCGCACGTCGCTGCGCGCGATGCCGTAGAAGAACAGCACGAAGGTGCCGAGCACGGTGGCGTTATCCGGTAATTAGATGATGCCCAATTCATTACCTGTGCCAGTTTTTAGGGTCCCGTAGCAAAATATGACGCAATCCTTAAAATAATAAACTTTTAGTACTAACAAAATGTAAACAAACCCTCATATTTTCATATTTTTTGTATTAAACTTGGTGTATAAAAAATACTATCCAAAAGCCAATTTAATGGTTCACTAATGTTTGACCAAAAAACGTTTGACAAATGATCATTTGACCAAACAACGTTTCAATAAATATTCATTAGGCAAACGAGACATATGACTAAAAGTATCATATTACAAAAAGTCACTTAGCAAATTATAATTTTACAAACACTACACTTGACAAAATATCATTTAACAATATGTTATTTCATATAAAGTACTTCTTTTTAAGAAAATAAATTTATCTTTATCTTATCTTTATCGTATCTTTATTTTATCTTATCTTTATCTTGTCTTCTTTCTTATATTTATCTTATCTTTATCTTATCCTATCTTTATCTTATCTTCTCTAAAATCTCCTATAAAATGTAAAAGACTTACTATGGCTGTATATTTTTCTTTGTTAACAGTTTAAAAAAAGAGGATATCAATTATATACTGTAAAATTGTAAAAATAACATTATCTTCTTGATTGCAGCCAATGAAAAGAATGAAAGAAGAACCTATTCACAGCAGAGCAAATTTCTGAACTCGACACCTGCGATACCAAGTATTGTTGAAGTGGCCGGTGTGTCTCGAAGAAAGCCCGCGAACAGAGCGCTCCCAACGGCAATGATTTCATAGATAATATACGGCTGATTGCTGTTTATTTTAAAGAAGATATATCACACATGTACCAAAGTGATGAGGTATATCTATTATATTGATTACATTATTTCCTTCCGAATTTCGTTCCTTGCTTAATTTTATTAGTAGTTTCATCTATACTGATCTATTTTTTTTTTTTTCAGAAACCATTGACGGGCAGAAGTTGCTGACCTCCCCAAAGTTGCTGCACCTAATATTGTATTTTCAGGTGAGATGTAACTTTACTACAATTAATTATAAATGGGGAAGGCCGCTGAGCGTTTCAACTATCGCTTGCAATGACATTTAAAGACGAACGAACGAAGCGACGGTTTAAACGCTCAACGGCCTTACCGAAATACCAACCAGGGGAAATAATTAATGCCCAAGTTGAAATTGAACGTTTTTTATGTAACTAGGTAGCTATTAACATAAGCAGCATTTAGTGCCTGTTTTAACCTTTTTTTTTTCGCACAGATATTGAAAATATATATTACTTGCTGGTAGAAAAAAACATCGTCAGCGAAACTGCGAGCTTCTCCAGGTCGTTACAATTATTGATGGCAGCTTACTTCAACTTTAATTTGGAATATCCAGTGGAATGTCAAAACACGTTAAGAGTTTATGCAAAGGTATGTTTTCAAAATAAATCCCAAAGAAGGTTGTAAAATCCGTAAAGGTGTCACGCTGAAAAAAGTATTGTCGTTAATGGGTAAACTTAAGTTTGAATAACATGTCATTTAAATGCGAAAATTGTGACTAGAATTTCTCAACTGTGATCTCGTACAATAACCACCAAAAATGTCATAGATTCTGTAAAAATGTAAAATTTATGTGTATTGATCCTTTGTGTAAAAGTATGTTCAATAATTATGTCTTCTAGGAATCACAATTTTAGATTACACCAGTCCGAAACTAGTAGTGCTGATGTTGACATTAATTCATCCTATAATAAATGTATAGTGTGTAATAAGAGAATTTTATCAAAAAATTTTGAATACCATTCTAGAATTCACGATATTCAGTCTGGAAAAACGGTTACTTGCCCATTAAATCCATGTTTATTATTACTCTTAACTTTATGTTGTTATTATTACTCTTAACTCATAACTCATTATTATTAGTACTTAAGGTTTACATAACTCATTATTATATATATACCACTATTAGAGCCAAACCCCCTCGCATTCTACATAGTTTTTTATGATCTTAGCTCAGGTTCACCGGCTAAAGGTGCCTGAAAGGGTCCGTGACCCTTGAGCCGGGGAACAGGAGCCTATATATATATATATATACCACTAGTACAGCCAAACCCCCTCGCATTCTACATAGTTTTTTATGATCATAGCTCAGGTTCACCGGCTTAAGGTGCCTGAAAGGGTCCGTGACCCTTGAGCCGGGGAACAGGAGCCTATATATATATATATATATACCACTATTGCAGCCAAACCCTCTCGCATTCTACATAGTTTTTTATGATCTTAGCTCAGGTTCACCGGCTAAAGGTGCCTGAAAGGGTCCGTGACCCACTATTACAGCCAAACCAAGTACTTGCTTGACAAATTTTTAGACCATTTGCCATTCATACTTTCCTCGTACTTCAAATTGAATACATGTTTCTCATCAGCTCTTTGCAACTGTTCTGTTACATTGATCTTGTAGGTAGTTTTGCTGAAACTATAGTCAGCAATATCAGCATTTGCTGATATTGCTGACTATAGTGGACGTTGGCGGATTAGGAATAGTCGTTGCAGATTCAGTCGCGTGTGCACTCTGGTCATCCCTGTGCTCGGGTTTCCAACTATCTCCAATAATTAGACCGTCCTTTTCTAATTCTACAAGAATTTCATCGTCTTCAACTTCTGTTCCGTCTAACAGAAAAATCTTACTACCGAAGATATTCTTTTCATTGGCTGCGTTCGTTCGTCTTTAAATGTAACACATTGCAAGCGATAGTTGAAACGCTCAGCGGCCTTCCCCATTTTATAATTGTAGTGAAGTTACATCTCACCTGAAAATACAATATTAGGTGCAGCAACTTTGGGGAGGTCAGCAACTTCTGCCCTAGTCAATGGTTTCTGAAAAAAAATAAAAATAGATCAGTATAGATGAAACTACTAATAAAATTAAACAAGGAACGAAATTCGGAAGGAAATAATGTAATCAATATAATAGATATACCTCATCACTTTGGTACATGTGTGATATATCTTCTTTAAAATATACAGCAATCAGCCGTATATTATCTATGAAATCATTGCCGTTGTGAGCGCTCTGTTCGCGGGCTTTCTTCGAGACTAAAGCTTTCAACCGCTCGTTCAATGCCGAGGTTTTATTTTGAAAAGCTTCCATCTTAATATTTGTAGTAGGTATCTAGGAAACTATAAAGTAGTTCATCTTTTAGTAATTTTTTTTACTAAATATCCACCATCTAAAATGTCATATTCGTTGTCTGCTTTTAAAATATATTCAAATTTAATTTTAAAATACAATCTAAGATACAGTCCACATTTTAGATTGTATTTTAAGAAGTGGACTGTGTGATCTAAAATGTGGACTATATCAGTTAGCCGTTTTACGTTAGGACGCTTAATCTCCGACCCATGATTTCACACGTCTCCCCCTAAGCAGGCGGAGACGTTATGTACTTAGCTCAGGTTCACCGGCTAAAGGTGCCTGAAAGGGTCCGTGACCCTTTAGCCGGGGAACAGGAGCCTATATATATTTATATATATACCACTATTACAGCCAAACCCCCTCGCATTCTACATAGTTTTTTTATGATCTTAGCTCAGGTTCACCGGCTTAAGGTGCCTGAAAGGGTCCGTGACCCTTGAGCCGGGGAACAGGAGCCTATCAATATATATACCACTATTACAGCCAAACCCCCTCGCATTCTACATAGTTTTTTATGATCTTAGCTCAGGTTCACCGGCTAAAGGTGCCTGAAAGGGTCCGTGACCCTTTAGCCGGGGAACAGGAGCCTATATATATATATATACCACTATTACAGCCAAACCCCTTCGCATTCTACATAGTTTTTTATGATCTTAGCTCAAGTTCACCGGCTTAAGGTGCCTGAAAGGGTCCGTGACCCTTGAGCCGGGGAACAGGAGCCTATATATATATATATATACCACTATTACAGCCAAACCCCCTCGCATTCTACTTAGTTTTTTATGTATTTGTGCGATAGTTTATGCACGCTTACACGCATTATATTGCAATTGTACTGCATACCCGAAAAAAAAAACTAATTATTACCTTTAAATTAAGTTATACTTAAATAAGTGTATTGTATTTAGTTTTAAGTGTGCGTATTATATTTTTACTTATGTGTGCGCTCACCGATTAAGATACCTAGTTGCATGTTAAGATTCTCATGTAAGTGAATATTCATGTATTCTTATGAGAAAATAAAGATCTTTAAACCTTAGTTGTAGTGGCAAGAGAATTTAGTTAGTCGCTCCACGTTAGACGGCTTAATTTTCGACCCATGATTTAACACTTCTGATGATTTAATGTAACAGTTTCTAAACTGAAATGTAATATTTAACATTATCTACGTCAAAATAATTTATAACATTACCTTGTAAAAAGTTATAGTATATAACTTCAATTGATCGTTTTACTTTGTTTTGTATTTCAGTTTGTATGTTTAAGGTGGCTGCAAGGAAATACTAAAGAATCTGTTCAAATAGTGATTTCACTCTCTAGAAGGTTCAAATTGTATTACCTTACCAGTTTATTAATTCTAGTCAGCCACCTCAGATACCTAATTAATTTTAACTATAAATTACTTGTTTCGGTGTGCATTATTATAACGATAAATTAGTTAATGTTACATGTTAAAAGAATCAACGTGTCGTTATGTGAAGACGAAATAAAAAAATAGTCGAAAATTCTTACTAACACGATAACAATAAGGCTGATTCTTTTATATGTTGCAATACACTCGCAATATGTAATACCAGGTGTTTCCTGTAAAAGGAGCAATAAATTAAAATATAGATTCTACTCTTCAAATTGAACAACATTTGTTCAGCAACTTTAAAAAAAAGTCAGTTCTCAGAATTTTATTATTTCAAACAAACTAGATAGTGTTTTCAATGTACGTCGTCCAACATTGACATTCCCTGAGCATTGACATAACTGTCACTCTACTAATATCGGACATTTCGCAATACATTGCTTCTTTGTCTAAACATTATTCTACAAAATATCCTTTTTTACACGTTGTTTTCAGAAGTTGCTTAACAAATGTCCAGTTTCAAGCGAAGAATCTATGTTTTAATTTATCGCTCCTATTACAGGAAACACCCGGTATATTTGATATGATATAACGTTACTACGCATTCGCTACCGCTAGAAAGACGTTGACCTTATTAACTGAAACTAGATTTAAGTAAAGGCGATTCAGATACAGATACAGATAATTTATTAATAAAAGCAAATGCATTTTACAAGTCACATATCAATATTTCAAATATAATCGAATGCTTAATTAATTACAATTTCAATCACTGTATTTCATTGTAAAAAAGGTGTTATAATATATAACTTCAGTTATGTGTATTGTTTATATTAATCATTGTATGACAATAAATTGATTTACTACTTTTTAATTTGTTTTTTTTTTTTCAGGTTACTTGTTTTGGTGTGCATTATTATAACTATAAATTAGTTAATGTGACATGTAACTGTAAAATATTTTCTGTAAAATTTAATAATAATACGGTAGATTTATATAATGTCTGTAATTATCGGGATTTAGGTTTTTTGACAGACGTTCTTCTTTATGTATTTTAATAGTGCAATAGTATTAATCGAAATATATATGTAACAAAAACACTGGGAAATAATTAACTATGAAGATTACTGATCTGGATATAATCGTATCTTCTGTATAGAAACTGTCCACCTATAACAAAATTACAGGGGATATATGTAATATTTGTAAAATGTGTATCCTCAAAGCAAGTAAGTTAATCATAAAGCAGTATTTTTATTTGACTGCTGTGTGACTACACATTTTATAAATAGTACATATCACCCCTGTAATTATGTTATATAGGTGGATAGTTCTTATATACAGAAGCTACGATTATACCAAGATCAGTAATCTTTCCAGTTTATTGTTTCCCAGTGTTTTCTTTTTCATATATATTTTGATTAATACAACTGCACTAATTTAAATACGTAGAAAAAGAAATCTGGCAAAAAAAAACTAAATCCCGAGAATTACAGATATTATTTAAATGTACCGAATTATTATTAAATTTTACAGAAAATATTTTACAGTTACATGTAAAACTAACTAATGTTATTGTTAATAATGCATAATAAACATGTAATTTTACCTTACCCTTACTTAAAAATACATTTTCTTTAGGTAAAAATACATAAATGGATTCAGTAATATTACTGAATGTATGTGAAATTACATAATAAAATTATTAATAAAACACAAACTACGTGTAGTTTTACATACAATATCTGTAAAAAAACCACATAGTATTTCAGTAATATTACAGAATAAATGTAAAAATCCACAAAAAAAACAGTAATAACACAGAAACTACATGTAGTTTTACAGAAAATATATGTACAAAAAACACATAGTATTTCAGTAATATTACAGAATAAATGTAAAAATCCACAAAAAAAACAGTAATAACACAGAAACTACGTGTAGTTTTACATACAATATCTGTAAAAAAACCACATAGTATTTCAGTAATATTACAGAATAAATGTAAAAATCCACAAAAAAAACAGTAATAACACAGAAACTACGTGTAGTTTTACATACAATATCTGTAAAAAAACCACATAGTATTTCAGTAATATTACAGAATAAATGTAAAAATCCACAAAAAAACCAGTAATAACACAGAAACTACATGTAGTTTTACAGAAAATATATGTACAAAAAACACATAATATTTCTGTAACATTACAGAATAAATGTAAAAATCCACAAAAAAAACAGTAATAACACAGAAACTACATGTAGTTTTACAGAAAATATATGTACAAAAAACACATAATATTTCTGTAACATTACAGAATAAATGTAAAAATCCACAAAAAATATTAATAATACAGAAACTACATGTAGTTTTACAGAAAATATATGTACAAAAAACACATAATATTTCAGTAATAGTACCGGAAAAAATGTAAAAATAATTAACGTCTATGTAAAATTACATAAATAAAAATTTTACATATCCTAGAATTTACATGAAGAGGTATGTAAAATTACATAAAATATTATTTTACATATCTGACAGTTTCAGTTATGTGAAATTACATTTTATGTAATTTTACATATCTGACAGACATGTAAAATTACATTTATGTAATTTTACATAACTGACAAATATGTAAAATTTTCTTTATGTAATTTTACATATATGTAAAATCGTTAATTATGTAAAATTACATAGCCCTGTAAAATTACATAATTATGTAAAAACACACAAATGTGAGGGCAACGAAAGTTGCCCTCACTTTTGTGTAAAATTCCCTGAAAATTTTTAACAGTGTACCTAACTGTTTAGTCTACGTCTGTTTTTTCCCCAATAAAGAAATAAACAAAGATATGCGTCGAAAATAATGCTGACAGTTAGGTATTAAGGCTCATATTTAGGGCTGCCCTCCGTCCGGGTTTGCCCGATTTGTGTTTTGTTTGGAGGCCGTCCGGGGGGGTTTTCAATAAGTGTCCGGGGAAAGCTATTGTTTTTTTAATTAAGTATATTATTTTCGGAAAAAAGGCGGGGAAAAAATGCGTTTTACGACAAATGCCCGGGTTTTTTTAGGGTTCCGTAGTCAACTAGGAACCCTTATAGTTTCGCCATGTCCGTCTGTCCGTCTGTCCGTCCGCGGCTTAGCTCCGTGATCATTAGTACTAGAAAGCTAAAAAGTGGCAGCCCTACTCATATTCATTATGTTAATACTTACAACAGGGCTGTTGCGATTTATTGGTAAATATATATTCTTACAGTTTGAATTTTTGTTTTATTTTGTTTCAAAAACTATTCGAAATTGACAAAATTCACGCTGAAAACTGGATTTTTAACTTATTTTCGATTGCAAGCAATGAAAGCATGAAATAGCTATGTTCCTATCTAGAACTTGGGGTAAAGTATTATTCACTTCAAAAAGTTGGTTGAAATTATCAATATATTTGTCATAATATGAAAAAAAATTTTTTAAAAGGAATCAGGCTTTAATTAAATGGCTCTAAATAATAAAATGCAGCTGATCTTTGTTTCATTTCAGTTTTCAAGCTACACGTCTAAAAATAAGGTGATCTACTGTTGCCCCAATGACCCTACAAAGTCGCAGGCACCTAGTAAATACATAAATTACTCAGTCAGTTAGCGCAAATGTAATGTTGCAAGTGTACGGACGTGCCTAATGCCACACCTGACTATAGATGACACGGCGCCGGCGCACTGGGTCAGGCTATCTGCTGTTGAAGGACGAGGCTACTCATACACATAGCTCTGAAAACTTACGTTAAGAGGACTTATTCCTTTTAAAAAATTTTTTTTCATATTTTGACAAATATATTGATAATGAAAACCAACTTTTTGAAGTGAATAATACTTTTCGTCTTTTTCCCGAGTTCTAGATAGTAAACAAACTTAGCTATTTCATGCTTTTATTGCATGCAGTCGAAAATAAGTTGAAATAACTACTTTTCCGCGTGAATTTTCTCAATTTCGAGTAGTCTTTGAAACAAAAATTATCAATGAAAAATTCAAACTGTAGGTTTCAAAAATAATACCAATAATTCCCCATAGCCCTGTTCTGGCTGTTATAGGTAGTAACATCAATAATGGCTGGACCGGTAATCCAGAGGTACCGGGTTCAATTCCCGGTCCCTTCCACCAGGTAGCTCCTTTTTCAATTTTTCTTTAAGCTTTGATCTTTGTATTCATGGTTTAAATAAAAATTGTGGTGTACCTACCCACAAATTAAAAAAATGAGACATTACATGTTTCAAAAATTTATAAACATCAATAATGTTAAGAAACATGTTTGATCATAGAGAAAAATGTCTAAAAACAATCAGCATTTTAAAAGGAATAAGGCCTCTTAAAACCCGCTCCAGACCTTCCGATCCGATCCGATTTATCGGAAGAAATCGGATAATGTGTAGTGTTTTAGGTCCCAGCTATTGCACTACACATTATCCGATTTCCTAACAATTACTACACATTATCCGATAAGTAGGATCGGTTCGGGTAGGATCGGAAGGTCTGGAACGGGTTTAAGGCAAATTTACATTTCATGTATGAGTTACTTACACGTAAAACTGATAACTCCCCTCTTCCTTTTATACAATATCTATAACATACAGAGTTAACATTTTTACAGTATAAGTAATAATACTTTTAAATGTTTCATTGCAATTAGCGCAAAAGTAATGTTGCAAGTGTACGGACGTGCCTAAACACCACACCTGACTATAGACGACGCGGCGCCTGCGCACTGGGTCAGGCTATCTGCTGTTGAAGGACGAGGCTATCTACGACATGTTACGTTAAATATGATAGGAATAGAAAAAAAATGAATTATAAGCAAATATAGATTTGATACACGATGCACAGTTACTTTTAAGGGTTCCGTACCCAATGGGTAAAATCGGGACCCTATTCTTGGGCAGGGTCTGGTGTCAGTGGTATGACATGTAGAGATAACTTTAGTTTGAGGAGTGGAGTGAGTGCCGGGCGTTATGGAATGATAACCACAATCACATTTTGGAAAGAGCCGTTTTATAATAGATATTGTTCGTGTCCAGTTCGGTCAGTTGTAAGAGGAGAAGAAAGGAAACATAGACAGGCGTCTTTATAGTCTTTAATAAGTATGGTAAACAGATACGACACATTACTAATACTATGGTTGCTTAAGGCAGATACACACTATTCAACACCTATTAATAAGACTCCGATGTCTGTCCGTCTGTCTATCCGTCTGTCACCAGGCTGTATCTCATGAACTGTGATAGTTAGACAGTTGACTTTTTCACAGATGATTTCTGCTGACGCTATAACAACAAATACTAAAAACCAAGATAAAATAAATATTTAAGGGGGCTCCCATACAACAAACGTAATCGGTTGCGTTAACTTTGCACCTCATTCGTACCGGCACCATACATACCAGGTGCAAACTTAACCCGGCCAGTTAAGATGGGGTAAGTATTTATACGGAACCCTTGGTGCGCGAGTCAGACTCGCACTTGGGCGGTTTTATATTAACGAAAGCTACGTTTGCACCTGATCTTAAGTAATAGTAAGACCTACGCCCAAGAAGCCTAGAAGATGCCTATTCACTATCAACTTGAAGAGATCTAAAGTTATATTTTTTAGGGATAATTTGCGCAGGAAGAGTTCCACTATTTTGCTGTCTTGAGACGAATGAACGAACGAACAGAGGTATATCGACAATATATTCGCGCCGAGCCTAGTACTGTGATGTCGGAATGCGACCTGTAGGCGAGAACAGGCGGAAATCTCAACATCGAAACATGCAGAATTCGGACATACGAAAGAAATTTTTGGCCAAGCTGAAATGAAGACGCTTTTCTAGCTCGATCAATTAATAAACATGAAAGTTGCTATAACAACAAATACTAATGACAGAAAAAAAAAATATTGAATTGATATTTTTGACGACGCGGTTGGCTCAGTTTGTAGAGACCTGCCTACTGAGCCAGAGGTCCTGGGTTCGAATCCCGGCAAGGGCAAATATTTGTGTGATGAACTCGAATATTTGTGCCTGGGTCATGGATGTTATTTGTATTTAAGTATGTATTTATTTATATAAGTATGTTTATCGTCGTCTAGTGTCCATTGTCCATATAACACAAGCCTACTAGAGCTTACTGTAGATTGATTTGTGTGAGGTTGTCGATATTTATTATTTATTTATTAACAGAAATGATTGATTTTTTTGCTCGATAATGATACAAAACCCTTCGTGCGCGAGTCCGACTCGCACTTGGCCGGTTTTTTAACTTCCCGCCGTGGTAGCGGCTGTAGGTAATAAGACACGTATGAATTAAATTATTAGGAAATGCTTCCTTGATACTATTTACCTATTCAAATACGTTATATGTGGCAATTTTCGATAAGGGTGGGTTTATAGAGGCGGCCGCGTTGGAAGCTGACATTCGACACCGACTTCGAAATGAAGGTAGCTGTGTTTGTGTGTGCTGTCCTGGGTCTGCTGCAGGTAAATATCCTACCATTTTTTTTTTATATGACACCATTTTGAACGAAAAAAGACGTGTTTTTGAGGATTAAAGAAGCTATAAAAATATTGAATTCGCCATTGATGTGCATATCATATTTGAGATTCCTTCATCTTGGATTCCTCATGGATCTCATCATCAGATCTTCACCAGAATTGTATCTGTCCAAGTAAGCGTTGTGTGCTCGAACAAAACAATTATTTAACAAATCGGTTTATAAGTGACGGAGGACTGAGAAAATAAACGTAATTACAAGTACATTAACGTAACACAGCAAAGGAAACTCAAATGCGTACCTTTTTAACCCTTATTGTCATTGTGACAAGAAAGAAAAATACACATGTTTCAATTAACTGTACTTGTACATTAAATCAATTTCAACCGACGTCAAAAAACGGAGTAGGTTCTCAGTTCGACAGGGAGTTTTTGTATGTTTCCTGATTTACGAGTTCCTCGAAAACGCCTGGACCGATTGGGAAAGTTTCAAAGAGTATACTTTCTAATTGGTCACATTGTCATATAGCATAACTTCGTTATGTTGACGTCGGTTATTAGGGTTCCGTACCCAATGGGTAAAAACAGGACCCTATTACTGAGACTTCGCTGTCCGTTCGTCCGTCTGTCAACAGGCTGTATCTCAAGAACGGTGATAGCTAGACAGTTGAAATTTTCACAGATGATGTAGGTATTTCTATAGCCGCTATAACAACAAATACTTACTGAAAACAAAATAAAATAAATATTTAAGGGGGGCTCCCATACATCAAACTTGTTACAGATTATGGTACGGAACCCTTCATGAGCGAGTCGGACTCACCTTGCCCATTTTTTATTTTTTTGTCAAAACGTGATTATTGGTAGTGTTCATGTTGCCCTAACTAAATAACTCTACATCTTCCACAGCTCTCCGCAGCCTGCTGCAGTTGCGGCTGCGACTGCGGCTGCAGCTGCGGCCTCAAGAACCAGGACCTCTCTCTGATCTACCTGGACGCCCCCTGCGCGCCTCCTCTCTACGCCCCTCCTCCGATCTACGAATACCAAGCCCCCTTATATCTCCCTCCGGCTCCCCCGCTAGTCCTCCCTCAGCCGTGCGCCGCGCCGGCACCATTGATATATGAATACCCGCAGCCCTGTGCGCCTCCATCACCTTACCTACGGCCTCCGCCTGCCCCTGTTGTCTATTCTCCCCCACCGTGCGCTGCCCCAGCCCCAATCATGGTATCCTCGCCTCCGTGTCAAGCCCCGGCCCCTATCGTCTATTCTCCTCCTTGTGCCCCTGCGCCCGCTCCTGCCCCTCTTATCTACTCGCCACCTCCTTGCGCGGCCCCAGCTCCGATAGTCTACTCGCCCCCTCCTTGCGCGGCCCCTGCACCTTTAGTCTACTCGCCCCCTCCTTCCGCGGCCCCTGCACCTTTAGTCTTATCGCCGCCTCCTTGCGCTGCCCCGGCTCCGATAGTCTACTCGCCCCCTCCTTGTGCCACCCCTCAGCTGCCGCCGCCTACGTACGCTGCCTCTCTTGCCCCCTGCGGATGTGCTTCTGAACCCATCGTGACCTTCCTGCCTGCGCCGTTGCCGCCTCCTTCGTACTCATACGCTCCGTGTTCTTGCTCATGCTATTAACTTAGTATAATAAATAGTCAACCAAGTATTTGTATCTGTTTACCGCATTCAACATTTTTGCGTATTCACATTTTTGATATTCGAATACAGCACATTCCGTTGATGTAAAATTAAATATTATTCTATTCAATTTTCAAGGCAAATATTAAGTAGGTAATTACATATGTGCAAAGTGTAATTTAGATAACGAGACGATATTGGGCTGAATAAATAAAAAGTATCAGAAAGAAACTAACACTTGTTCTTGCGATATAATCAGGTGTAATAATGGAACGCAACACACCGGTGCAAATTACATTTTTCTTATATTGTACGGGGGGGTCTGATTTCCGTTCTTACCCTTTCTTTTTTTCGTGCAGGGGCCTCAGTCCCCCCGAGACACCCGTCTCTTAAACTCATAGTCTCCTCAGTTGACTTCATAGAATCAGAAGCTAATGCTTTCTTGTTTCCGATTGTCGCTGTTCTTTCTTTTATAGTAGGTACGCTAATCAAATTATTTGTCAAAACTACTAAATTTACTCGACATTTACACTTACATTCGTTGAACTTACTTAAAACTGAGTTTCTAGACAAATCACGACAATGTTTAAGCAAATTTGTGTATATTTTTATACATCTTATAGATATGTAAATAAATGATCATATGTATAATCTGACTTTGTATGCTTATTTGACCCGTGCATTTGAATATGATTTAAGCTTTTAACCTTTTGAACGTCAAGCAGTGAAGCAATTCACATGAATTCACCGTAACGTCACAGCAAAAAAGAGCGACTTGAAAGTTTTTTTTTCGTTGATAATTTTACAGTTCTCAATAATATTCGAAACTTATTTAAAAGAAACTAGTCGATGGTTAACACTTGTTAATGTCAAAACTTCAACGGTTCGACATAAGTCATAAGTACAATATATATTTTATTAATTAAGTTTTGAAGGCAAAGATTCCTTCAGCCACTATTATTAAGAACTGTCAAATTGACAATTTAAAACAACATTTCAGAAAAAACATGGTAAAGAAAAATTAATACCCTGCAACTGAAAAACACTATAATTTAAGGGTCTTCCAATTTTTTACCAAGCCTATTGTCCGATGTCGTGAATAAGCTGTTTTACTAAAGGAATACATTCATATACTTAAAATGGCTTAAGAATACATAAAAACAACACGTCTAATGATAAAAACGTTTATTCAATCGTAATACAGTTTAACGAGCGCTAAATTGCAAACAAGTTCGCGGCTCGCTCGTGGCGACCCGTTGTTGCCACAACGGGGCCAGCCACGCGCCGCTACTACCCTTAGGGAGCGGTTCCACTGGAGCGGAGCCGTGCGGAATCGACCAGTCGCAAAAGAAAGAAAGAAGTATGGGAAAAAAATTAACCCTTAAATGCATGAATTAAAAAAACAATATTATAAAATATTATGTTATTTCTAATAAATGTTTCTAGTTTTCAACCAGTAATTCATTTTTGCTTATGTAAGCTGCATCTTAAACCATGCATTGAAGGGTTAATACTTTTATTTGTTTAGGCAGCAAAAAAAATGTAACTCATAACAATATAAACTAAATACCAAAATTGCATTGTAATTGATGTTGATCTTTTGCCTCCGGATCTATTTTTAAGTTAGTATAGAAATGCCCATATTAAATGAGCGTTATGAAGTCTGGTTTTATTATTTTAAATTTGGCCCAATATTTTAATGTATTTTTATTCTGAGTATAATAAGTAGGGCATCACAAACGAAATACAACAAAAAAAATTTTTTTAGTGCTCCATACCATAGGAACTTTTTTCTGGAGTAATCCGGAGGCATTAAAACGGAAATATAAAAATAAATAAAAATATGTATCCATTAACCACCGTTTTTCAACTGTGCCCGTTACAAATAAATAAAAAATGACCCACCCTACTATACACTGCCGTGTTACGGTAATAGGTCGTATCTTCTTACGGATGTTATAGTAAGATACGTCCTTTTACCGTAGCATGGCAGTACAGATTTTAACTCAGGTTGGTCTATTCCGTACGTCTCCGCTTTAGTGGAGACACACCCTTAATACTAATCAAATACATGAGAAGACAGGCCAAATCAGACGTATAGCCTAACAACAATAAATAATTGCCACCTGTCGTATAGAGCGCTAAAGCAGTAATAAGTAATGACAATGGTAAATTTAATTTTAAATTAATGTAATTTAATTGTATATCGATTTAATTACAAATCAATTGAATTTACATAATATTTTTTAATTTAATCATAAATTAATGTTATTTTGATTATAATATAAATTTTCTTTAATTGTAGAATTATAAATTCAATTAATTTGATTTTATTGTAAATTCAATTAATTTTTCCATTGTAATTCAATCAATTTGTTTTTAATTTTTAATTAAATTAATTGTATTGTAAATGTATAAGTAAACATTAAACGGTTGATCTGAACATTTGGTCTTCTCACGTATTTTAATAATATGTTAACAAAACTTAAAAACTAAATAATAACAGGAATATAATGATTAATGATAACAAGGCACATGTTGTTTGGCTAAATATTCGGCCTTTAGAATTTTAGTGAACATTTAAACCCAATAGAATGCTAATTTGATACCGTAATGAAAATCCACGTAGGACCCTGTCGCAATGTCCAGCCACCTTCATTAACACTAGACTGAAAAGTAAAATTATTGTGACAGAGTTCTACAGCAAACATTCTTCACCGTACATAATAAAATGCGTTATCTAAAACTACATTGGAAATATGTATAACCCATGCACCATTTAACACTAAAACTTAACAGATAACAATGCGTAAAAAAAATTATACAAAATTAAGATAAAAATTAAAATTTTCCTATTCTGTTACCATTTTTGATGTGTTCTAAGACATTTTTTCAGATTATTTATAATTAAGACGGTAGAAGTATAACACACCTTTAATTATCAAAAATTACAACAACGTCTATAAAGTGATTACAATAATTAGTAACAAAATAGAAAAAATAATTAATAATTTAGTCTTAATTTATACAATTTTTTTAGAAATGTTCAACATAATAATATATAGTATTGAGATACCACGGTTTGAGAAATATGCTTATGTCGACTAGAGGTTAATTGTGACTAGATTTTAAATGGCTTGATTTTGAAAACTAAGTTTATTTCCCTTTTTCTAGACTTCTTTTAAAACTGGTACAAATTGTGTGAGATTCAAATTACTTTGGTGCTACAGTTAAAAATGAGGTAATTTTGGTACAAAATTTGGTGATAATTAAAATATTTTAAATTAAAAAAAAATTGACATCTAATATTAAACCGATACTTATACGATTTAATAATCTCGTCACAAGTACCCCCAGTTTTGACATTGGGGCGCTGCCTCACCACGAGCATTAGCATGTAATGTAACAAAAAAACGTGATTCCTCACTCTGGGTCATGTTTCAGCAACTCTGCATTGCCATAGCGGGGCAATGCTGCTAGCATAATGGGGACTTTAGGACCGAATGCGCTGAGTGTTCCCATATGATGTGTGGGTCTGCTAATAATTTAATGAAATATGATATATCCTTTGGCCGCTCAACAAAACCTAGATATCGTCGGGGATAGTGCAATACCGCGTAAATAACAGCTGTCGATAAAGTTCTCATTTCAATAAAATACTTAGCATTTGTTTGAATATTGATTCGTATCTACACTTGTTACTTACGCGGTACTGCAATATCCCCGACGATATGTTTGTAATCCCATACACTGGGTGAATAACGAACTATTGCCTGTTGGAATTGGAATACACCATATAATATGAAAATAAGCATGCATTACATTCAAGATGACGAAGCATGTGGTGGATTTTCTTTTCTGTTGTTACATACCAGTTTATTAATTAGGTATACATTTATCTATTTGAATGTTTGTCACATTATAGGCGAATGCTCGCGGTGACGAGCACCCTTATAAAAATATTTTCATTGTTAAAATGTCGTTGGCATACCATCAACAAGTGGCATCCCAAACTATCAAATCGCATCGCTGCACAAACTTAGCACAAATGCCGAGAGGTACAGAAATCGGTTTGCCCTTGTTTTATAGAAAAACGTTTCATCGAATTATCATTACATATAAATTTTATTTCGTCGAAATAAAATAATCTGAAAGCATAATATCTTTTTTTCTGTAAGCATATAATATTTTGGAATATTATAACACTAACTAAACTAACTGCCTTGGCTCAGCGACCCAAAATGAGTCTTGGCCTCCGACACAAGAGCTCGCCTCTCTACCCGATCCTGCGCAATCTCTCGCCAGTTTGTGGCTCCGAGGTCACGCAGATCCTTCTCTACCAGATTTATCCAGCGGTACCTTGGCCGACCGACCGGACAACGCCACGTCGGTCGCCCAAGGTATGCTCTCTTCACCTGCCGATCCTCACCTAATTTATAGGTGACACTTTCAAGATTTCTGAAAAATACATGAGTTTCTAGGAAAAATGTGTATGAAATGACGCATTCGGTGAATTGTTTTTCTATAAAGAAGAGGAAGCCCCATTCTCTTCTTGCATTCACCAAGATAACAACATAATAACATGATAAAACATGTCTTTCAAATTTATTGAACGTTTGTGCAATGGCACAGTAATCTCTCTCAAACAGGCATAAAGTTATCGATAAAGAATCCAGCAATATACCGGGTGATCAATCCACATGGGTTATACCCCGCGCGGCGAACGATGATTCCTATGACACCTGCCATCTCAGTACATTTTATAACCTATAATCGGAAAAATGTACAGAGATGACAGGTGTGATAGGAATCATCGTTCGCCGCGCGGGATACAGTATGCGCGGGGTAAACTATGAGATAGCGAAATCTGATCTTAGGAACCATAGCTTCGATTTTAGATTTAATAAAAACTGCACTTTTTTTAACTTATACGTAATTTGAAGAGTGTTACAATACGACATGCGATTACTTACAGGATTTTAACCAGGTTCAATTACCGTTTATGTATGAAAAATATTAAAAACAAATGAAATGCAGTTTCTATTAAATCTAAAATCGCCTCGCTTTATAATACGGTGAATAGAGACTAAAGTACTATGTGTGACCTTACAAACGGTCCGGTAGTTTTGAATTTTTGATATATTGTCTAGGATGGTTAGTCAGTGTTTAAAATGCAAAATGCACAATTCCCCCCCCTCCGCGCCCGCCGCCATATTGAATAAACCGGCACTTTCTTCATATTTTTGCTCATATCTTCCTTTAGGAGCATTTTAGCTAGAAGAAAGCTTCGACAATATTATAGAGAGTTAAATTTACTACATTTTCCATTTTATATTGTTTTTCTAGGACAGATAGTTACGGAGATATCTACATTTAAAAAAACGTAAAAAATCCCAATTTCCTACTGAAAAACAAACTTCTGGATTATATCTTCGTTTAGAAGCATTTTAGCTACAAAAAAGCTGGGGCAATGTTGTAGAGAATTAAATTTACTATAATTTACACTTCAAATTTTGTTTCAAGGACGGTTAGTTACGGAGATATGCACATTTAAAAAACAGGAAAAGTCGAATTTTCCGAAAATTTCTGAAAATTCTTGATTTAGAACGCTGTCATTCAGTTAGGGACTAGTCTAGGACAAATTAAAACATGTAGGAAATATAATTGCTTATAAAACTCATGTCCATTTTTACATACATTTTCGGAAAATGTAACTTTATTTTTTACATATCTCCGTAATTATCTGTCCTAGAAACAAAATTTGAAATGTAAATTATAGTAAATTTAATTCTCTACAAAATTGCCCAAGCACTGTTCTAGCTAAAATGCTCCTAAACGAAGATATAATCCAGAAGTTTGTTTTAGAGTTGAAAATTGCAATTTCTTAAGTTTTTTTAAATGTGCATATCTCCGTAACTATCTGTCCTAGAAACAAAATATAAAATGGAAAATGTAGTAAATTTAACTCTCTATAACATTGTCGAAGCTTTCTTCTAGCTAAAATGCTCCTAAAGGAAGATATGAGCAAAAATATGAAGAAAGTGCCGGTTTTTTCAATATGGCGGCGGGCGCGGAGGGGGGGGAATTGTGCATTTTGCATTTTAAACACTGACTAACCATCCTAGACAACATATCAAAAATTCAAAACTACCGGACCGTTTGTAAGGTCAAAATCCTTTATTCACTGAATTATTAGATGTTGTTTTATTTAATTAGAAATATGACTAACATCCAGGGATACACTTACACCTATTTGAGAAATCTTTCCATCTTATAATTACAGTAATTAACAATTTTTGAGAAATACTGCGTAACACTTAACTATTTTGGCCAAATTATTGCACAAAATTAAACCTAACATTATCTCAATAAAATGGCAAATTTATGACACTTAGAATTTCTAAAGTATTTTCTTTCGTACATCATCATTAATTCGATCCAATGAACACTTGAGCGAAAACGTGTCTTTTATGTATGTGTGTCAAAAAAGTAACAATCGAAAGTTAGGACTGAATTATATCCTGTTAAAAATACACAATATCGATTTTAAGGCCAACGTGAAAAGAATAATAATCATTCCTTTACACAAATAAAGAAAAGTCATTACAAAAAAACAGTGCATATCATATGAGACAAATCACAAACTCACAGATGTTTGCGTCTAGTTGTAACACATAAATGGTTGTGTGCGTGTGTGTGTGCAGGCCCTATGCACAAAGAATGAAACAACAAATCTTTTCATAACAAAAAGTTGAGCTTTCAAATGACAACAACTTCCACTTCATTTATCCCACTTCCTTTATACTATCTAAGGCATTTAACTCGAATCCAGGTTCTCACTTTATTAATGCAATAATTCCACATCTCCTTACCCCCCCCACTCCTTTTCACCCTGACTCTATTTACCCCCTTCTAACATTGCCCTCATCCTTCTTTAAATTCTACTCAATCTACTGCACCATTACAATCTCCGTAATCCTCGCTCCCACCCACTAAAATTTTTTTCCAAACCCCTTTAATTTCTACATCCTACTCAATTCACCTCATTTTTCACACCCTCCTACCATTCCCCCATCCCTTCTAAATTCCTACTGACCTTACCCCATTTTAACCTTGAAAGGTTAAAGGGAAAAGTCAGTAGAAATCACCATTCCCCTCCTAAACTTGATTTACCCTGGCGGCCATCCCATCTGCCTCCCGCCCAAGATATGCAGATGCAGATGGTAGACACTCTGCGCCCCCTCCCTCCCGTTGTTGACGACCAGCCGCCAGCCCATCGGCGCACGCGCAGTGGCCAGGGCTCGGGCGACGGACATCAGGTGGCCGAGCAGCTGTGGACGAGAGATAAAAGATTTTTTCAATTATTTGCTTCATTGTAAGTAAACATTCGGTTAGCAGACGTTACTGCTATCGGCTTCGAGGAGGGAATTTAATAGTTGACGCATGTTAAATTGTATTAAACTAATGTTTATAGTATTTGACATAGGAAACCTAAATATATAGCGTTTTCACTTCATTAAAGTAGGTATTGTATTCTTTATTGAGCTAGAAAGCTTCATTTTATTGAAAATATAAATTTCATGAACAGACAAAAACGCCGTCCGCCATTTTTAGGGTTCCGTAGTCAACTAGGAACCCTTATAGTTTCGCCATGTCCGTCTGTCCGTCCGTCCGCGGCTTAGCTCCGTGATCATTAGTACTAGAAAGCTGAAATTTGGTATGAGTATGTGTATGTATCACGCCGACAAAACGGTAAAATAAAAACTAAAAAAATATGTATGTTTTTTTCGGGTACCTCTCGTACAACCTAAAGTGGGGGTGAATTTTTTTTTTCGTTTCAACCCTAGTGTGTGTGGTGTCGTTAAATAGGTCTGTTAAAAATAATAGGGGTCTCTAAACATTACTTTTTAATAAAGTCAGGAGTTTTGTAAATATTCGCTCCGAAAATAAAAAAAATAGTGTCCCCCCCTCTAACTTTTCAACCAAGGGTCAAAAAAATATGGGAAAATTCATGAAAATGAGGCCTTATAAGTACTTTCAATGAAAACTATATTACACAAAATCGGTCCATCCGTTTTTGAGTTATCGCAAAATTTCATAATTTTCTTTAAAAAAACGTAAGTTGACTTCCAGAAGGTAATAAGTAATTACAGTTACTTTGGCGTTTACGACCTTTTTCCGTCTTTCCGTCTTTGACCGTCTCTTGTGAAGGATGAGCAAATACGGAACCCTACACTGAGCGTGGCCCGACATGCTCTTGGCCGGTTTTTGTCTTTTAGCTTATCTGTGGCGTGACGTAGGCGATCCCGTAAATAAAGACCAGGGGCCCTAAGATAGTTGCGTTTATCAAGTGATTAATAAGTGGCAACGCATCTGTCACACACTCGCATTTTATCAAAACGTGACGGATGCTTTGTCACTTATTTATCGCGTGATAAAAGCAACCATCATAAGCCCGCAGTAATACACACTTATCCATGACGCGAATGTCGTTTATAGTTTTAATTTTTTTTGTACTGAATTAGTGACGTCACTATTAAGGGTTATAATGGCGGACAGCGTTTTAAGCATTTCAAAATACAGGATAAAAATCATATTTTCAATTTCAATTTGTTCAGCCATCTTCTATAAATTTATGAAACATGTAATGTCTCATTTATTTTTTAATGTGGGTACACCGCATTTTTTTATTTCAAGCCTTTAATACAAAGATCAAAGCTTAAAGAAAAATTGAAAAAGGAGCTACCTGGTGGAAGAGAGCGGGAATCGAACCCGGTACCTCTGAATTGTCTGGAATCCAGAGTTACCGGGTACCTTCTACTTTTATATAGGTTTCGTATGTCAAATACTAAGTATACGAAATAAACATTCGTTTTACAAAATTTAACATGAGTCAACTAGCCTATTAATAAACCTGCTCAAAAAAATTCACGAGATTCGGGTGCGGAATGCGGCTTGTAGGCCAGAACAGCGGTAAATCCGGTCATCCGAACATCCAATCCAACCATAAGAAAGATTTTTTGCCGCACGCAAATCAATAGCCTCGGCCATTTTCGTTGCTTCCAGTTTCTTTTAAGAGGCCTTATTCCTTTAAAATGTATTATTTTCATATTATGACAAATATATTGATCATTTCAACCAACTTTTTGAAGTGAATAATACTTTTCCCCGAGTTCTAGGTAGAAACATAGCTATTTCATGCTTTTATTGCGTGCAGTCGAAAATAAGTTGAAAAAATTGGGCAAGTGCGAGCCTGACTCGCGCATGTTAGTACTATTTGTTATGAAAAAAAGCTGCACTTTGTGATGGAAGCAAGCCGTTTTGCACAGTGATAATATAGACCAAAATAAACGATTTCACTCGAGGCGAAATTAGTTTCACCCCTTAGGATAAGAGATGGCGCCACTTATTCAAAAAAAGTTTAAAAAATTGTAAATCCTGAACGGATACTCCGATTTTGACGAAAGAGATGCCAAACGGCAGATAATTACCCAATTTAACATAAAAAAAATTGAAAACAGGTAAAAAATTATTTTCGATACCCAAAAAAATTATAATTTCTGAAAAAATATTTAAAATTTGTGATTTTTTGAAATTTTACTCGTAAAAATGTATGTACATGGTACTTTTTTATTTATTTATATTAATATACAACTAATTTTACATTTATTAAAAAAAACCTTATATCATTAGCTCGTATAGCTCCAAAGTTATTGAAGAATACAGACATGGCGCCGCTGGGTCAAAATATCTTACAAAAAATCTAAAACCTCAACGGATATTCCGATTTTGATAATTATGGTGCTAATCGACATATAATGACTTAAATTAGTTTTAAAAAATAAATTAAAAATTCAAATAGGCAAAAAGTAATAATAAATACAAAAAAAAACACACATTTTGAAAACAAAAACATTTTTTTTGGACTTTTATGTAATTTCATATAAAAAAATATATGAATATGGCTTAATTTTACTTATGTTTATTATAACACTATTAATTGCTCGTTTTATAAAAAACCGCATATCAAGAACTTGTACAGTTCCAAAGTTATTGAAGATTTTACTATACGGTGCCGGTGCGATGTTGCCGCCGCACGTGCAACTTATGTACATGTATTTATAAAAGTATTCTCCCGCATCGAAGGTACTGATTACCCTGAAAATATAACCACAATTGAAAGTACAAATAATAATCATCCCAAGTAGCACACTTATATCCCTTATACAGCTTAAATTAGAGTTTTAACGGGTGACAAGGCTGTTATACAACCTGTTTGCTTATATCACAAGTATATTAGATGCTAAATAGCATTTCTGAATCAATATTTTACTTACTTTACGTTTTATTTTCACTTTGGTCTTTGCAGGCTTTGCATTGTAACGTGCAAGTTAGACCGTTGCATCAGCAACAACAACGCATTGTCCTTGTGTTGATGCCGTTTCATTCCCAAAATAAGGACTTGGGCTTCGATATTTCCAAATTAAAACGTGAACCCACACTTGGTTTGCATGAAACGGTATTCAATGGCAGCTGAAATGGACACAAGCTTGTTTAGTTTAGTGTTTTTTAGTTTAAACAGATCTTTTCGAATCGCATTAACAGTAATAATATATGCTCTGTTGGAGCATCGTATAGCCTGCATGTGAATCTGGGACCAACAACGTTACGATTAATTGAGAACCAATGAATGACATTAATATAGACTTTGATTGAATCTTACACGATTTTCACACATTATATTAAAATAATAAAACGGGACTTAATTGCGGTAAATAAACATTTTTGTTATAGGTAATAATGAATGACATTAAACACACCCCAAAAAAAGAAGCAAAAATGGCCCTAAGTAACCGTTTCACATGAGCCATTACGTATCCAGAGAGAATTTCTATAGATAGCGATGTATTTTCAAAAGCAGTAGTTATTTCAGGGTATAACATGCATGTTTTAAAACAGGTCTCTTTTCTTATTGTATTGAGACGTTTTGTCATACTCTGTAAAAGCCTTGAAGTGCAGTCATCATTAAAGTAATAACTTTTTTGTAAACTGCTACTAGTACGACCGTCGCACTGACGACTACAATTTGAATGCTTCGATGCTTTCACAGAGCTGGCGACAAGCCTTACGCCGACTACATCAGCTGCCATTGAACAACATGTTCTGCGTGTAGCGTTTTAAGCGAGCCAAATGTGAAAAAAACGTCTAATGTGGATATATATCCAGTCCCAAGTCCTTTCTTTTTGGGAGTCGAATGGCGTTGGAAGCAGGTTGCAGGTGCGATCCACAAATCACAATAGAACAGTCATTATGGGTGCAAATCGGGCTGTGGCAAAATGCGTTGTTGCAGCCGATGCAACGGCCTAACTTGCACGTTACATTATAATGCAAAGTTTAGTGAAAATAAAATGTAAAGTAAGTAAAATATACTTGTAACATTAGCAAACAGGTTGTATAAGAGCCTATTCACCCGTTAAAACTCTAATTTAAGCTGTTTTAAGGGATATAAGTGTTGTGTGCTACTTGTGATGATTATTATTTGTACTTTCAATTGTGGTTATATTTTCAGAGCAATCAGTACCTTCGAAACGGGAGAATACTTTTATAAATACATGTACATAAGTTGCACGTGCGGCGGCAACATCGCACCGGCAGCACCCTATAGTAAAATCTTCAATAACTTTGGAACTGTACAAGCTCTTGACATGCGGTTTGTTATTAATCGATCAATTAATAGTGTTACAATATACATAAGTAAAATAAAGCCATACATTCATACATTTTTTGTATGAAATTACATAAAGCCCCCAAAAAAATGAATTCTTTTTTGCTAAATGTGTTTTTTTTTTATTATTCCTTTTTGCCTATTTGAATTTTTATTTTATTTTTCAAACTAATTTAAGTAATTATCTGTCGATTAGCACCATAATTATCAAAATCGGAATATCCGTTGAGGTTTTAGATTTTTTGTAAGATTTTTTGACCCAGCGGCGCCATGTCTGTATTCTTCAATAACTTTGAAACTATACGAGCTAATGATATGCGGTCTTTTTTCATAAATGTAAAATTAGTTGTATCTTAATATAAATAAATAAAAAAAGTACCATGTACATACATTTTTACGAGTAAAATTCCAAAAAATCACAATTTTTAAATATTTTTTCAGAAATTATAATTTTTTGGGTATCGAAAAAAATTTTTTACCTGTTTTCAATTTTTTTATGTTAAATTGGGTAATTATCTGCCGTTTGGCACCTCTTTCGTCAAAATCGGAGTATCCGTTCAGGATTTACAATTTTTTAAACTTTTTTTGAATAAGTGGCGCCATCTCTTATCCTAAGGGGTGAAACTAATTTCGCCTCGAGTGAAATCGTTTATTTTGGTCTATATTATCACTGTGCAAAACGGCTTGCTTCCATCACAAAGTGCAGCTTCCGGGCCAAAACCGTCCATAACAAGTAATACTATGTAGGGTTCCGTACCTATACATATATATAATCTATAACAAGTTTGTTGTATGGGAGCCCCCCTTAAATATTTATTTTATTTTATTTTTAGTATTTGTTGTTATAGCGGCAATAGAAATACATCATCTGTGAAAATTTCAACTGTCTAGCTATCACCGTTGTTGAGATACAGCCTGGTGACAGACGGACGGACGGACGGACGGCGAAGTCTCAGTAATAGGGTCCCGTTTTTACCCTTTGGGTACGGAACCCTAAAAACTAATTTTCCGCGTGAATTTTGTTAATATCGAGTAGTTTTTGAAACAAAAATTACCAATGAAAAATTCAAACTGTTGGTTTCAAGTATATACCAATAAATCCCAATAGCCCTGTTCTTGGTAGAAACATTAATAATATATTAAGAAACATGTTTTATCATAGAGAAAAATGTCTAAAACAATCAGCATTTTAAAAGGAATAAGGCCTCTTAAGTCTGATCTTGATACGCATGTTATTTCAAAACGTTATGTTCTGCCGCGGCCGCAGCGTTATCAACTAATCAAACACACCTATCGCATTCTTTAGCATCTTATCTTTTAATTACCTACGCTATTGCTGTGGAAACCTATTTGCGAATGGTCGTTATTCCTTAATGACTTAGTTTCTAGTACATGGATGAATCAACTTTTGATCGACACAAATGTCCATAACTTTTAAACTTCATTGTAAAAATGTTAAGCAACTGGTCCCACTAAGGGCGAGGAAGCGATTAATTGTTGACTATTTTCTCGCTCAAGAAACGAATAAAAGATATAACCCTTGTTTTTTTTTTATATAAATATCGGACAACCTCACACAAATCGATCTAGTCCCAAATTCAAATTAAGCTCAAGAAGGCTTGTGTTATGGGAACTGGACGACGATATATATACTTATATAGATTAATATATGGGTCAGGACCAAAAAGTTGGATGAAATTAAGTTGTAGTTAGCGAGGAATTAAAAACAATTGACAAAGTTCCGTTGTGCGACAAAAAATAACGATACAATAAGGAACCTTAAAATAGAACATTAAGATACATTATTGAAAGGTTAACTGTCGTCGCACAATGGAGACTTTGACACTAATATTATTGAGTTATTATTGAGTGAGTTAAGGGTGAGTTAACGTTGCAAACTTTTTGGTCTTCACCCATATACATAAATACATACAACAACCATGTAATAATAATAATAATAAACGAACATCTTAAGAGACTCTCGCTAGATGGCTGGCTCAAGGGTCAGATACATAAGGCGGTACTCCTGGACACGGCGCGCATTGTCAGGAGGTTCCTCTCTCTGCAGCCCTAACCACCGTGTTTATATTTGTAATGTATTTTTTATATTTTACCCTTTATATAAATTTATTGTAAAAAATACCTATCCTAAGAAACATGATTAAATGAGTGAATAATAATAATAATAATATAAGCCTTTTATTCAGATATTTCAGTTTACAGTCTTATTATTTTTTTTTTTATATTTTACATTGATGTATCTGTTTGCCACTTGGCAAAGGCCTCCTCTAACTTTCTCCATTCTTTTTTATTTCTTGCCAGTCTGGTCCATAGCCGTCTGGCATTCCTTACTATCTCGTCTTCCCATCTTATTCTCTGGCTCCCCCTTCTCCTGTTTCTTCCTCTTGGGTACCACCATACAATCCGTTTGCTCCGCAACCAACCATGCAGAACAACCATGACCCAAGCGCAAATATCACACAAATATTTGCCCTGGCCGGGATTCGAGCCCGCCGTAGCTAGGATAGGAGCTAGGGTAGCGAAATGGTTTCCACGCTGGACCGGCAATCCAGATGTACCGGGTTCGATTCCCGCTCTCTTCCACCAAGAAGCACCTTTTTCAATTTTTCTTTAAGCTTTGATCTTTCTATTAAAGGCTTAAATGCTATTTTTTTTTATTGTGTAATTTTACACCCATTCTGTGTTAATTTTAAAAGAAAATAATATGTATAGTTACAAAATTTTTGCTTATATCATTAAGATGATATAAGTGATCACTTCAAATGTGATGTCATGTCCAAAACATCAACGTAATGAAATTAACACCCTTTAGAACATGATCAAGTCCCGTTTAGTTATAATAATTTACTGGCTGAAGTTTTTATTTGGCAT